>OX638370.1:43163979-43763979 GCA_951812925.1 Calliopum simillimum
GATTTTTTTCAATTTTTAATATATATGGGCGTTTTTGGGCCATTTACTTTAGAATTTTGTCCTCAATCCATCGAAACCAAAAAGTCGATTTCGACCTCTGACAAACTAAATAAGGATTTGTCGGACCGCTTCACATGTATCTATATTTATTGATATAACTTTCAAAAACACAGCAGATATATGATGTTAGTCACTGAAGTAAATAAGAAAGACTTACCCAAAAACACTTAAAATTTTTGGAAAAAAATCTATTTCAATGTTTCTTAACCCTTTCAAACCAGCTGGGACAGTATATACCAAGAAATTTTTAATAAGCAAAATAGTTTAAAATGAGTTTATATGCATTTATATGTATGAAAAAGCATAAACATGTATGTGGATGTGGCCGAAAAATATGTAATCAATATCCTTTCCCAGTTTTTTTTTGGATACGAAAGGGTCAAAAAAGTCTCTTTTGAGCTCTGTGATCTTTTTCTAAAATGTTTGATAGCTTTAATCCCATAAATATGGTGCACATTTATTAGTTCTTTAAAAATTATCATCAGAAGTGGGAGTGATCGCTTAATGTTTTCGCGACCACTTCCCACATAAACATTTTAAAATCTGTATTTATTTAAGCCTTTGGAAAATCCTTACAGACTAGAACAATTTTACTTAATAAATTGGGTAAAAAAGATGTTCCTTAGTATGTTTCACAGTGCTACAACAGCTTAATAAAAATGGTGTGAAGGTAGTTGAGTATGCGGATGATGTAGAGCTGCTGGTACCTGGTCCGTATCTTGACGTGATCAGTAACTTCACGGAAAGAGCCCTGGCTGAGCTATGTTCATGGGCCACAGAATGTGGTCTTGGGGTTAACTCAGCCAAAACTGACCTCATGCTCTTCACTACAAAAACCAAAATACCTAACTTTAACCTTCCTCGATTGAAAGGACAACCTCTCCCACTTTCCAATTCGGCGAAATATCTTGGAGTCTTGATCCGAAGCTAAATTGGAAATATAACATAGAATAAAGATGCAAGAAAGCCTGTATAGCCTTTTATGCATGTAAAAAGACCTTCAGCAAAAAATGGGGACTTCAACCAAGAATGATACTATGGATGTATAAAGCCGTAATACGCCCAATCCTCACATACGGCTCTTTAGTTTGGTGGCCAGCCACCAATAAGGGGTACAATCAAACGAAACTGGAGAAACTGCCCAACCGCAGCTCTCACTGTTCTTCTTCACCTGCTCCCTCCAACCTCATTTATTAAAGCCACTGCCTCATGTAGTGCGATTAGGCTCAGAGAAGCCGGTTGCTGGATGCATAAGACGTATGGTCATAGCTCCATCCTTGATACACTACCAGTTGAACTTTCTAACTCCCACACAGATTACATCTGCCCCATACTAAATTTCGAGAAAAATTTTGGTTTGTGGTTTCCAGAAAGAAACCTATGGGAAGACAGTACGCCTAGCCTTAATTTTGCAACCACCATATACACTGATGGTTCGAAAATGGACTGTGGAGTGGGTGCAGGTGTATTTTCAAAAGACCTCAATATATCTCAATCTTTTAGCTTACCTAATTCAGCTAGCGTCTTTCAGGCGGAAGTTTACGCCATTCTCAATGCCTGCAGGCTACAAGAGACCACTAACCTCAGCCTTAGACAAGTGGCGATCTTCTCTAACAGTCAGGCCGCTATCAAGGCGCTGAACTCAGTAACAATAAAATCAAAACTGGTTGAGGAATGCAGAAAAAATTTAATCGAACTAGGGTGTCAATCTGAACTTACTCTCGTCTGGGTTCCAGGCCAAAGGAACATTGAAGGTGACGAAAAGTCTGATGAACTAGCTAGACTTGGCTCCTCTCTAAGCGGGACACATTCTGAGTGTGTATGCCTCCGATAGGTGGGGTGAAGAAAGGTATTTTTTCGCATTTCCTCTCCGAAGCGAATGTTATATGGAAAGCTCTAGAAACATGCAGGATTTCCAGAGCAATGTGGCCTTCATTTAACAAATCAAAAACATCAGACTTGCTATTCAGAAATCGTACTGATATTGCAAGAATCGCTGCAGTCTGCACTGGGCACTGGGCCATCGGCAAGCTTGCCGAAAGGCTGGGTATCCCCTTTAATTCTTTCTGTCAAAGTTGCTTGGATGGCAACGAGAAGGAATCTCTTGAGCACTTTCTCTGCAACTGCCCTGCTCTAGCTAGAGCCAGGCTTAAATCTCTAGGAAAACCCTTTTTTAACGATTTGAGTGAACTCGCCGATATTGAGATTGGCTGCTCAACTACATTGATAGAAAAAAATGGATATAAATATTTTTTACAGTTTCCTTTAAAGGATATCTAATCCAGACCCTGACAACCCCTCCAATCATCCAGCCGATCACTTTGTGGAATTAAAACGGCACTAACAGTGCTACTTAGGCTTAGCATCGTTTTACTAAGCCACCTTTCTAATCTAATCTAATCTATGTTTCAAAAAATGTATAAACTAGTTATTATAAAAGCCTGAACAGCGCAGATTTAAGCTGAGTTTTATCCATATTACATGATAGGTAGAGATAAACGCTCATTTTCAATCCCATTCTAGGATCTTAAGTATAATTTTCTGTACCAAATTTTATGCATTCCACCTTACACGTTTGGTAGCAATCACAATTTTGACAGACAGACGAACAAATGGGGTAATAAAAATTAGGAATAATTTTTTTCTATCATGACCTTGCATCAAACGACCACCCTAATGTACACACATACATATAAGCATGCATGTCTCTAGCAGTTATTGTAGGTTATTGTTCATCTTATTGTTTTTGTTGTTGCTGCCGTTGTAGTTGAGTTTTTCCAATTTTTTTTTTTTTTTTGTTGCTTAGTCTGCTGCCACTGACATTCGCTTCGATTTGTTGTCATCGCATGCTGTGTAGTTTTTTATGGTTTTTGCCACTTTTTTTTAATTCTTGCTTTTGTTGTGTGTGTGCGGCAACCAGCCTTTATTCGTATGTGTTGGTACATATTGTGTGCATTTTGTTGCTGCTGCTTTTAGGCGCTTTTACATGCAATTTTTTCATTTGCCTAAACAGAGTGAGACTGACATTTGGCCATTGTTGTTTCCTGTTGACAAATTTTCGATATCGACAAAAATATTTAAGGCAGGAAGTTTACTTTCACTAGCAGCCAATTCTGTGGTATTTACTTTGGAAAAAAAAGAACAATTAAGTAACACAACATAATCTAGTGATTTTGTTAAGTTTAGATTTTGGGATTTTTCCATAATGAAAAAACTACAAAATGAAACTGATACCGATATATAATGGACAGATATGAAAACAAAATAAAAAAAAAAAAAAAATGTGTAAAAGCTTTATTATCTACATAGTTTTCATTTCTCTGGCTGATTCCATTAAGAACATCTGATATATAGGATTACATTTCTAGGACAATTTTGAACAACCTTACTTAGTTCCGTTTTTTTTTAAATTCGCAAAACTGACGGAGAACTTAAGATCGCGATATAGCTTAATGAAAACCGGAACTGGAAATTTGGAAACCTTTGATGGATTTTATTATTATTGATGTCATTTGAAAGGTATTTCAATTGGCTATAAAATTGATAAAATTTTTAAATCCATGTCATGGTTTTCGAGAAATGGCAAATTTTAAAAAATTTTAACCAGTTTTTTTTAAAGCACTATTTTTCCAAAAACTTTATTATTAACACATAGTTTGGTAACAAATTATGAAAGCCCAATTTCCTTTCATTTGATATATTATTTATACCTGATTTCCTACAGTAGCATATGAATTTTTTTTATAGGAAAACAAAAATTTAAACCAAAGAAATTTTTATGCAATTTACCAAAACATTACAATAGCACCAATAATTCGACATATCTGGAAAATTATGACTCGGATTTCAAATCAATTTGGAAGCCAATTAAAGTACCTTTCATATGACACCAATGTTATTGAAATCCATCAAGGGATCCCACACTTATATCGGTTTTCATAAAGCTATATCCCGATCTTCCGATGGCTATATCTGTATCAGTCTTGCGAATTTCGAAATATAGAACTAAGAAAAGTTGTTCAGAAATCTGACATTTTCCGGTGTTCTACCGGATCCCAACCACCCTGTAGAGCGAGGTACAAAAAATGGGAAAAATGTATAAAAAGTCACTACTTTTGATGTCCAAAACCCGTATAACGTATAACACGGTTTAAGAAAAAAAAATTTTTTTGATTAAAAATACACTTTTTACTGTGGCTGTTTTTGCCTAATTTTTCATGGCTAACACATTTTTATTTTAAATCAAATAATTATTTCTATAAAGAATTATTTTAAGGATTTTTAAAATGTGTTACTTTATGACATTTATATTTTGAAAATTTACATCAAAATCCATCTATGCATTTTCTAACACATAATTATGACAAATAAAAGAACGGATTAAAAACACGGCTAAAGTGACATTAGTTTCGTCTGTCGCCACAAAGACTCATCAGACTATTTTTGTTGTAATTACAATTATATTTATTTCACTAAATTAATTATAATTAAAAAATTGCAAGTTACAAAAACTTTTGGGTTTTTGGCCTGGGCGGGAGTTGAACCGAGGACGTCCCGGTTGGTAGCACAACTCTCAATCGCAGTGCCAGTCGTAAGACCGATGCACCATCCTTCCCCTGCTGCGAAGCCGACTTTTGCCAGTTTTGTTTGTGTGTTAATACGTAAGCCTTGATGTCATTATTGCTGTTTGTGTTATTTATTGAAATTTGGTATAGCGATTCCATTGATTGGAATTAGATTCAATACCGATTGGTCGGTGGCAAGTGTTGCCACCTTATCAGGGCGTGTTCTCCTAAATAACTTTAAGAATTTTTAAGTGTGTTACTTAATGACATTTATATATTGAAAACAAATTTTTAATTGAACTTTTAGTCATACATTTGCAAAGATCGATTTACAATATAAAGAATTATTATAAAGTATTGACACAAAAAAGTCAAAAATTTAATAATTCAGTAATGTTTTTTTAAGCACCACTGGCTTTGTAATAAAACAAAATATGGTTTACTACTGCATATTTAATTCAAGTTAAAAACAGCACACATACCCGCAAACATGTACCAAAACAATTTTTCAAACTCTACGGCAACAAAAGTCGAAAGCAAAAGAATGCAATGCTTTTTATACAAAAAGACATGTTGACAGCAAAAAAGGATCACACACAGGCAGCCATTTGAAATTTTCTTTTCTCTTGTACATTTTGTGTTGGATTTTTTATTTTTTTTTAAACGGTAGCAAGAAAAATGCTTTTATTTTTTACATATAAAAAATGTTAAAAAAAATTTTAACATACATATCTTTAATTTTATTTCATTTTATTCCTATTGTTTTTTATTTTTGTCATATGGCAATGAAAACAAAAATGCTGTTATTGAAATAAAAAATAAAAAAAAAAAAAAAAAAATTGAATATTTGTAATGGCCAGCTGATTTTCAGAATTTTATTTTTTAATTTTTATCCAAAAATGTCCACCTTCACCGGCTGTAGCAAACAATTTTTAGTGGCACGCCTAACAACTCATTGCCCATTCCGCACAATTTTTTTATTATAGATTTGCCATGAAGAATAAAAAAATAGAAGAAAATCTAAATTACGCATATGCATTTTTTTTTGCATCTTTTTTTATATGCACCTGTTGCAGTACATAACAACGCTACCGCTATTAGCACTACAACTGACATTAAAGTTAGTGAGATTTGGTGTAGCAATTCAATTTCGTAGTCTAGAACTAAAATAAGGATCCAGATTCGTCTAAAAGGTTGATACCTGATGGTCGTTTCAAATTAAAGTTAAATTCGTTTTTTAAAGACATGACATATATTTTTATGATTTAGTTAGAATCGAATCATTTTGTATCTTTCAAAAAATTTCATTCAGTTATGAAGAAAATTCTTCAAACATCTTTCCGGCCATGCAGCATCATTAAAACAGTAAGGTGCGATATTCTAAGAAAACCACTGCTTGAAAATCTATGGCAAATTATTTCTAATGAAAACGCCAGCGTAATAAATATTTGTAAATGTGTAGATCCTTAAAGAGTCGAGTTAGACCAATTGTAAATCATTACCTCAAGTATATAAGAAAACAAAATCGATACCGTTTGATGATCATGCATGTGAAATGTACAGCTTAATCGTGTTACTAAGACGATAAACTCGTCCATTTCGTTTGCAGAATTTGAAGACACCATAACCTAGCTCGCAGTTGAAAATTAAAATCGGTTTCAAAGTATTAAAATTGTCATCTCTTTTGAAATAAAAATTAAAGTTTTAATTTTGATCTATAAAGATCTATAGTGGATTTTGTTAAAAAAGCTGTTTTTAACTGAGACGTTTTCTAGGATTTAATCCCCATTTTGGTAAGAATAGTGAATTTTATAAGTATAGTGAAATGTGACCTTTATACAACCTTTATTAGGGGATCATATATATGATTGAAAATTCCGTGGATCTAAATTTATAAAGTTGCTGTTAGAAGTGCACATTTTCCAAAGCGACTTATAGCGCAAATATACAACGAAACTGAAGATTTGTTAAGACGACTTCAACCTTGAGTGAAACTGCATCAACATCGTACTAGAAAAACTCTTCCCAAAAGCCAGAGTGCAAGATTTGATTTTGGAAGCGATAGCATCGATAGTAGCAATAAATTTTAAAGGAGACCATTGTTTTCCATAACATCATAAAAACCAATTAGTGGAACAATAGGAATCTTTCATAAAGAAAAGGGCTAAATTGTAAAAAGACCCTAGGTTTCTGAATCCACAGTGGAACTAAATGGCGGCTTGAAATTTAATTTTCATAAAATTTTGATTTGAATAATTTCCTTAAATTTCATGTTTATAAAAATTTGATTAAAATAATTTCCATAAATTTAAATTTAATTTTTATAGAAATTTGATCAAGCAATTTCCTTAAAATAATAATTCAGAAAATACCCAAATTTTACTTGAATTTAAATTTGGGGTAATTTGAATATATATATATAGAAAAATAGATGAAACTAAAGTAAAGTTAAAATTCGCTAATTTAAAATTAAGTAATAAATATTAGTTTTAGAATAAGTTAAATTTAAATTCAAAATATTTTTTTATTTCGTTCAAAAATTCAAATTAGTTAATTCATCCACTAAGTGCAGAATTCTTAATTTTTTTTTTTTAACCGAAACAAAAGTCAAAAGAAAGAATCAGAACCATAATTAAATATTTGCTACCTAATAAACTAATCATTAAGAAGTAAAACAACAACATTTGCATCATCAACATCGTCGTCGCTGGGCCCAACGTACACCGATGGACATATGTATGTAAGCAACAACAACAACAAAATTTGTAAGTCATTTAATGCATTTTTTTTTATTGCTCTGATTTTTTTTTGACTCTCTTGTATCTTAAATCTATTTTTTTTTTGTATCTCATTGGTAGTTTAAAATATGTTTGAAAATTGCAACAACAATTAGAACAGCAAGAGAATATACTTAACTTTTTACTCATTGATTTTATTTCGAATTTTTGGTTGATCTGAATATTTCGAATATGTTCTCTTGAGTTTCGAATTTGCTTTGTTGTTGTATTCTCCCGCGATCTAATATTTAAAATTCTCAGTTAACTAAATTGTGTTTTAAATGAGAGACTTTTATTTCTTCCGAACTTTAAGTGATGAGTAACGTTTAAAAAAATTAAAGTTGCAATTTATATAAATTTTTGCAAATTAAGATTTAATATCATAGAATGATATTGTATGTAACTAAAGTATTATTTAGGGCTATTAGCTATGAGTAAATGAATAATAAATCCTTGAATTATGTATATAATGTATAAAATGTGATAATTTCTTGCGTGGTCCCAGATTCATTCAGCAGTGATGGTCATAAGCGAAGTATAAACAAATAAGTTAAAATGAACATAGGGGCAATTAAACAAATTTCAACAAATTGCCAAGGATGGGTGGGTTCAGACAAGGGTCGCAATAACTGCTAGCGTACCCATAATTTCCAGATAGAACTAGGTGGTTAAGTACAGTCCGTAGATTTCCCTTTTTATTGCTTTTCACTTTTCAGTCGTTGATTCCTTTCCATACCTCATCTACCTTAATGTGCACATAATAATTAATGTGATATTGTCTAAGCATATAAGGGTGAAGCAAGACCCCCGACTTCCCGGCGAGCTAGCAAGAGCATAGCTTGGTGTGCACAACCGCAAGCTTTTATATGCCCTAGAACGTTTATAAGCTAAGTAAAAATTCAAATAGTAAATGTATTTTACTGAGTTTATCCTTTTTTTGTCTGGCTTTTATAATCATTTCTAATGTTGAAATGAGTTGGCATTGGTAAATGGCACAAGCGTTCTTTTAGCAGACAGGACTATTACACATTTGGCGCCCAACGTGGGGCGTGGCACTTTGTTTTGAACATTTTGCTGCGTTCCTATTTTTTTTTTTTTCGAACTTACATTTTGACGTATGAATAACATCGAACATACCGCTCTAATCCCTACCCTTTAACAGCGACTAATTCAATAGTTTTTTTTCAGTTAAGTGACTGGAAAAATTTTAGCATTTATTCTTTTGGATTTGTGATTTTATAATTCGAGTAGATCTTTGAATTGATTAACCAAAGAGTACGGTTTTTTTTTTTGCAGCACAAGCTTTCTTATCAAGTATTTTTAGTTCTTGCAGGAATTGTGACCTCATAGAATTTATTTTGTTTGGTCAACCGTAAGTACTTCGTATTTCATTTGGTAGCATTGTAAGCTCTACGCTTATTAAATTTCATTTCACCTTAAGACTTTTTTATGGAGTTTCTTAACTTCGTGTATACATGAATTTATTCTCGTATCATGACCATTTAAATTCTTTCGGTGATTTCACGTCATTTATTTTTTTGATAACCTAGTTGACATCTGTTAATTTATTTGTTTTGTTTATGACTAATCACATGCTTTGAATCGGGACACATTTTTTTTATTTACCTTTTTGCTAAATTCTAATTAATAATAATGTCTGTAGTACACAGCACAGAAAATTTACCTGCAGCTCTTAGCGCAGAACTAGATCCTTTTTGTGGAGTTTGCAACGATGTAATGGCAACCAAGCAAGGTACTTGTTTCGCTTCTTGCACCCACAAATTTCACCAGATTTGCATTTTGAATTATTTAAAAGATAAAACAACTTGTCCAGTTTGTCGGCTACCTTGCGACTCGACTAAGTTGATTAGTTTATCCTCTAACAATTTACCAGCATTAACAAACCCTGCTCGGGATTCAAATTCAAATGTAAGTATCGAAGGTCGTGCAATGCAAGATGAATCACGTGGAACAAGCGATTCGTTAAATCGTTCGTGGACTTCTAAACAACATCGTGGTGGAAGCCAACGCGGTCGACAGAATAATCGCACGGTACAGAAAAACTATTCGAATAGAAATTTTAGTAACCCTAACCAGAATTCAAACACTCCTGGCTATGGTCAAAATTCTGACGACATTAATGCACGTCCACAACCAAATCAAAATTTTGTACAACCATCTTTAGGCCACAACGATGTTGTTCAGATTGTACAGTCAGCTGTACAAAGCTGTCATCAATCGTTGATTCAACAACTTACGTCATACTTAAATACTACAATTGAACAAATGTTGCAGCGGCAACTAGGAACTTTACATATTTCAAATCCTACTGAACCTCTTAATAACCGGGTTCCAGAACCAAATGAAGTTCGTTGTGAACCGAATGCTTCACAAAATGGTGTTCGACGCACTCTTAATCTAGAGCAAACGACACCTATAAATTTAGACAACCTAAGATCTTCTCATAACAGTCCTCGATCTAATTTGGCACTACAGCCAGAAAAGATCGCCAGCATCATACAAAACTGGCACATCAAATTCGATGGCACTAAAGAAGGTGTGACTGTAGATGATTTTGTCTATAGGCTTCAGTCATTGACTCAACAAAACTTAGCCAATGATTATCAATTGTTGTGCGATAATTTGCACATCCTTTTTGTAGGAAAAGCAAAAGATTGGTTTTGGAGATTTCACCGGAATCACCACCAATTTACCTGGGAAATTTTCTGCAGAGAATTTCGTAAGCGATACGAAGACATTTTGACAGATTTTGATATCTGGGATAAAATGCGAAAACGGAGACAAAGAGAAAATGAAAATTTTGATGAGTATCAGATGGCGATAGAAGATTTGGCAGCTCGCCTTCAGTCTAACTTGCCAGAAAATGAGCTTGTAGAGATTTTGATTAGAAATCTAAAGCCCAATTTACGCTTTGAACTTCTTCATTTGAACATTCGCTCCATTGCACAACTTCGTGAAGAAATCCGTAAGCATGAGGCTTTCGTCTCAGACGTTGGATCTCATGTCCCAAAAACCAAACCTCAATGGTCAAAACCACACGTTTCAGAACTTAACCCTGGTGAGTTCAATAAGGAATTCCAAGATGTTGAGATTGCTTAATTGAAAACCCCACGTCAACCTTTAGTTTGTTGGAATTGTGACAAGCAAGGCCACCGTTATGACGATTGCTTAGAGCTTCGCAAAATCTTCTGCTACGGTTGTGGCAAGAAAGAAGTTTTCAAACCAACATGCTCATATTGTAACCCCTCGTTAAACCGAAAGCGGGATGCGACAACCAACACCTTTGTACCGCATCCCGCAATTCAAAAGTAGAATACAGAGATGCTTGGACATCTACACAAATTGAGTCCGAATCGAAAGAGATCGGTACCTCCTGTAATTTTGATAATCATGATAGCTTGATATCTGATTCACAACAATCTATTTTAAACCTTAAAATTTTACCTCGACCACAAATAGATATTAGGCCTAATTTGAGAACTTTGATACCTCTGCATGAACGCATACTTAATTATAATAGGGCTAGGCAGCGTATTTTTGACGATGTTCCAAAATGTCAATTTAGCCCTAAACCAAAGCTCAAGCGTTCTACACTTCGGTTAAGGGATTTCTGGAAAACTGTAACCGCTACGAGAAAAAAATTGTTATCTTCTTTATTTTTCAAATCTGATAATAGACTTTACACAGAAGTTAAAATTTTAGACACAAACTATATCGCTCTTCTTGATTCTGGAGCAACCATAAGTTGCATCGGCGCAGAAGCCGCAAAAGAAATTTCTAAAAGTAACCTTTTAAGAAAATGTTCGGGAGTGGTAAAAACGGCTGATGGCACTTCTTGTCGCGTGGTGGGGAAACTTTCAGTTTCATTAACGTACAAAAACATAATAAAAACCTTAGAACTTTTCGTAATTCCAAGTTTAAAGCAAAATGTCTATTTAGGCATGGATTTTTGGCAAGCATTTGGCTTAGCAGATTCACTAGTCAAAAGTTTTGGAACCGTATCTGAACTTGATGTTGGTAAAGAAGATTTTTCATTTGAAGATCCTAAGATGCACATTCTTAGCAGTGACCAATCTAAAAGGCTGAGAGCTGTTATAGATATCTTTCCATCTTTTGAGAGAGAAGGACTCGGTAAAACAAGCCTTCTCGAACATGTCATAGACACTGATAACTCTAAACCTGTGAAACAAAGACACTTTTCTGTGTCACCCGCAGTTGAGAAGCTCATGTTTGCTGAGGTCGATCACATGCTAGCTCTAGACGTTATTGAAGAATCTTCAAGCCCTTGGAGTAGTAATTGTGTACTAGTTCGCAAAAACAACAAAAACCGATTATGTCTTGATTCGAGAGAAGTTAATAAGCATACAGTTAAGGATGCTTATCCTCTCCCCCATATCGATGGTATAATGAGTCGCCTTCCACCTGCACGTTTTATTTCTGGTTTAGATATGAAGCACGCATTTTGGCAAATCCCCCTTGAGGAAAAATCTCGCCAAGTGACCGCGTTCACAATTCCGAATCGGCCACTTTATCAATATAAGGTAATGCCTTTCGGGTTGTGCAACGCGGCGCAAACACTTTGTAAGCTGATGGATAGGGTTCTTCCTGCCAATTTGAGAGATCGTGTATTCATTTATTTGGATGATCTACTTATTCTTTCTGAAGATTTTGATTCGCATTTGTTGCTCTAACGAGAAGTAGCTTTGTATTTACGTAAAGCAAATCTAACTTTAAATATTTCAAAGTCAAAATTTTGCATGACTGAAGTTAAGTATCTGGGTTTTATCATAGGCCAAGGGTAGATAAAAACTGATCCGGATAAAGTTTCGGCCATCAAAGATTTCCCTGTACCATCAACCGTTAAACAGTTAAGAAGCTTTTTAGGCTTAGCTGGGTGGTACAGGAGATTCATTGATAATTTCGCTACTGTGACTTTCCCTCTTACAGAATTACTGAAGAAAAGCAAAACTTTTAAATGGAATTCGGAAGCTCAAATAGCTTTCGATAACCTTAAAAAACTTTTAACCACTGCTCCAATTCTTGTCATGCCAAATTTTTCGAAACCCATTTTATTGCAATGTGATGCCAGCATGATTGGTTTGGGTTGTGTTTTAGCACAGGCAAATGACGATGGTGTTGAATTACCTATTGCGTTCATGTCCACCAAGCTAACCAAACCACAAAGAAATTATTCGGTGACCGAACTAGAGTGCCTAGCGGTTATTCAAGGCATTAAAAAATTTCGATCTTACATTGAAGGCCAAGATTTCACCGTAATTACGGACCACGCCAGCCTTCAGTGGCTAATGCGGCAAAAAGATTTATCCGGTCGATTAGCTAGGTGGGCATTGAAATTGCAAGGTTTCTCTTTCACAATTCAGCATAGGCGCGGAACACAAAATGTAGTAGCCGACACACTTTCGCGACGCCCTGAAACAGAATTATGTGAACTTGAAGATATTGGTCCAATTGTTGATCTTAATTCGGAACACTTTAAATCTCCGGGATATGTAGAACTCAAGGCAAGAATTATAGAAAACCAGAACAAACTCCCTGATTTGAAAATTGTTGATAATTATGTTTACAAAAAGACCGAACACTCTACTGGTGAGCTGGAACAAGAAAACGGTTCTTGGAAACTCTGGATTCCAAACTCTTTGATCCCTGATGTACTATTCCGTTCTCATAATCCTCCTCTGTCAGCTCATTGTGGTTCCGCTAAGACTATAGAAAAAATTCGACGATACCTATTTTGGCCAGGAATGGTTTCCCAAATAAAAGAATATATTAAAAACTGTGACACTTGTCGTTGTACAAAAAGTACTAATATAGTCCTTCGCACACCCATGGGAAGACCGATGACCTCGGAGCGACCATTTCAAAAGTTATTTATCGATATATTAGGTCCATACCCACGGTCTAAAACAGGGCATATTGGTTTACTGATTGTGGTAGATCATTTGTCGAAGTTTCACTTTCTCAAACCACTTAAGAAATTTCACTCGAACATTATTTGCAATTACCTTGAAGAAGAAATCTTTTATACCTTTGGTGTACCTGAGGTTATTTTAACTGATAACGGGACACAGTTTAAATCTGGGTTATTTAAATCTTTCCTGACACGTTTTGGTATCTCACATATGTGCACAGCGATTTACTCACCGCAAGCCAACTCGTCAGAAAGAGTCAATAGATCCATAATTGCGGCCATAAGAGCGTACATAGATAAAGACCATTCTACTTGGGACATGCATATCAGTGAGATTACTTGCGCACTCCGCAGCACTGTTCACCAAAGCACAGGTTTTTCGCCATACTTTCTTCTTTTTGGACAAAATATGATCTTGCATGGTAAAGATTTTAACTTATTGCGCAAACTTAGTTTGGATAACGAAGACACTGTTTTAAAATACCCTGACATGATGACATTAATTCGTCAAAAAGCGAAACAAAACATGACCAAGTCATTTGAAAACAATGCAAAGCGTTACAATTTACGATCTCGAAATATTGATTTTAAAGTAGGTGAAGAAGTCTTCGCTAGAAATTTTGTGCAAAGTAGCCTTATAAAAAAATTTAACGCTAAATTGGCTCACACCTTCGTTAAAGCTACAGTGAAGCGTAAAGTTGGTTCGGTATATTATGAACTAGTAGATGACAAAGGTAAAATATTGGGAGTATATCACGCCAAAGACGTTCAAAAGAAACCGTCAAAATGAAACTGTCTTTTCTTCAGCTAACGTGTCTATAAAAATTATGAATTTGTTATTCCACATTACCTGCTTTGTAATGGCCAGCTGATTTTCAGAATTTTATTTTTTAATTTTTATCCAAAAATGTCCACCTTCACCGGCTGTAGCAAACAATTTTTAGTGGCACGCCTAACAACTCATTGCCCATTCCGCACAATTTTTTTATTATAGATTTGCCATGAAGAATAAAAAAATAGAAGAAAATCTAAATTACGCATATGCATTTTTTTTTGCATCTTTTTTTATATGCACCTGTTGCAGTACATAACAACGCTACCGCTATTAGCACTACAACTGACATTAAAGTTAGTGAGATTTGGTGTAGCAATTCAATTTCGTAGTCTAGAACTAAAATAAGGATCCAGATTCGTCTAAAAGGTTGATACCTGATGGTCGTTTCAAATTAAAGTTAAATTCGTTTTTTAAAGACATGACATATATTTTTATGATTTAGTTAGAATCGAATCATTTCGTATCTTTCAAAAAATTTCATTCAGTTATGAAGAAAATTCTTCAAACATCTTTCCGGCCATGCAGCATCATTAAAACAGTAAGGTGCGATATTCTAAGAAAACCACTGCTTGAAAATCTATGGCAAATTATTTCTAATGAAAACGCCAGCGTAATAAATATTTGTAAATGTGTAGATCCTTAAAGAGTCGAGTTAGACCAATTGTAAATCATTACCTCAAGTATATAAGAAAACAAAATCGATACCGTTTGATGATCATGCATGTGAAATGTACAGCTTAATCGTGTTACTAAGACGATAAACTCGTCCATTTCGTTTGCAGAATTTGAAGACACCATAACCTAGCTCGCAGTTGAAAATTAAAATCGGTTTCAAAGTATTAAAATTGTCATCTCTTTTGAAATAAAAATTAAAGTTTTAATTTTGATCTATAAAGATCTATAGTGGATTTTGTTAAAAAAGCTGTTTTTAACTGAGACGTTTTCTAGGATTTAATCCCCATTTTGGTAAGAATAGTGAATTTTATAAGTATAGTGAAATGTGACCTTTATACAACCTTTATTAGGGGATCATATATATGATTGAAAATTCCGTGGATCTAAATTTATAAAGTTGCTGTTAGAAGTGCACATTTTCCAAAGCGACTTATAGCGCAAATATACAACGAAACTGAAGATTTGTTAAGACGACTTCAACCTTGAGTGAAACTGCATCAACATCGTACTAGAAAAACTCTTCCCAAAAGCCAGAGTGCAAGATTTGATTTTGGAAGCGATAGCATCGATAGTAGCAATAAATTTTAAAGGAGACCATTGTTTTCCATAACATCATAAAAACCAATTAGTGGAACAATAGGAATCTTTCATAAAGAAAAGGGCTAAATTGTAAAAAGACCCTAGGTTTCTGAATCCACAGTGGAACTAAATGGCGGCTTGAAATTTAATTTTCATAAAATTTTGATTTGAATAATTTCCTTAAATTTCATGTTTATAAAAATTTGATTAAAATAATTTCCATAAATTTAAATTTAATTTTTATAGAAATTTGATCAAGCAATTTCCTTAAAATAATAATTCAGAAAATACCCAAATTTTACTTGAATTTAAATTTGGGGTAATTTGAATATATATATATAGAAAAATAGATGAAACTAAAGTAAAGTTAAAATTCGCTAATTTAAAATTAAGTAATAAATATTAGTTTTAGAATAAGTTAAATTTAAATTCAAAATATTTTTTTATTTCGTTCAAAAATTCAAATTAGTTAATTCATCCACTAAGTGCAGAATTCTTAATTTTTTTTTTTTAACCGAAACAAAAGTCAAAAGAAAGAATCAGAACCATAATTAAATATTTGCTACCTAATAAACTAATCATTAAGAAGTAAAACAACAACATTTGCATCATCAACATCGTCGTCGCTGGGCCCAACGTACACCGATGGACATATGTATGTAAGCAACAACAACAACAAAATTTGTAAGTCATTTAATGCATTTTTTTTTATTGCTCTGATTTTTTTTTGACTCTCTTGTATCTTAAATCTAGTTTTTTTTTGTATCTCATTGGTAGTTTAAAATATGTTTGAAAATTGCAACAACAATTAGAACAGCAAGAGAATATACTTAACTTTTTACTCATTGATTTTATTTCGAATTTTTGGTTGATCTGAATATTTCGAATATGTTCTCTTGAGTTTCGAATTTGCTTTGTTGTTGTATTCTCACGCGATCTAATATTTAAAATTCTCAGTTAACTAAATTGTGTTTTAAATGAGAGACTTTTATTTCTTCCGAACTTTAAGTGATGAGTAACGTTTAAAAAAATTAAAGTTGCAATTTATATAAATTTTTGCAAATTAAGATTTAATATCATAGAATGATATTGTATGTAACTAAAGTATTATTTAGGGCTATTAGCTATGAGTAAATGAATAATAAATCCTTGAATTATGTATATAATGTATAAAATGTGATAATTTCTTGCGTGGTCCCAGATTCATTCAGCAGTGATGGTCATAAGCGAAGTATAAACAAATAAGTTAAAATGAACATAGGGGCAATTAAACAAATTTCAACAAATTGCCAAGGATGGGTGGGTTCAGACAAGGGTCGCAATAACTGCTAGCGTACCCATAATTTCCAGATAGAACTAGGTGGTTAAGTACAGTCCGTAGATTTCCCTTTTTATTGCTTTTCACTTTTCAGTCGTTGATTCCTTTCCATACCTCATCTACCTTAATGTGCACATAATAATTAATGTGATATTGTCTAAGCATATAAGGGTGAAGCAAGACCCCCGACTTCCCGGCGAGCTAGCAAGAGCATAGCTTGGTGTGCACAACCGCAAGCTTTTATATGCCCTAGAACGTTTATAAGCTAAGTAAAAATTCAAATAGTAAATGTATTTTACTGAGTTTATCCTTTTTTTGTCTGGCTTTTATAATCATTTCTAATGTTGAAATGAGTTGGCATTGGTAAACGGCACAAGCGTTCTTTTAGCAGACAGGACTATTACATATTTCAAAGGAATAGTTCAAATTCCTTGCATGTCGCTTGCTGCATATTTTTTTACTCTTCACTTTTATTTTGCTTGAATTTTTATATTTTAAAAAAGATAAAAAATAAAATATTTTTTGTCCAGTCTACGAGGAAAATAGGTGCGAAAATATTTAAATTTTTTGTATGTTGTTTTTATTTACAACAATTCTTTGTGAAATATTTTAGTTTTCAGTTTCATACATTTCAACGTTTTACTCGTTTTATTTTGTAACGAGTAGTAGTTTTAACCAAAACCGCTGAAGCCTACGACAAAACTCATTCGTGGGTAACCAAAACAAAACAAAAGAAACAAAACATTTAGGATTAGTCTGAAAAATATTTTGTACGAAGTTTTCTTTTTACTTATTCAAAAGTGTTGTTTTACAACTAAAAGAAATGTTTTGTACAATTTTGTGCAAGCTTATCTTAAGTAGTAGCCAATTTACAGAAATTACTGAAGTCATCAAATTCATTATTTATTAATTTCTGTTAAATTCAAGGTTTTGTAAATTAATTCTCTTGTAAGTCACAGGTCAAAGATAGAGCCAAAATAAAACGTCTCAATCCAATGAGATTTTTTGCAATGCCTTTTGTTACTCCCCATGTTTTTCCCGATTTTCAGATTTCCATTTTCAGCAACCTTTTCGACATAACTTTTGCTCTATTATGATCCAATTGGATAACTATGCATGATAACATTTACGGTAGTAAATGTAGCGCAACTCCATATAAAGGACTAAATTAAATTTGCATGGATTTAAGATACTGTAACGAACTCCGGTTTTCTCCGGTTCTATAGCTGGGACATACTCAGCATAATTCAGGATTTAGGGTTCTTACAAGAAAAAAGAAAGTGCGGTGTAGTCTTACGATTACTTGTATTTGTTTAGTGTTTCTTTGTTGTTTACAATTTGTGGGATTTTGTACAATGTGTAGTAATTTATATAACTCAAAGTAGTGTGAATTTATTGTTTATATAATGCAAAAATTCATAAATATTATATAAACCAAAATTCATAAAATTGTATAATCAAAATTTATTTCAAACTAGTGACGGATTTATGGTTTATATAGCGCGAAATTCATTAATTTTACATAAACCAAAATTCGATAAATTATATAATTCAAATTATTTTAAGTTAGTGATGATTGAATGATTTTATAAAATACAAAATAGTTCAAATATGACGAAAGTGTGATTGTAAGATTTTTCTTAAATGTGGTTTTAGTGGTTTCGCTTGATTCGAGAGTGTGGTGGTAGAATCAGGTATCTATTGAGCTGTTGAGCGACTGTTTTCAAGGAGGGTTTTTGGATTTAAATTCAAGAGGTTGAGCAACTGGCAAAAATGCGCAGCCCTTAACGAAGATTCCCAGAGTACAACGTTTTCCAGGATGTTAGACAAATAGCAAAAATGCGTAGGTTTTAACGAAAGAGATTTCAGATCAGCCCAGAGATTGAGATTAGAGAGATTAAGCAATTAGCAAACATGCGTAGGCCTTAACGAAGAATCCCAGAGTACAAGGTTTCCCAAAATGCTAGGAAACAAGCAAAATGCGTGGCTTCTAACGAAAGGCTTGTAACCCCTTTGGGTGCTCAAGCTCGAGTTATTTTCTATTGCCGTGGCGCCAGTACTTATATGAAAATTTGCTGCACGAACTACGAACAAAATTCCATTTTTCCCATGGTCCGCTGCTGTTCCTCCACGTGGTGTCGGCGTGACTTCTACTGCTAGGTTGGTGTTGTTGTTGTTGTAATGCAGCACGTGCAGGTGACCTGTTACCAAAAACTATTTACAACATAAAAATAACTTCGTGAGTATTTTTTTTATTTGCCCTGTTTACTAATTTAAAATTTTATAACGTCTATTTGTTTTTGGAAATTTGATTATTTTTTTGTTCTTGTGTTTTCTAAGTTAAGCTTTTTACATGGATTTGCAAATTTTAAGAATTATTTTCAATTGCATTGGTTTTTTTTTTTTGTTTTTATAAGTTAAAATTTAGTTACATAGTTTTGTATCTTAGTTCATTAATTTAATTTATTTATAATTCATTAATAATTCATTTTTTACATTTTTAAGTTCCTAATTATTAGGATTTATATTTTTGGTTCTAAAAATATTGGTTCTAAAAATACCTTTCCTTGAATAAATGATATCTCGAAATGTGATGATGCAATTCGAAAAGTTAAAAAGTAAGGTTTAATGAGAAAGTTGGGGATATTTGATGAATTTGGCAATAGTTTATTATGCCACTGTCAAATGCCAAAATGAGCGCTTCGTGTCTGAATATAGCGTTCTATGCACATTTAAGTATGAATTACTTTGAGGACAGTTCTGATAATGAAAAACAGTTGACAGATTTGAAATCAGCAATTCCAAATGAACCAAAAAATGTTATCAAGGTTTCATTCAAAGTTTTCTTCTCTCAATTTGTTGCACTGTGTTATTAGAGTCATATAAATTGTTTTAGAGTCTTTCTTTGCGTACCTGACCAAGATTCGACTTGCCATCTCAGATTTTTGTAGAAATTGGTGGAAAGTAAATAATTGTGGTAAAATTATTTTCCAAAATTCCAAAAATTTCGAAGATGGCAGCTATACGAAATTTGATCCAAAAACCTTTTTTCTTTTTTAAAGTCATTTTGGGGCTTGGTGCACCCTTTATATTTTTTTTTTTAATATTTTTATTTAAAAGTAAATTTTATAACGATTATTTTCCGGCCCTCCAAATTGTGGTATGTTTTATGGTTATCGAGTTATGATTATTTGAAGATGTATATTGTTGTGTTTATCATTAGTCGTTGGTGCGCGTGCGCTCTTACATAGGGTTGCCATCGGTCCTAATGGATTAGGATGGTTTCAAAAAATATTGTAAACAGAATTGTACTAAGAATCATTTAGATTCGTTTTGATTAAATTAGGGAAAGATTGGGCTAGCATATTTTATTAGTTTAAAATTATAATTCCAAACAAAGTAAGATTTTAAATAAAATCGTAACTTTTTAAATTTTCAACCAATTTTGATAAATGGTACAAACCATTTCAAAACGATCAAGATTTTTTTTTTATGGCATCCGATTTGGCTATAAATTGGCATAAGCAATAGTTGCATAGTGGAAAAAATTACTATCAAATTTTTTTTCAAAATTTAAAAAAATGGCGGAGATATGGGACTTTGAAATTTTTAGGTTAGTTTTTTTTTGAGAAGCTATAACTTCGGTTGCATTTATCCAATATTCAATTTTATAGTGTTATATGATTTGTCTTACAACAGGCTTTAAAATAAAAACTAGCAAACATTTTTTTTTTTTTATATATATAGCTTACACTGAAAAAAAAAATTAAATTGAGTTTCCCAAAATACATCCTTTTTAATATCTTTTATTTTTCTTGTAAGAAAAGCTACAAGTGTAACTTACCAGTCCTCCAAAAATTGGAGTGGGCCTCCCAGTGGTTCTCCAGAAAAACAATAAAATGTGGCTTTTGCCGCAATTTTTCAGTACAATTTTTTTGAATTTGAAATTTTTAATTAAACGTTTATTTGAATTTGAAAAAAGTGCGTTGGTACTTATATTAGTACTATACAAGCAAAAAAACAGTCAATACACTATTTTCAGCATTTGAAAAATTTTTTTAATAAAAATTTTAAATTAAAAAAATGTACTGAAAATTGGGGAAGATGCTACATTTTATTGTTTTTCTGGAAAACCACTGGCAGGCCCACTCCAATTTTTGGAGGACTGGTAAGTTACACTTGTAGCTTTTTTTACAAGAAAAATAAAAAATATTAAAATGGACTTATTTTGGGAAACTCAATTTAAATTTTTTTTTCAGTGTAAACTATATATAAAAAAAAAAAAAAAAAATGTTTGCTAGTTGTTATTTTAAAGCCTGTTTTAAGCAAATCATTTAACACTATAAAATTGAAAATTGGATAAATGCAACCGAATTTATAGCTTCTCAAAAAAAACTAACCTAAAAATTTCAAAGTCCCATATCTCCGCCATTTTTTTAAATTTTAAAAAAATATTTGGTAGCAATTTTTTCCACTATGCAACTATTGCTTATGCCAATTTATAGCGAAATCGGATGCCATGAACAAATTTCTTGATAGTTTACACATGGTTTGTACCTTATATTAAATAGTTTTATTAAAAATTGTATGTTCTTTATAAATAAATTAAAATATATATGGGCATTTCTCAGAAACTTTTAACCTATAGTTGTCGTCAAGTTTTGATGTCAAACACGTAAGATGTCAAACACCTTAGATGCATTTAATTCAAATAGTAATGATTTTTTGTGAATATTGGCCCGGGGACATATTGTTCAAACATTAACAAGTATGTTCATTCACAAAAAATTCACAAAAAATCATTAGTATTTGAATTAAATACATCTAAGGTGTTTGACATCTTACGTGTTTGACATCAAAACTTGACGACAACTATAGGTTAAAAGTTTCTGAGAAATGTCCATATGCTGTACGTTTCAAGGTGTTACTTAAAAAAAAGCGTCAAACTGTAAGAAACGAAATTTGTTTTCTAAATTCTAACTTTCCTTTTAAATATTTCTACATATTTCCATTGAACTTAAGTTATAGTAGGGTAAGGGAGGGGTATATGGACCACCCATCCTTCTTTTTAAAATAAAACCCAAAATACATAAAACAAAACAAATAATTTTATGTCATTCATTAAAGCAAACAATTTACCTTTAATCTGATTCACTTTTAGATAAATATCTCATCATGATAAAGAAAAAAAACTGAAAATACTCAAAATGAAGATAAAAAAAAGTGTAGTGTTATATGGACTATATAGTCCATATTGCGCCACATGTTTATTTGGTACAGAAGTTGCATATAAAAATGTCACTTCCACATCCGTCACATTTTTCATGACTCCAAGAACGTCAGATTACACATTCTGAGTAAAGGGTATTATATTATATGCATTTTTTATCATTTTTTTCCTTTGTAGTTAACATATAATGACCATCAGACTCATCATGAAAACTGCAACTAGATTCCCCATCTGAAAAAGATGATAAATACATTTGTTCTTAAAGCTTTTTTCTTTGGTGGTGCATATTACCCACAGCACGTGTTAGTGAAATAAATGGTTTTTTTATCAAAAACTCTTTTGGTTAATGAACTTATTTGTGCTATTAAATTATAAATGGTATTCACTGACTTCATATAATTAACCATTTATTTAAAAACGCGATGTCCTTAAAGTGAAATAATGAAATATACTCCCTAGAAAAAAATTATCACTGATCTTTTTTTTAGAAAAATCAACTTCACAGAAACATTCGACTTCACCTACTGCTAAAATCGCCCTATTATAAGCTTTTGGTATTAGCGCTAAGTTTGAACATGAATAACGGTAAATCCTATGTATGCAGTGGCAAATAACCGTGTGGTCCATCTTACCCACGTAGTCCATATTTCCCTCCCTTACCCTATATATTTTTAAAATAATCATTATTTTTTTT
Organism: Calliopum simillimum; assembly: GCA_951812925.1. Classification (NCBI taxonomy): domain Eukaryota; kingdom Metazoa; phylum Arthropoda; class Insecta; order Diptera; family Lauxaniidae; genus Calliopum; species Calliopum simillimum. Next base: position 43,186,663 of record OX638370.1, read on the forward strand.
TTTTTCGAAATCAGTAAAAAAATTAAAAATCGGTTAAGAAATAACTCAGCCACAAAATTTTTCATCGCACAAAGTCACCCAAAAACAGTTTTTTAAGCGTAACTTAAGATTTTTAGGGTGTATTACAATTTTTAAGCATTGACAAATTAAGTACTCGACTAGACCTACAAAATCTACTGGATCTCTTTGAAAGTGTTTGAAATTTGTATGACCTTGTAGCACTACGTAATTTTTCCCTATGTTTTAAACTTCTAAAACAAAACTGAATTATAATTTGATTCTTCTTAGACAAAAAAAAATAAAAAATGTACAAAAAATTTCAGCATATCACTAGTTTTTTGTATCACCAACAATTTTTGTGGCGTTGCTGCACGTCAGTTACTGTGTGTGTGTGGTATGATGCGGTTTAACTGCCTTTTCAGCGCATTGCCGCAACCTCAATTTATCTTTTATGGAGCGATTTTTATCCTGCTTTTTTATTTTGTTGTAAAATTTTTTTATTTTATTACATTTTTACAACTGCAAGAAAAAAAAAAACACAAAAAATGTTGTTGCTGTACTGCAAAGAGAAAGAAATAAGCGACATTTTTGGTTTGGCCATTGCTGTTTGCATTATTGGTGCAGCAATGTTGTTGGGAAAATTTTTCTTCCTTTCTTGGTATTTTATTGCAATGCTGTTACTTGTATGTGTGCAATATATACAACAATAAATATCAATTGCAACCACTTAGCAGCAACATAGATTATGCAGCACAATGTTTGTAGCAAACAGCCAAATACTCAGCATCAGCAACATTACGGAAAGTGTGAAAAATGTTTAAACAACATCAATCCAAGGCAGGAAAATTAAAATTAATTACATGTCATTTACACTCGTTTTTCTGTTTTCGGGTTGCCATTGCTTGCAATTTAAAAATGTAAGCGTCAGATTTATTCGCTGCCAAGCAGCGAGCAAGGTGTTTGCGATGCTGTGCGAATAAGCTGTGATTATGCGGCTGGTTGTGATGGAAAGAAATGCAAGAAATTTAGCACGTAATATTTAAAGGAATAATTTGTATCACATGACGTCATGGCGTACATATTAGGGATATTTATTGATTCGGATGAGGGAAAAATTCGCATCATAATTTTTACTCCCCTCGAGTAGTCAAAAAATTAAAGTAACCAACACTTCAAATATAAATTACCTTACGTATGAACTATTTGGTGGGTTCATAAAGTAATATTTACAAATAAAATATAGTTAAATAATACAGTAATATTTACTACAAATTCCATACTTTTGCACAAAAATGAGCGTCACAATTTTTACTCCTCTCGAGTAATAGCCGGAGAGACAGTGCTTAAAAGCAACTTTGCGTTTCTAAAAGCTGATTTTGTTACAGTTGGTTATAGTAATTGGGTACACCAATAAACTGTTGGTCAGTCAAGCGAATTGTAGAACAGTTAAGTGATATACCTATGGTCTCAAACATGTCGTAATTTCGATTTTGATCAAATTAATTTCCAAAGGCTGAAAATTGTTATACAGATCTTATAATGCATTTAAAAAACAATTTTGTCGGTCAGTCAGTTAAACGTTAGAACAAGGCCGGTCAGCAGCCCCGTGAAAGGCAAAACGCTTTTTTTACTCAAGAGGGAGGCATCTTACGAAAAAAGTGCACATGCCATAAAATGCTTAGAATCGTCCAAGGAACAAGTGTGATTTTTTCTTTTTTTTTTTGAAAAATTTTTAACGTCATCAATTTTTCAGAAAAAAAAAATAAGTAAAGTTGTTTGCAACGCAAGGTATAAAAAACACCGATGCATTCTTAGCCAGGAGAAATAATGTACCAAATAAAGTAGACAACTGAATTAAGATATTTCAAAAACTCATTCCAAACTCATTGAGACAACTTTTTCTAATAACTGCACTCTGAATTATTTTTAAAATTTGAACAAACCTCTTTGTATTCTAAAGCTGTTCAACTGAATTACAACTAGTAAGGGTGTAAACTTTGGCCTTGTCAAACATTAAATAGCCTAAACTGCAGTATTTTGAAAATTTTGTTTACATAGGAGGTGCCACTCCCTATTGTCCGAGTTCATCCAGTTTTTGCTCAGAACTTGCATTTATAGTTCTAAGTGTCTGATTGAGATTCGTTTGAATTGTCTCAAAAAACATTTTCAGTATATTGTAGCATTTTGAAACTTTTGCTTATATTGGAGGTGCCACGCCCTCTTGTCCGAGTTCATCTAGTTTAAGCTCAGAGCGTGCATATATAATCCACAGTATTTGAGTGAAAGTTGGTTGTATTATCTCTAAAACCATTTTCAGTATAGCGTTTTGAAGCTTTTGCTTATAAGGGGGTGCCACGCCGTTCTGTCCGATTTCACCCAGTTTGAGTTGGGAGCCTACATATATAGTTCTTAGTGTCTGAGTAAAACTTAGTTCGATTATCTCTAAAAATATTTTGCGCTTTGAAGCTTTTGCTTATGTGGGAGGTGCCACGCCCTCTTGTACGAATTCGCCCAGTTTTTTCTCAGATCTTGAGCTTACAATTCGTAGTATTTATGTGTATTTTGGCTGCATTGTTGTGAAAAATACTTCTGAAGTTGCATTTTGAATATATTTTTTGTATGGGCAGTAGGCGTGTCCGTTGACCGCTTTTGCTCATTTTTAATTCCCGAGTTATCTTTGACAACAGGGGCTGTGCTAAACTTAATTTCATTAAATTATCTTGCTTAAGTTTCCCAAAAAATGACAGACAGACATTTTCTATATTTGACACGCCTCCTTCTCTGCGTTTCAAATGGAAGGACAAAGTGAATAAACTCTGGGTGTAGGGTATAAAAATTATTAATTTAAAGGCAATTACTTGCTCTACAAACTAAATTTTAAAATTTTTTTATATGAATTATAATTAAGGAGATATTATTTAAAAATCCTATAATTTAAAGCAGTTTTTGAAAAATATTTCCGAAACGATGAACCCAAAAAAAAATTTGAAGAACATGCAATTCCTAGAACACTTTTATCGTTGGACTAACCCATCATGAGATATCGACATATTTTTATGTATATTTATTGCATCCGAGTTCACACTTGGAGAACATCTGAAAAATAGTGTTACAGACTGATCTCTATTTGTTTATTTGGCATCTATGTGAAGCTCAACAATTGAAGCTATCCAGTAATAATAGCATTGAGAAAGAATCCGTTCCCAGATCAAGTTTTGTTAGCTCCAACTTTATGATTAAGTTTCAAGTTAGACAAAGACCAAGACATATCCTTGGATATCAAAATCAAGACTAAGAAATTTTTTAATGCAACTTGATTAACATGGACATGGAACTTTTCGAATAGCTTAAAATTTGTCGATGCTTTTCATATTTTTAATAAGCTTTTGGAATTTATTTTTATACTACTTGAGTACCAACTGAAAAGTTAGAAGGATTATTAAAAACTATTTCTGCAAAAATCGATTTTTTTAAGTTTTTCAACTACGCGGTTTGAAAAACGCTTTTTGACTCAAAAGCAAAGCATCTTCCGAAAAATGTGAATATGGCTAAAAAAATGCTTAGAATCGTTAAAAATGTTGTAAGGAATAACTTTTATTTTGCGTAATTGGACTTTCAGTAGAATCAAAAGCGCTCCATTGGCATATCACGGAAAAAATTAGTGAGATTTTTTCCAGAATTTTTGGAAATTATTTCTTCATGTTTTGAACAATTCTTGAGAAATTTTAAAATGTTTAAAAAAATTCTGGAAAAACTTCTCGAAAAATGGGCGCTCAAATTTGCATGAAAAATAAAGATTACATTCTTGCTAAGACGTTAGAGACATTGGCGTTAAAAACTTGTACATTGATTGTGTAGCACCATTATAAAATCTATTTTTCTTCGTTTCTCAATTACGCTATCGGAAAAAAACACTTTTTTCAAAAGGAAAGACTTAAATTTTTTGAAACGGACACACTAAAAACTAACTTGTTAAACTGAAACTTTTTTTGATGGTTTTTTGAAGAGTTTTTGATCAAAATTATTGCCTTATACTTTTTTTAAAAAATTTTAATTTCTTTAAAAGTTATAAGCATGTGAATTTATATGTACGTCTTTTTTCAAATTGCGATTTCTCCGTAAATATTGAGCGAAAATTTATGAAACTTTTGTGGTGGAACTAAAAATAATTCAAAATTTAGATGAAATAAACTTTTCATAAAAATATTTAAAAATTCTTTTAAATAATGCACTTTTTAATAAACAAATAGATATTTAAGCTATACCTATAGCAAAATAAAAACAAAATTTTTATACAGAAATGTGCTCTGAAATCTGTGAAAAAAAATTGGAGGTACTCATTGTTAACAAAAAAGATTTAACATATCCCCAAAGAAAGTAATCCAATGGCGTCAACTCACATGACCTTGATGACCAATTAACAGGCGCATTTCTTGAGATGATGTTTTCATCGAACGTTTCCCTAAATAAAACGATTGTTTTTCCAGCTGTAAGGCACGTTGCGCCATCCTATTGAAACCAGAGGTCGGCTACACTAATATCCTGAATTTTTGGCAACAAAAATTCATTGATCATTACTTTGTAGTGAGCACCGTAACAAGGGCTGCATCCGCATTTTAGAAGAAATACGGTCTGATAATGCCTCCTGCCCATAAACCACACTAAATTGTACATTTATTGGTTTTCTATCGGCCCAAATATGGCAATTTTGCTTGTTAACGTAGCCTTTCAACCAGAAATGAGCTTCGGCGCTAAACACAATTGTTCGATAAAATAATGGATCAAAGTTGTTGTAAGGCCCATAAACCGAAATTAAAACGTACACCAAGATCAGCTGGCTTCAATTCTTGTACGAGCTGTATTTGATACGCCACAATGATCCATAAGAGATGCCCAAAGCCTAAGATCGGCGACGAATGGATTGTTCACGGTTTTCACGAACACTCTCTGCTATTGCAACAATATTCTCTAAATCACGGCCTCTATGCACTCCGGTTGAATACAATAGTGTAAAATTGCTTCAAAATCTGGTGATAGTGTTACGAATAGTGCGCTCAGTTGGACGCTAATTACGACCAAAATGATGTTGAAAAACTCTATAACATTCTCTAACTGATGACTGATTTTGATAGTAAGTTTCCACAATTAATAAACGTTGTTCAGGAGTAAGTCTATTCATCATTGAGTCGTATTGAATACTGAACACAAACGTCGTATTGACAAGCCATTTGACATATAACAGCTGTCAAAACAACTCAGTTGAAAAGGGGATCTCATATTGGACCACCCTTTACTTAGCAGCTTTTTCGATCATCTTCTAGAAGTTGCTTTTTTTATATTCAGTTTAAATAGAAATTGTGAATGGTTTGATGTTTCTGGGTACAATATATAACTTCAAATATATTCATATTATCAACATTTTAATTGAATTAAAAATCATGAAACTACACACCGAATAGATTATTTTGATATCTCCAAAACAGAGTATGTTACTTTCAACAAAATTAATTCCGCTTTCGCATTTTGCTTAAAGATGCAACTTTTTTTAAGTCAAATCGAATCTTTTCTTCAACAAGAATTCATCGAAAGTTATATTTTTCAGCTAGCCGCCTATTGTTCAAGCTTTTAAATGTTCCAGTTCCAAATTTTAAAGCAACGTCATGTTATTTTCATTCTTAATGATTTTATTCTCCACTGGTGAACTCTTTCCAAACATTTACCACTGAAAACAAATCATATTATGTGGAATTCGCTGCTTTCAAATGATGCGACTCCGTAGGTTAAAAGAAAAAAAATTAGCATATCTAGATAAATTTCAATTTTGTCATAAATTATTGAAATTCCTGACGTCGTACACTCTCTGGCGTGCAAACTTTGACATTCTAGCTGCTAGTCTATAGAGACAAGTACCCGTCCCTGCCTCCTCCAGTGGCTACAAAAGTAAACAGCGAATAGAAAGCAACACAATAAGAACAAAACGAATTTGTATTTCGATGATGTACCAGCAGTGCCAATGGTAGTAGCAGCATTATAGTTAATGGCGCAATGGACGCCATTTTCACAAAATTGTTTTGGCGCGTCAGGCGACGCTTTCTGTCAAAATGTTTATTTTTCATTTGAAAAGCAGCAAAAGGTCATACGAAATTCTGTATGCCACCCCTTTTTTTTGCTTCAAATATTTCTGATCTTTGTAGCTTTGGTATTTACTCCTTTTTATCACGCTAATACTGAAGCATAAGTGAGGGAACTTTTGTGTTTTCCCTACTTAGTTTAGGAGATATTCTAATTAGAAAAGTGGTAAGGCTTGGTAGTTCATACATGAGGCGTATTAGTGTGCAAAGCAGTATGTTGATTTTTTGTTTTTTACACTGAGAAGATCGCAAAGTGTGTAGTAGATCCCTAAATTAAGTCCTTGCAACATCTACGAGTATATACTTGTATACGAATCAGTTAAGCCCCTTTTTTAGAAATCTTTAGTTTTTTTTTTTTTTTTTTTTTTTTTATTATTTATTATTTATTTTATGGAATGGTTTTTAAAATGAACACTGTAGAAAGAAAATTTTTTAGCGTACTGCCACAAAGACATTCAAGTTTTGAAAAAAAAAATATTACGTTGAGTTTATTTGTATGCACAGTGGTTCAAAATCCCCAAAAGCTGGCCAAAAGTCGAAATCATTAAAGTTTCGAGACGAAATTTTTTACATGGGGGTTTTTGAGGTCGCTGATCACGAATTTGATGTTAGATTTTTAAAAAAGAAAATGGCGGATTCAAAATGGTGGACGAATTGCATAAATATTCAACCAAATCCAACAAAAAAATTTACTCGGGGGTTTTTGAGGTCACTGATTACGAATCTGATGTTAGATTTTTAAAAAACAAAATGGCGGATTCTAAAAGGCAAAAAATAACACTTGCACAATTTTTATATCTAATTTAAAAATTTATTTCAAAACTTTAACTTTGATAGAGTTGTGTGCAACGGTTAATTAATATTTATAAAAATGGGTTTTAGATTCCGTTATCACGGACTATTAGCTGTATAATAATTTAAAATTTTCCATTTCAGGCAAGCAACACATATTGACGCTTGGTAAGCAATATGAGTTAAATTTTTTATTGGGTGCTTCAGAAAAAATCGATTCAAAGAAAAGGGGCAAAAAAAGGCACCTCAATTTTTTTAAATGTGTTAGAAAAGGTTTCAATCCTCTTAAATCCAAAAAATCCTGGTGGTATGACGTGGTATAAATTAGTTCTGGGCTTTTTTCATAACCATTGCATACTGATTTTGTGAAATAATTTGATTTTAAGTTTATCATAATTACCGTAAAAGTATAAATTATTGCAAGTTTTGAATGTAAAGGTTCGATAGTATTTCCCTTTACAAAGAGATTCCATATTCAAACATTAAAATCGGTTCAGTTTTACAGTAACCACACAATTTTTACAGTGAACACTTAATTTTTACTTTTAACTCTCAGAATTTTGCGTCTGAGAAGCGTACTTTTGGAGAGATCCTAAGAGCATTGTAGGAATACCTGGATCTTTCTTACAAATTTTTTGAGGTCTATGAATATCTGTTAGACAATACGGTTCATAAAAAGTTAATTTAAAAAAACTTTTTTTTTCACTTTTGGGCAGCTTTTAAGGATTTTGAACCAGTGTGGTATGGGATAAAGTCAATAAAAGAGCTAAAACGTGTCCAAATTGTGATTTTTATTATGATATTAATATATTTTGAACAAATTTGAACTCCTTTTTAGTATTAAAAACAGGCATTGTCCTTCGTGATTCCAGCCTTGTTTTGATGAGACCATCTCTCTTTCTGAACCTCATACAGCAGCAGCAGCTTCAGTAACAATTTGATTTGAGTATGACCTTTTATTCCCTGGTCCATTCAGAATATGTAAAAATTAAAAATCTCCATAGAGCCGCGCTCCTCCACATTGTGTATTATAGCAAGTATATTTATGAACTTCATATGAAAAACATAAAAATTATTCTGACGGAAAATAATATTTGCGCTGATTTATCAATCAGCAAAGCAATGGTTTTCTAAAATGTTTGGTCAAAATACATATATGTATGTTCCATGGAAACTGCTCTATATACTAAACTGAAAATAAACAACTGTGAGCTTAGTTATTGCGAGTTGAAAGTTTTATGTTTTATTCAAACTTTTAACGGCAAAAAAGGGGCTTAAAGCCGGTTTATTCGCAAGAAGGAGTTGTTTTGATTCACTTCTTCACCTTATCCTACTCACAAGAAGCTAACAAACAAAATCTCATCAAAAATTTTGAGTGCCAACATTTAGAGGTTGATTTATTATTAATAATTTAAAAATACCAAGAAAAAAGGCGCTTAAGCTCGGTTTTTTCGCAATACGGAATTGTTCCGATTAAATTTTCTTATTTTCCAACTCTGGACAAATTAACGAACAGGCCTGATCAAAACATTTTAATTTCCAAGACTTCGAGGTAACTATAATATAGGTAATTTAAACATGCCTCGAAAAAAGAGGCTTACGCCTAGTTTATTCGCAAGAAGGAAGAGTCTGGATTTTAATTTTTATATTTTTCAACTCAGGAGAAGTAAACGAACGAAACCTCATCAAAAAAACTTCAGTGTTCTAACTTTGAGTTTTTCCCTATATTCCCAGGATGTGTTTAACACATTGACTGCCAGACCAATTTTTGTACTGTTTCCCAGGGTGCCAAAATTTTTTTTTTCTATTTTCATGTTTTATATGAAATAACAGTCATTGCTAAGTGTTTAGTTGCATTTCTACAACTTTTGGAAGTCCTAGAAAAGATTTAGTCCTGGCTATTGAATACCATAGCCACGGCACCCTATGTAAAGATAGACGTCTATCTGTTTGCCAAGTGCCATGGCTATTACTTTCAATAGCCAGAAAGAAGGAAGAAGTGTTATAAAGTTAATAGTATTGTACATAAATATATATGGGACGTTTCACGTCAACCGCCCACCTCCATCGCGAGAATTTGTGCGGACGGAAAATAAAGTTTTGGATCCCAAAATTTTCGTTTTTTAAAAGCTTTTGAAAGCCCAGTGGAGCTTTTAAAAATTTCAATATGGCGACGTTGTCAAACGCGCCAAAAGGGGGCGTAAAATAATTTTTTTTTAATATTTTGGCGTTAACTTCATTATCCGGGGGATTTGGAGGTCGCTGATCACGAATCTGACGCCAGAATTTGAGAATTCTTAAATCCAAGATGGCGAATGCACACATTGTGGCAAAATCCTAATTTCAAAAATTATTTCAGTGTGGGAAAATTCTAATAGCTAGAAGTCGAAAAAATAAAGCTAGAGTTGTTCAAATTCGTCCAAACTTACACATATAGCTTAGAAATATTAAGGTATCATGCCTGCATAGTTTGAGAACCCTAGCGTTATTTTTTCGACTTCTAGCTATGAGAATTTTCCCACACTGAAATAATTTTTGTTATTTCTCAAAATAAATGGCTATAAAATCTAAACAAACCACAAACTCCTCAAACCAAGTTCACTTAGCACAAAAGGTGGTACTACGCTTTTTGTTTTGTATTGAATTTTGTTTCTAGAGGCTATGGATTTTTCATGGCGAGGCAAAATAACAAAAAACTACTGGCTATGGAAATCCATAGCCACAAGCCTGAATGAAACTGTACTGGCTATTGAAATCAATAGCCATGGCAGCCAATGTGTTAAGGTCTGATTGACTTGTGGCAGTACTAAAACTCAAAATTTTGAAAAAATATTTATACACCTCTAAAAGGTGATTGACGGAGCACCTTTTCCACACTGAGCCGTTTAGAATATGTAAAAAGAAAAAATCTCCATAGAGCAGCGCTCCAGGTGCGTAAAGTGAGCTATGCAGGTGTGACGAATTTCGATGTTTTTTGGTTGGGAATTTCGAGCTATTTTCGAGCTATTCAACAGTAATTTCGAGCTGTCTGGGAAATTTTCCATTTTCCGGAAAAGCGGAAAAATTGTTCTGCATAGCTAAGTTTATTTTTTCAGCCAGACGAATTCGCGGGAAGAGTTAGCGATGAAATCTTTTTACGCAGGAATTTCGAGCTACTTTCGAGCTAATTTTGAGCTAGAAGCATTTTCCGGAAAACTCCCAATTTTCTCGGAAAATCCCCAAAAAACTTTTTTTATGGCTAACTTTATTTTTTTCAGCCAGACGAATCCGCGGGAACAGTAAGGGATGAAATCTTTTAACGCAGGAATTTCGAGCTACTTTCGAGCTGACCTTGAATGAGGTATTTTCCTTAAATTTCCCCGGAAAATCCCAAAAAACTAAAATTTTTTTTTTCCCTGTGTTATGTCCGCATATTATTATTATTATGTCCGAAAGTTTTTCGCGGATCAGCCTATAATATATCCAACACCTAGTTTGCTAGCCACAGTAATTTTACATAAGAGTAGGGGTAAGTGGGCGGCCTGCGGCCGCAGCTCAGGATTTAAAACTCCCAAAAATCCAACACCGGCTTCGCGGCGGCCTTCGGCCGCGGATCAGTCGGTAATATATCCAATAATTTGCGGACATAACATTTATTTACGAAATGGGGATTATGTCATGGCACGCCATAAAAAAAGATTTTTTGGGATTTTCCGGGAAAGTTTGGGGTTTCCCGGGAAAGTTTGGGGTTTTCCGGAAAACACTTTTCGTTTTTGATGAGCTCGAAACTAGCTCCAAATTCGTGTGTTAAATGATATGATCGCGAAATATTCTCATGGGTTCGTCCGGCTGAAAAAATAAAGCAAGCCCTTAAAAATTTTTTTGGGATTTTCCGGGGAAATTTAAGGAAAGCACTTCATTCAAGGTCAGCTCGAAAGTAGCTCGAAATTCCTGCATTAAAAGATTTCATCCCTTACTATTCCCGCGGATTCGTCTGGCTGAAAAAAATAAAGTTTGCCATAAAAAATTTTTTTTTGGGTTTTTCCGGGAAATTTGGGAGTTTTTCGGAAAATGCTTTTAGCTCAAAATTAGCTCGAAAGTAGCTCGAAATTCCTGCGTAAAAAGATTTCACCGCTAACTCTTCCCGCGGATTCGTCTGGCTGAAAAAATAAACTAAGCTATGCAGAACAATTTTTCCGCTTTTCCGGAGAATGGAAAATTTCCCAGGCAGCTCGAAATTATTGTTGAAAAGCTCGAAAATAGCTCGAAATTCCCAAACAAAAAACATCGAAATTCGTCACACCTGCATAGCTCACTTTATAGACCTCAGCGCTCTACCCTAATGACCATGTAGAGCTGGTAACTTATCAAATACAATACATAAACTTGAATACTTAATATAATCCGATACGATATATATATTGTATTTTTCATCAATGGCAAACAGAAAAGAAACATCGTAAGGGCTTAAAATAATTCTCATTCCGTCTGAGCATCTACTTAATCGTTCTATTTATTTTCAACTGTCTTGATACTTCGACATGCGACGCCATACACACTTTCTATTTTTGAGTCCATTGCCAAAAATCAAATCTGCTTTTCGTGTGGCAAAACTCATACTCTCAGGATACTGGATAATACTTATTGTTAGAGTTTCAAATATTATTCAAAACAAGGAAGATTCTATTTATTTTTTGCTTGAAATAAAACTTAAACAAAACTGTTGGCGATGAAGATGAAACAACTGGATAAAGACTACATTTGCATAAAATATGCAAAAGTCATACCAAATTTAAACAGAATCCAGAAGGAAATTGGTAGCCAGTTGAATTAAATAGAAAAAGAGTTTATATCATCACACAACAAAGCATTCAAAATATAAAATTAAATCAGAACTGTAGCCTTTGATATTTACTTTGTCTGATGATCTGGTTAGAACTGCAAGGAAAGTTCTTAAAGTGCACGAAATATTTTAAATTTGAAAACTTTAAACGACAACAAATTTTTTATTTGCAGAATATGGGCAGTTTTTGTTACCGATTTGGCCTCAAATCCATCCACTAAATGCTAAGTAAGCAACCACTCATACAAACATATAAACTCACCGGATAAATTGAAGTTTAGCTCGAAGTTGGTGTTTTAGCTTAGTCAGGGCGTATACGTGGGAACTGGACTTTTTTTAATAAGAAAATCTACTTTATAAAAATGAGATTTTGCTTGTTTTTTTGTTCCTTCCGAAATCGGAAAGTAACGGACCAATTTTGATTCAATTTTCATAGTGTCTTAGTACTATTAGAAAAGTCTAGGTTTTGTGAAAAAAAAATGGGCGATGACACGCCCCTCATAAAACAGAAGGCGCAGCAACGCAAACCGGGATATGTTAGTTAAATATAAAAAAAATCTCAAAAAAACTTTACTCTTTAACTCACGGAAATGAAACTACGTCTCATACGAAAAGTTTATTCATTTAATAAGTGGAATGAAAGCGGAAGTGAAACACCAGCAGCACCATAACCGGTTAGTCAAAAAGGTGCACAAAAAATTCACGCATTTGCAAATGCAACTGTGTACGCAGGATTATAAATGCAAAAGGAAAAAGAAACAGGAAGTAATAAAATTAAAAACAAAAGAAGTAAAGTAAAAATAATGTCATTATTTTAATGCACGTTAGAGTAATAATTCAAAGAAAAAGGCACAATGCAAAGAGGATACTGGCTCCATACTATGAGTATGTACAACAAATGAAATTAAAAATTTTATTTTGAAATTTTAAAAAAATCCCAAATGAAATTAATACGAGGGGTAGATTAGATTAGAGTAGTGGGTTAGTAAAACGATGCTAAGCCTAAGTAGCACTGTTAGTGCCGTTTTAATACCACAAAAGTGATCGGGCTGGCTGGTAGGAGGGGTTGTCAGGGTCTGGATTAGATATCCTTTAAAAGAAGCTGTAAAGGATATTTATACCCATTTTGCTCTATCGATGTAGTTCAGCAGGGGGCCAATCTCAACATCGGTGAGTTCGCTCAAATTGTTAAAAAAATGGATTTTCCTAAAGATTTAAGCCTGGCTCTAGCTAGAGCAGGGCAGTTTCATAGAAAGTGTTCGAGAAATTCCTCTTCCATGCAACTCTGACAAAAAAAATTAAAGGGGATACCCAGCCTTTCGGCATGCTTGCCGATGGTCTAGTGCCCAGTGCAAACTGCAGCGATTGTTGCAATATCAGTACGATTTTTGGATAGCAGGTCTGATGTTTTTGACTTGTTAAATGAAGGCCAAATTGCTCTGGAAATTCTGCATGCTTCTAAAGCTTTCCATCTGACATTCGCCTCGGTGAGGAAATGCGAGAAAATTCGTTTCTTCACCAGACCTATCAGAGTATAAACACACTCAGAATATGTCCAACTTGAAAAGGAGCCATGTCTAGCTAGTACATCAGCCTCTTCGTTACCCTCAATGTTTCTGTGACCTGGAACCCAAACGAGAGTAAGTTCAGATTGACGCCATAGTTCTTTTTAATTTTTTCCGCGTTCCTCAACCAGTTCTGATTTTATTGTTACTGAGTTTAGCGCCTTGATAGCGGCTTGATTGTCAGAGAAGATCACCACTTGTCTAAAGCTAAGGTTAGTGGTCTCCACTAGCCTGCAGGCATTTAGAGTGGCGTAAATTTCCGCCTGAAAGACGCTAGCTGAATTAGGTAAGCTAAAAGATATAGATATATTGAGGTCTTTTGAAAATACACCCGCACCCACGTCACAGTCCATTTTCGAACCATCAATGTATATAGTGGTGCGAAATTTAAGCTAGGCGTACTGTCTTCCCATAGGTTTCTTTCTGGGATCCACACACTAAATTTTTTCTCGAAATTTAGTATGGGGCAGGTGTAAACTGTGTGGGAGTTAGAAATTTCAGCTGGCATTGTATCAAGGATGGAGCTGTGACCATACGTCTTATGCATCCAACAACCGACTTTTCTGAGCCTAATCACACTACATGAGTCAGTAGCTTTAATAAATGAGGTTGGAGGGAGCAGATGCAAAAGAACGCCGAGAGCTGCGGTTGGGTTTGATCTCAGTGCTCTTGTTACACCAACACATGCAGTCCTCTGTACTCTCTCCAGTTTTGTTAGATTATACCCCATATTTGTGGATGACCACAACACTAAATACCCGTATGTGAGGATTGGACGTACTACGGCTTTATACATCCATACCATTCTTGGTTGAAGTCCCCATTTTTCGCTGAAGGTTTTTTTACATGCGTAAAAGACTATACAGACTTTCTTGCATCTTTGTTCTATGTTATATTTCCAATTTAGCTTCGGATCAAGAAAGACTCCAAGATATTTGGTATTTTGGTTTTTGTAGTGAAGAGCATGAGGTCAGTTTTGGCTGGGTTAACCCCAAGATCACATTCTGTGGCCCGTGAACATAACTCAACCAGAGCTCATTCCATGATGTTACTAATCACGTCAAGAAACGGACCTGATACCAGCAGCACTACATTATCCGCATAAGCAACTACATTCACACCATTTTTATTAAGCTGTTGTAGCACCGTGTAGAAAACTATGAGCCAAAGCAAAGACGAGAGTACACCGCTCTGAGGTGTACCCCTTTTTACTGATTTGAACATGTGACTACCACCCATACTCGCTTGAATGATCCTAGACTCAAGCAAAGATGCTAACCAGGTAATGCAGCAGAGCTCTACCCCTAGCCCTATGAGGACATTCTTGATAGCATCAGAGCGAGCGTTGTTAAAAGCATCTTCGACATCTAGAAAGGCTGCAAGAGTATATTGTCTAAAGTGGGGAGATCTCTCAATCGTGCGTGTCACCTCTTGAAGAGCAGTTTCAGTAAATCTTTCCTTGAGATATGCTTGCTGTGCTGTAAAAGTAGAGGAGATAACTAGCGACTCCCTAATATGAATATCTAGAATTCTCTCCAGTGTCTTAAGGACGAAAGACAACAGACTGATTGGTCTAAAATTCTTGACTGATTCATGGTCACTTCTGCCTACTTTTGGTATAAAGACGACCGTGACTTTCCTCCAACTTGAGGAAATGTGGTTCAAAGTTATGCTTGCTGCAAAGATTTATTTAAGCCATGGGTTTACTACGTTCTGTAGTATTTGGAACATAATTGCTGTGATGCCGTCCGGTTCAGGTGATTTATAAGGTAAAAAGCTATATAATGACCAAAGAATTCTTTCCTTAGTGATAATTGAGCTCAGAATAGCTGGCTGAGAACTCTGTGTTCGGTTACTACTAACAAGTGAGTTTTCTATGTCCTCACAGCCAGAAAAATGAGTTTGAATCAAAAGTTCTAGCGCTTCATGCGTAGATTCTGTCCATGATCCGTCTGATTTCTTAACGAAAGATGGACAAGAGTGCTCCATAGAGAGGATCCTACCAAGCTTGGCTGAGTCCTTAAAGTTATCTACAGATTCACAAAAACTTTCCCAGGACTGATTTCTAGCATCCCTGATATCTTTTTTGTAATACTTGAGACAAACTTTGTAGGGTTGCCATAGTTTTTGCTGGTGGCATTGATTAAAAATTTTTCTTGTAGCCTTCCTAAGGTCACTCAAATTTTTGTTCCACCCGTCCGGTAATTTTTTTTTTTGCAGTGAGTTATAAGGCAGGAGGCTTTATAGGCTGCCTGCACGGCGTTTTCAAGGAGACAACGTATCTATCTAGTTCGTCTGCGGCATTGATTGTGTGTGGAGGTTTTCTAAACTAAGATTTGTCTACCTTTTCAAATAAGTCCCAGTAAGTGTTCCTAATATTTCTGAAAGGTGGAGCAGACCCTACAGTAAAGTTTATATTGTAAAGAATCCACCTATGATCCGAGAAAGAGTTTTTGGCTAAGGCTTTCCAATTTTCAACTCTTACGTCCGTATTTGTTGATATCCAGGACTTCCTTCCACCCCGCGAAATTTTGCACAGAGACATGTTCGAATTGATGATGACATCGAAAAAAGACTCACCTTGGTCATTTGTTTCGGTGCTGTCCCAAAGCGTATGTATTGATTTCGCAGCCTATAAGTATGTTGGTGTTCGTAGCAACAACTCTCTGTACCTCCTCTGTATCTCATGAGCGCAGTATGCTGAATCAATGAATAGTTCTGCCCCATCCAGGTTTTCGATCTTGACAACTGTCAGATTCGAAGAGCTAAGGTTTGGGCAAAGAAAATCTTTGATATTTTTTTGAATAATGATGCACGATCTTGGCTTACCATTTACTCGTTTGTAAAAAAGATTGAAATTTTTATCGCCAAGCCATTAATGGTCGAGCCAGAGACCCAGGGTTCTTGGACGATGCCGATGTCTACATTTTCCTCACTGAGGAAAATGGAAAGGTTATCCGAGGCGCACTTTGAGTGTCTCAGATAAATTTGGACGATCTTCAACAACCGTGCAAAAGTAGGCTTCTCGTCGTCGATATTTGCGTCATCAATCTCGTCGATATTATCTCCGGTAGTTGAATTTTTTGACTTTGACGGCCATTTTAGTATGAAGAAGATCATATAAGCATATCCTTTTATACATTTTTTTTTTAATTCTCGTTTGATTTTCTTTAACTTAGTAGCGCATTTATTATACCAATTATTTAATTTGAAGTCGGAAAAAAATACTTTTCAAGAACAATCTGTTCGAAGGCTCTAGTGGATAAAAGGCAGTGCGCACAACGCGAAAATCGATGGTATTGGCTAGTTACAGTACACGATGGAGGAATAACGTGAAGGTATGAGGTATGAGCGTAAATAATGCAAATAACAAGAAGAAAATTGTTTTGTATTCTTACCTTTTTAAAGATGTCAATAGCACATTTCATTCTGTTGTGATTTTTTCTAACATGAAATTTCTAGTTTTAATTCAAAACTTTCTTTCTCATCATTCTAACATTGTTTACACATATTTGTTTGTTGTATTTTATTCCTACTACAAAAAGAACATCATCATCACCAACATCATTTACATCTTCATCATTATCACCATCAGCATTTGTATGTCTTTGTTGACATGCTTTCCATTATACTTCGCTGCGCACATACAATTCACTTTGAATTTACGCTCACAACACTAATGCATGCTCATTTGTTTGTATTTGTTTTTGTCTGCGTGCACTGACGCCGGAAATGAAGAAAGCAATGCCGGTAGTTGCAGCAGAGGTAGTAATAGCAATTGTGACTAAAATGACTTAAAATGGCGAGTGCATTTTATTTAGAAGAAAAATGAGAAAAAAATGGTATGACAATTTAAAAGAAAAATCCATTGTCACAATGTTTTATATCACAAATGTGTATATGATGTGCGTGCTTGCTGCAGTGACTTGCATTTGTGTGAGTAATTTTTGTTTTATATACAGTTTATTAGAAAAAGTGACAATGTGTGCATGTCGTTTTGAATATGATGTTATAGTGCAATGTAAATTCTTTATTTAGAATTTTTTAACTATCATACTGTATCATGACATTAGAAAAGGACATTATTCTATTTTTTTTATTAAACAAGAAACCAAGAATTATTAAAATTTTTTACAGTTTCAAATACTGTTTTATGTTCTATGGATTCCATTTGGCTTCGTTGGAATGAATTTATGTTCCAGTGGTCCATTACCATGTGACCAAATAGCCATATTGTGTTCTAAGTATGAAAAGTCCTTATTTTGAAGGATAAAATCCTGGCGTTAGAAAAAATAAGGTAAACTAAATTGATATACTGTTTCATGTTCTATAGATCCCATTTGGTTTCATTGGAATTTACTCATGTCTCAGTGGTCCATGGCCAGGTGGCCAAGTGGCCATATTGGGTTCTAAGTATGAAAAGTCGTTTTTATCAAGGATTAAATCCTGGCGTTAAACAAAAGAAACTGCACCAAATTGATGTACTGTTTTAAATACTGTTTCATATTCTTTAGATCTTCATTGGAATCCATTCATGTTTCACTGGTCTATTACCACGGAAATTCGTTATTTTCAAGGATAAAATCCTGACATTAGGAAAAAAACTGTTTTATGTTCTACGTTAATCATTTTGTTTTATCAAAACCCATGCATGTTTCTGTAATCCATGACCAGGTGACCAAATAGCCATATTGTGTCCTTAGTATGAAATGTTCTAATTTTCAAGGATAAAATCCTGGCAAACACTATTTTACTTTCTATGAATCCCATTTAGTTTCACAGGAATCCATTCATGTTCCACTGGTCTATTACTAGGAAAAGTCCTTGTTTTAGGATAAAATCATGACATAAGGAAAAAGAACTGCACTAAGCTGATGCATTGTTTCAAAAACTGTTTTATGTTTTACGTATCTCATTTAGTTTTATCGAAACCCATGCATGTTCCTGTAATCCATGACCAGGTGACCAAATGGCCATATTGCGCACTTCAAAGCGAAATACTCAAAGCATAGCTACTTTTACTTTGAAACAAGAATATCTCAATATTCTGACGTGATATAACAAATCTGATTACGCCGTCGTTTTTAGCATGTCTAAAACCTTCGGAATTCAGAATCAGGACACATATTGCTCACAAAATATGGCGTCGCTTTCAAAAAACATAAAAATTTTCCGAAAATTATAAACACATTGGCCCAAGGGGCAGAAAAATACCCCAGCAAATTTGACACAAGATATCTGAGACACGGCAAACCCGATTTGAATGATATTTTTCATACTGAAACTACCATCTTTTGGCAATATGAAACGGGTGCTGATGTTTTCATTTTAAATATTAAAATATTTTTAGTTTTTTTTTTTTCAAAAATGGTCTTTTCGAAGACTTTCGGTTAATGTGAAGGGACAGCTTGGGCGTGGTGTACCCAAGGCCATCGTGATGCGTAAATGGCAGCCAACATTCCAAGAATCAGATATACATGTATCCACAAATAATTTTTGGAGCTTCTAGTTTCATCAAAATCCCTATTTTAGTTTAGAGATAGAAAACTATCCCTCTAGCCTAATATGGGTCTGTTTTAAGACAAATCATTTGACACCTTAAAATTGAAAAACGGATAAGAGCAAGTAAGGCTATAGCTTCTTTAAAAAAAACTAACAAAAAAAAAATCCCATATCTCCGTCATTTTCTTAAATTTTGAAAAAAATATTTGGTAGTAATTTTCACCACTTTGCCACTATAGCTTATCCAATTTATAGCTAAATCAGATTCCATCAAAAAAAAATCTTGATCGTTTTGACATGGAATCAATCTGCCAGAAAGAAAATGAAAAAACGAAACGTCAGCTATAACTTTTTTGAAAACTTTTTTTGTCGGACGAATAGTTCTTAAGCTATTCATCAAAAACTGACTTTTTAGATCTTTGAAAACCTTAAAATGGAGTATTCTGTAAAATAACTTTAGTCTCATAAAAAACTGTGCCAAGTTCAAGTCCGCAGCAATTTTTTGCTTTAGGATGCACCAACAAAATTAAAAAAGTAATTTCGGTAAGCTCTGCTTATTTGTAAATTTGGTAAGTATACAATATTCAACTTGGTACTTTTTCCAAATTTCAACCATTATTAGTTTCCATATGCATAATCCACTTGAGTTTTTAACACACTTTTGAAATCATTTTAAGTTCAATTCATCGTTTCTTTTTTGTAACCCAGAAATCAACCGCTCAATAAATGCAATCAGAAAATTTCAGTCGACTTTAGAGTACAAAGTCAATATGAAACCAATTTTGAAATGTAAAATTTTATACTCTCGCGTACTGCCGCTAGCAAAAACTACATGAATGAAGCATGCGAGTTAGTAACCTTGAGGTATTTCATGTTTTTCGATTGTGCAAGTGCTGCTAACGAAATTATTTGTTATTAACTTAAAAAAAAAACGACTTTTTTCCCACGACTACTTTTAATGACCAAATGCGTAATTTAGGTATTGACTCTTTATCATTCCAATGAAAGCTTAGCTTCAAAATTTTACTATTTGCCTGTTTAAATTATACTGGAAATGTATTGAATAATGTTGGTACTTTTTGGACAGTTTTGGTACTTTTTTTGCTATTTAGTACAAAATAGAAAAGCTCATTTATCATCCCTGGTACAATGACAAATGTGAATCGCCTTTTCAGCTCTGTGTGATCACGCACTTAGTCGTTGTTAATATTGAAAAATTTGCATTTAGTTTTACCTGGCTTAGTGCCAAATTATTTAAATAGTTTTAATTTTGTGTACATTTACACGCAAATACCTTTCTAACGGTGTTTAATTCAAAGTCGTAATCCATTTTTGATTTAGTAAAAATGGTAAGACAAATTTTTGTCTTGCGTATTAATAAATAGATTCAAGCTGTTTGACAATTTAAAAGTTTCATTTCAAAATTCATTCATTCAAATATACCTCCCTATGTTATATATGACATCTTTCGTACAACGCTATGATTTCCTATGCTCTGCATCAGTAGTAGCTCCTCCAGCCATTGCAAGCGAAGCAAAAACAAATTAGAGCGTGCACCATAAATGTTTTTGGAGGAACAATTATCAGATTCTGCCATCATCACACACGCTTGTTTCATGGCATAATTTTAATGATGATACCTATATTTAAACGTTGAAGTATTAATACTTTCTCTCATGAGCGACAGTGTAAAACTGGTTTGAAGGGGATATCCTAATAGATTGTAGGGATTTAAGACATCAAATAAATAAAAATTCATTTATTTTGATAATTAATACAAATATCTTTCAGTCAGTAAAGTAAATAGATGAAGAAAAATATTTTAATTCTAGTAATTACTAACCTTCCACTCATAGTCGAAAATAAAAAAAAAATCCATTTGCTTAAGAGGGTACTTTAGACTCGGGATGCCCATTGGATACAATCGACCCCCAATAATAATGAAAAAAAAACTTCGAATGTCCGAATGTTGAAAGATTTTTAAGAAAAAAAACATTTTTTTCGGCCTCTAACTTCGATGCAGTTTTATTTTTTATCTCCGCCATTTGACGTCCGATCAACAAGTGTAATGTATCGTTGTAAATGTCTCAACATGGCTATATTTCATTTATAGAAGCTATTTATCTCAAATGTTTTTTCCGACTAGTTATACTCATTATCTCAGTTTCTACCACAATAAGGAGCCAAGGACACTTAATAGAATTAAAGCCCACAAAAAATCATAAAATTCATTTCTACAAAGTTTCCTCAAATAGTTGAAATTGAAGAAGTTATAGCGAATCTAAGACCTCAGTACAAAATATGAAAAACCGGATGTTTTGAGAACAAAAATTGCCCCCTTAAACTATGCAAGATTTTTTTTTTTATTTATTTGCATACTGTTTGAAATGTCAAATGTTTAAAATGAAATATTGCATAGTCTTAGGGGGCGATATTCGTTTTTGGAACATCTTGTTTTTTCTGTTTTTTTGTAATTAAAATAAAAGATATCAAAAGCTGATTGCTGTTAGTATTGAACAGGGAAAATGAGTGTTGCGACGCCACTCAAAAAACTAAAGCAAATACTAAGATCTATTCTAACAACAGCATTAAAAAGATCTTGTTTCAAAACCTGTAGAACAAGTCTTAAGTCAAAATGCAAAATGTCAAAAAATGGCGTATGGAGCAGAAGAATATTCAATCAGAATTTAAACAGGAATCTATTTTATAAAAAACTTATTAAAATAACGACATCACTAACTCCTATAGCAGCATTACAGTTTTGGCGGTGTATTCCCATATCGGTCTGCAATGCCTCATGAGGCGACTTAAATAGCAGCATGTTACAAGAGCTCATGTTATCATTTGCATTCGAATTGGACTTTGTGCGCAAATTTTGCATGTGTGTTTTTGCTCTCATATCAATGTATATGTATGTCTATTTTATGAGTGTATTTGCAATAGTATTCCTTTTTGCTTTTTACCTTCCACTACATTATTATCATCGTTTTGATTGCGCTTCGTTGCGCGCACTTACACTGCACATTTGTGCATGCATGTTACAGTGTATCCTAAATAATGTGAACTTAACCATTTAATTTAAATACATTGGGCATTGGTAATCGGAAAGTAACATTTAATATGTAAATGTGACTATTAGATTCAAAAGCGATGTATTCGAAACTTTTGCGTTTGTAATGAAATTTAGTTAGATTATCTCAAAAAATGCTTATAGTACAATATTTTGAATCTTTTGCTTATATGGGAGGTCCCACTCTAGCTTGCACGAGTTCGCCTTGTTTTTGCTCAGAGCTTGCATTTATCATTCTTAGTGTCTGAGTGATATTTGGTTGCATTGTCGTAAAAAATACTTCAAAAGTTGCATTTTGAATAAATTTTTTGTATGGGCGGTAGGCGTCGCCGTTGACCGATTTCACTCATTCTAAAGCTAACTTTGACGACAGAGGCATTACATACATTCATTTTCATTAAATTATTTTGCTCCCAAAAAATATTAAAGTGATATCAGCGGACGGACAGACAGACAGAGATACGGACATGGCTATATTGACTCAGGAGGTGACGCTGATCAAGAATATATTTATATACTTTTCATGCCTGCCACGCATTCTTCTCCGCGTTATTAACGTAAGGACAAAGTAAAAATACCTTTGATGTAGAGTATAAAGATGATGGTGGTCAAGTAACCAATTTTATGCCACATAACGACTATGATATTACTTTTGCCCAGAAATGGAAATCTGTCGCTATTAAAACGACATGTATGTAAGTGATAAAGAGTTGATTTTTTTTTAAAGCTCTTTCGAGTAAGTACTGTATAAATTTTTGCGTAGATGCAATTGTCCCTATATTTACTTGTTTATCCCATTTGTGGCTTTAGTGGTTCTCTTATTTTTTTTTTGCAATTTTCTAAAGTTAATGCAATAATGGAATTTTATAATAAATTTTATACAAAAACACTGCCTGCATTAGTTTTGTAAATGAACTTCAGTGTCCAGATCTGCTACTTGCTGAAGGTTGCATGGCACAAAATGTGACCGTCCAGTGGAAAAGGTACCTTATCTAAAATGGCACATCAATCACTGGATAATTAATTACAAAAATTGACTGAGTTATGGCATTTTGAAATCGTAAAATGAAAAACTCAAGTTTGTAGATATCAAAGTTCAAAGTTCAAAGTTTGTCAATTGTCAATTTTTATAGGCTAAAAGTTCGGTAAGACCGCTTTCATCGGTATTTGTAATTTGATAACCGACCTCAAATCACTTGTAAAATGTTCAGTACATGTGTAAGCACTGAATTCCACCTTTAACTGAAAATCGGAAAAATTTACCATATCTCTTATTTCTAGCGTACTGCCAAGTTTTGTGAGTCAATATAAGGTACCTTTTCCACTGGACGGCCACAAATGCAGATAGAGGTTAAAAGTGCGTCACGGTTAGCATACATAAATTAGGCAAATAATTAAAATTTTAAAATATTTGTGAAACAATTTATGCAAGAGAATGTAGAATTTTCAGTGTGTTTGCTCATAATCTGATTTATTATCAAATGTAAGTACAAAGGTTTTGCTTTTTCGAGAAATTTTTTGAAAAGAAATGTACTTGAGAGTTTTTACGCGCATATAATTATATTTTATGTTAATAAATTCATTAAATTCTCTTCTTATATGAGCTAAAATTGTATATACTTTTGTACTCATGTACATACATATCTGTGGACTTTTGACAAAACAACCTAACTCGAAATTGGTAACATTTCAGGAGAGCCTAAAAACTGATTAACTACTTTTCAATAATGTGGCTCAATTTTGTTGATGCAGCGTTTCAATACATTTTTACAAATCTTAAAGGGTCATCTGTCAAACAATTTTTTTCTTTTGGTTCACAACACTTCACCGCTCGAATGGCGCTAAGTTCAAATCTTGCATGAACTATGGTACACCCTTATATCTCTGGAACAAGAAATCATAGAGACATGACGATGGATATCATGGCTGTGATATTGACAGCATAACTTAAGAAGAAGAAGCGTATTTAAACTTTATATTTAGGACTATGATCCTGAAGAATTGTCTTATCTCGACATAGGTTGTTTTGTCAAAATTCCATAGATATGTATGTTGTGTGTCGTAAAATTGGGAAAATTCGTAGAAGGGCTACAAGAAAAACACAGCACATGCAAAAATTCCAATTTCTTTGTTTTTTCCCTTTATATGCATTGCCCTGCCGTTGTGAGTCATCGATATTATACTATTTTTGCATAGCGCTTGATTCTCGTCTAATCTATGCTAAAAGTTAAATAAAGTATGCTTGCAGAATTCTATAAGATGTCGGCAAAGCGTCTGATGAGGAATTGACTTATTATAGTCAATTTTGACCTGTGGTGGGACCCGAAACTAGTAACGTAAACCAGCCTTCCGATACATTTTTTTGCTTTTTTTATTTATGTGTATTTTTGCCTTGCTTTTTGTGTTTTTATTGTTGTTTTACTCAAAACCACTGAACAGTAAGCTCCGACCATCAATGTATTTTCATTGTTGGTAGCTAATAATGTAAATCATCATCTGTTCCAAAAACTAAAATAAAAACTATATTAAAAGCGTTTTTTGAGATAATCGAACTAAACTACTCAGGCACTAAAAGCTACAAATGTAAGCTCTGAGAAAAAAATGGGTGAAATCAGACAAGAGGGCGAGGCACCTCCCATATTAGCAAAAGTTTCAAAATGCAATACTGAAAGAGTTTTTTTTAGATAATCCAACTAAATTTCACTCAAATACTAAGGACTATAAATGCACGCTCTGAGCTGAAACTAGACGAATTTGGAGGGTGTGGCACCTCCCATATAAGCAAAATTTTAAAAATACGGAAGTGTAGGGCATTTTATGTTTGGCCAGGCCAAAGGTTACACTTTTAAAACTTCTTAAGGTAACGAGAAATTTCCCTCATTCGGCTGACTAGTCACCCGGATGACTATTTCAACTTTTTCATTAAAAAAAAATTTGTTTTCAGTCAGTTTATGGAACACATCTTCTAAGAATGCTTAAACTAGTTAATTTCAAGAGTAAAAACTGCAAAAATAAAGTTTTATTTTTTTTCACTGATCACTTCTTTTTTTTGTTAAAGTTTTGTATTCCTAATCGGGTGACTGCATAAGAATGTATGATGCACTTATGAAGACAAAGATTTTTATATTGTAGGTTTGTTGTTATTCTGTAATGTAATGATTGGAAGTCTAGCATGGAACTCGTATCGTAGTTAAGGGGATAGCTAAGGGAGCAATCGCCCCGGTTGGCACAATCTAGAGGGCGGCAAAATGGGCTTTCAGAGGCGGAAACCTCAGTTCTTAACCCATTCATTCCGACTGCAGCGTATACGCTTCCGCAGACATATCAAAATGAATTACCGTTAAAATTTTCCTCCCGCAAAAAAACAACGGTGACATCCATTTCAAATTGAACAGGGATATCTAGCAGTCCATGAGAATATGTTTTTACTTCAGTCGCGATTTACATTTCGGTCATAAACAGTGTTTTTTAAGTGAGTGATTTTTAAAAAAGTGAAGAAGTATAAAAATGGCAGCACGCAGATCGTAAGTGTATATTTTATCTATGTATCCCTTTTAAAATGTTCCAAAATCCAATGGCTTTCGGTTTGTAATTATTTCACGAATTAAAAGTAATAGTTATAAATTTGAGTTTTGTGGATATAGCGTGGATTTAAGGATCCAAAAGTGTGAGGTAGCGTTTACGCTGCAGTCGGCCATACGCAGTACTGCATGTGTTTTTTTTTATATTAGCGTATACGCTGCGCTCGTCGATTCACGCCCCGCTACGCAAAAAAAAAATTCAAATCAAACTGCAGTGTACTCGGAAAAAATAAAGGTATCAATTTACTCGTAAGTGCTATATAAGAAAAAAATATTTAAATAGGTTCGACTAATTTTTGATAAAATAAGCCAGCCAAATTAGGGTTTTACCTCGGAATAAGAGATAAAAAGCTGAAAACTCGTATACACCTTCATAATAGTGGTCTAAAAGTTGTCTTAAAAGTCCCATAAAATCTCGTGTCTGGGTCGTAAGTTATTTAAGGTTAAAAGTCACAAAAATCATTTTTTTGCAAATATCTTGCAAACGGTTACTTTTCAGAAAATTATTGCAGAACAATTTTGTAGCCCTAGTGATTTCCTAAAAAAAGTCCTCCTGTTTTCGTACGACTTATGGTTTAGGAGATATTATAATTAGAAAAGTCTTAAAGTTTGGTAATTCATACATGCGGCGTATATGACACCTTTTTTTTGAGTTCAAGACATTTCGATTTGATTGGTGTGTGTTCCTCGGTAGTGAAATTATACTGGCATTTCACAATTTTAGGTACTATATGCCAGCTTTGGAGATTCAAGAGTATCTCGAAAATTGCTCTGAAGACAAGGACGTGATCGAAGCAGCATACATTGAGCCTCCACCTGCTTCAGAGTGTATGTCGCCTGAAGATTCTGGTGTTAGAGTTAGACATATTGTGGAGCCCATCAAAAGTGGCTGAAATTTTACACAGCTCATACGCTGTGCTAGACGTTGACCTAATCAATTCAACAGCACCATCACCATCTACATCGCACATCTTGGACACAGAATTGCAAAATCAGCAGGTCAACAATCTTGAAATGCCTTTACAGTCGTCAAGCCCAAGGTTTTTTGCACAAGAGCCTCTACAATCAACACCACCATATTTGCTTCGAAATAGAGGAAGCCAACCAGTAGCCGTTCCAAAATCGCTTCAAGAAAAGAAAGAAAAAGGTGTGGTTCTCCATTTTCACTTGGTTAGTGGATGTTTCTATACAGAATGCTTGGCTGTTATCTCGAAAAGCGGGTCATAACTATACGCAACTTCAATTTCGCCGAAGTATATCAAATAAATTCTGTCGGTTTTTCAACACTCCTCGACCTCCAAATGGCCATCGGCAACCAACTGGTAAATTGAAAGATGAAGCCAGATTTGATTGCATTGGATATTTTATTGGGGTTACTACCAATAAAAAACGACGTAAGTGTAAGGGATCAGACTACACTACTCAATATCAAGCTGAATGTGTGAAATGCAATGTGGGCTTATGTGTAGCCTGTTATCAAAAACACCATTTTATGTTTGCGGACAAAAACTAATTCTTGATTATTCTTACAAGCAAATTTACCTTTTACTTTTTTTTTGCCTGAAATAAAATTTTTTTGCTATCACTATAAAATAATTGCGTCTCCTAATTATTTTCAAAAAACAATACTGATATGGCCGAGCGTAGCGTATAAGCTACCGCCTCCCAAGGTCAAGTGGGGTGATCAATAAATTTTTTTTTTCCTCTTTTTATACACATTAAGTCATTTGAAGACTACCCACAGCAAATCAAAGCTTTACGTCGTTTGGTTCACTCTCGGACTTAATGGGTTAAAATCGAATTTTTTTTTTTCTTGGTAATATGTAGAATAACTCTAGGATGAAACATATACTATATAGCCCTTTTTTCAAAGTGAACGGCACTTTTTCAAACAAGGGCCAAAAAACCTATTTTTTTTTGCCTGGGGCTCTGTACTCTGTTCTAAAACGGATACAAAAAGTTAGTATGCAGAAAGTTTTTTGCGTGTCTGTAGTTTAAAAAACCGTTAATGGAAAACCTATCTAATATCGTTTACGAGATATTGCATTTTTACTTAATTTTTTGACTTTCTGTTAAAAAATTAAATTTTTGCGTACTAAAAAAATAATAATCAATATATAGAAACAAAAATCGTCAGTTCTAATGTATTTTTTGATTTTGAATCAAAATCCGCTCTTGAAATTGCTCTATCACTACTGACTCTTAAGATATTCTAACCTGAAATTTTGACATGTATGGTTTTTTCACCACTTTTGAGATTATATAACAAGACCAGGTAAGTGTTCGCCAAAAAACTCGATACGGTTTTTAAAAGTACTATTCTTTTCCTTCAAAACTCATTTTGATTTATATGGATGTTTTTATTTTCCTTCGAAATATCCAAGCCCAAAAAAAAGTTCAAAAAATTCACGAAATACGCCATGGGCAACACTTTTTATATAAATCAACCAATGTTGATAATGCCGTATTTCGTGCATTTTTTGAACTTTTTTTAAGTAACGATATTTTTGAGAAAAATAAAGATATCGATGTAACTCAAAATGAGTTTTGAAGAAAAAGAATAGTATTTTTAAAAACCTTATCGAGTTTTATAACGAACCTGGCCTTGTTATGTAACCTCAAAAGTGGTGAAAAAATCCAACATGTCAAAATTTCAGTTTAGAATATCTCAAAATCCAGAAGTGATAGAGCAAATTTCAAGAGTGAATTCGGATTCAACATCAAAAAATGCATTAAAACCGGCTATTTTTGTTTCTATATGTTGATCATTATTTTAGTTAGAACGCAAAAATTAAATAGAAAGTAGAAAAATTAAGTAAAAATGCAATATCTCGTGAACGATATTAGGAAGGGGTTTTTTAGCGTACGATTTTTTAATCTACGGACAAGCAAAAAACTTTTTGCATGCTAATTTTTTGTAGCCTTTTTAGTCAAACTTTTTTTTTTGGTTTAAGTACAAAGCCCCGGGCTAAAAAATGGATTTGTAAGGTTGGAAGCCAATCCTGCGTTCTTCTATTTAAAGTCTATGTTAGTATTGATACATCGTTTCTATATCTGATATAGTGTATAATTAGTTCAGGCATGTTTGTAGAAGGATAATTTTCTGCATACGATGCATCGTAGTGTATGTTGGCATAGCCTTTGTAACTCAAAGGTAAACTGTCATGATGGAGCACAAACTTGCTTTCACTAAATGGCAATTATTACAACATTGCATCTTCTTTGGTATAAAACGATTATTTGTTCACACCGTGCCGACTTAGCTGCAGTTTTTTCTATTAGTTTATTACCCAATTGCAATGTTGTAAAAAAACGTTCGGAATGAGGTAGTGCCCACTATTTTTCATGGTTCCATCAATTCCAAAAAAACTTTTTCTCCTTTCGGCCCACCAACCGAAATAGATGCTATCATGAAGCGGAAAACATCACCGATCAAAAAAATGCTTATACCGTTCTTTATTGCCTTAGATAGGGTATAGGTACTGGCGTAACGATGGAAAGAATTGCTCAAAGTCTTATATTTATTGCTGCACCATAAATAAAAAGGAAATGTATGCGAAGCTCACAAATTATCGATAATAACTTAAATAATCTATTTACATGCATCGCAACATAAAATATACCCACGAAATGTGTCCGTTTCTATAATGTCAGTTTTTTTCGCAAGCTCGTCCGGTCGACTCTGGATGTTTATTATCTCATTTTTTTTTAACAATTTTTACTTAAACATCCAAAACTTTTTAGTTCTATCCAAAATTACTAGAAAAACTAAGAAGTTTTGAATTAGATTTTTTAATTTTTTATTATTTAGTCACCCGAGTGACTAGCCAACTGAAATATGTTGAAAAAATCTTCAGCCGAATGAGGGTCAAATAAGTGAGACTCAGAATCCTGGTGTGATTGAACAAAATCAAGTTCAGATTCGTAAGTAAGAGGTTCTATAAAATTCGAGAGTGGTAAAAAAATTTTCAAAATTTGATAGTCTGTGTAAAGCATTTATATTGAGTGAAAAAACAATAAGTTCTTCGTAGAGGTATACTAAAGCTGCATTTTATAAAATGAGAGACCAACATATTTATGGAGAAAAATTTAAACTAAAACTTTTTAAAAATTTATTCAAAGAGAAACAAAAACTGCAAAAGAAACCAATTTAACTAAATATGAATGTAATATTTCTTTTTAACCATAAATAATGATCAGTTCACAAGCATTACAACAGACACGAGCACATAAATTATACTTATCGTCTAGACGGACGTGTCTATCAGAACATCATAGCTGAAATAATAAATCATAAGGAAAACATACGCATTTATGATGATAAAACTTCATAAGTCGCAAAGAAAAAAAAAAAAAAATAAATAAAAAATACCGAAAAACATGACGTACTAAAATATATTGACAATTTATGCAAATATTGACAAATCACATCCATGCATAAAATGAATAGCAAAAAAGTTACCCGAAAAGCAGCATCAGCTGGCGCGGCAATATATGCAAAATAAGTAAGCGCTGATAACTATGCAATAAAAAAGTATTAAATAACATTAGGTAGGTATTAAATGTTAGCTGTTTCAATAAATAAAATTAAGCTGTTGTGAAAAAAAGTAAAAAACTGGAGAAAAAGTGACGGAAATCATAAAACTATGCTTCACTTTTTACATGAAACAAAAAATATAAAAAACAGCGCAGGCCCTATGACTACGTCATGCAAAAATTGAGAAAAGTTTGAAACTTTACACTATGGCTTTAATATTTGTAGTAGATATGATTTTACTGTAAAGATGTGCCTAAAAGTATGCAATATTAAGCATTAAAATCTACTCTACTAACAAGTCTTTGCAGCTTTCGATGTATACATTAAGGCATAACAGTGCATTTTAAACTTTTACACCCACATTTTTAATTAGACCCAAAAGTATGCAACAAAATTTCGCTCCAGCACAAAATGGATTCCATAAAAATTGATATTCTGCTATTTTCATTTACACCAGCCAGCGTATGTGCATTCTGGTATGGCGAATATACATAGATTACTTACCAAAACTCTATTATTTAGCAAAATTTTACAATATTCATTAATTGAATTGTGCGTTGAATGTACAAAATAGCAAATACAACAAGGCACCACACATACATTTGCGAACATATAAAATTAACAAACAAAAACACAGACATTTCCCCCAGGGTAATTTCAGAGACGTCATTTTACAATTTTGCTGGCGGTATAATGTTTACACAAAATCAACCAAATCGATGCGCATGGCATAAAATAATAATGAAAAATAATAATCATTAAAATTATGTGTGTTGTACAAAATAATTGCAAATTTCATTTACAATGAATTTGTTTTGCGTTTTGGCGGCTGCAATTAGTGTCCTTTTTTTGTTGTTGTTGTTGTTGGCTAAACACCAATGCGCTTGTTGGAGCAAGATAATAGGAGCGATATTTACTGTAAATTGACTAAAATGTATTGCCCTCAGAAATGACCATGTTATTAGCAACCAATTTAATTTGGCAGCCTAAAGGAAATGATGGCTTTTTATACTTGACAATAGAACACCACATTTTGGCTTTGATATTTTTTTTAATGATAAGTTTCTTTTTTTTAGGAAGATATCGGCCTTATACAAGTGAAAATTACTAAGTCAGTTTTCCCGAGTTTTGAGTTATTTGGTATTGCTGGTCTAACATATTATAGTCTTTGGTTTGATAATATCTACTTAGCCATAACTCTATTCAAAAGTGATTATTTTCATGATAAAAGTAAAAGCAAAACAACAATTTCCATACAAAAAAATTTTGTATTTTAAGCATCAAAAATATAAAAAAATTGAGAAACTGACTTAATACTTTTCACTTGTATAGGGACGATATTTAACAGTTTTTCTTATATATAGAAAAATCACCTCTTCCACTTCCCCTGTCCAAAAAGTCCATGGGTGATTAATTTTAAGTTGAAGTTGTCTAAGAATTTTTTAATAGTAGATTTCGCCTTGTGGCCGAAGTTCGACCATTTCGATTTGACTTTAAAGCAAAACGATTTTATTACTCTTCCTTGGTCGATAAAACACAAAAAGCTTTTAATATTCTTCCTTAGGGTCCGGCTTATCTGCATGCATAGAAATTGGTGCAGCAGCTTGGTTACATGCTTTTCGTTTAGAGGTGTGTAACTCCTAAAAAAGAGCAAAAAGTTGTTGATGCCTTTCCTTTCTGTTAATTTTATCCTTACACCAATATTCATAAAAGTGAGTGCTGTGATAATGGTCATGTTATCATTCCTTAGTGCTAACCCTATCTCTATACCGAGTTCTATAAAAATCGGTGAAGCATAAGCATATGAAAACATTATAGTCATGTTATCGTTCCTTAGTGCCAATTCTAAATCCATACCAAATTTCATAAAAATCGATGCAGTGGTTTAGCCATGCAGTGGTTCAGCCGTGAGATCGTTTTTTCCATTTAGGGGCGTGGCATCGCCCACTGAAAAACATGACAGTATATTTATCGTTTCTTAGTGCTAACAGTATACCAAATAATAATATAATATAATTTAGAGGCGTGGCATCGCCCTCTTTTAAAAAAATACTGTCCCGTACACTGCTTCTTCTCATATCATTTCCAATAAAAAACTAGTAAGGGTGTAAAATTTGGCCTGGTCAAACATTAAATACCCTACAATGCATTATTTTTAATTTTTGCTCATATGGGAGGTGCTACGCCCTCTTGTCCGAGTTCACCCAGTTTTAGCTTAGAGCATGCATTTATAGATTTGAGTGTCTGAGTGAAAAACGTTTTCAGTATAGTGTTTTGAAGATTTTGCTCATATAGGAGGTGCCACGCCTTCTTGTCCGAGTTCCTCTAGTTTTAGCTTAGAGTGTGCATTTATAGTCTGTAGTATTTGAGTGAAGTTTGGTTGGATTATCTCAAAAAACCTATTTCAGTATAGCATTTTGAAACTTTTGCTCATATGGGAGGTGCCACGCCCCCTTGTCTGATTTCACCAAATTTTTGTTGAGAGCTTTCATTTATGATTCTTAGTGTCTAAGTAAAATTTGGTTCTAATATCTC
Source organism: Calliopum simillimum (assembly GCA_951812925.1). Classification (NCBI taxonomy): domain Eukaryota; kingdom Metazoa; phylum Arthropoda; class Insecta; order Diptera; family Lauxaniidae; genus Calliopum; species Calliopum simillimum. The sequence goes on from OX638370.1 coordinate 43,219,198, forward strand.
ATAAAACGCTTTCAGTATAGCGTTTTGAAGCTTTTGCTTATATGGTAGGTGCCACGCACTCTTGTCTGAATTTGCTCAGTTTTTTCTCAAAGCTTGCTCTTACAATTCTTAGTATTTATGCGTATTTTGGATGCATTCTCGTGAAAAATACTCCTGAAATTGCATTTTGAATATATTTTTTGTATGGGCGGTAGGCTTGTCCGTTGACCGATTTTGCTCATTTTCAATACCCCGAACTATCTTTGGTGACGGAGGTAGTGTACCAAATTTCATTGAAATGTCTTACTCAGTTTTCCCAAAAAGTGTATTTCAACACACAGCCAGCCAGCCAGCCAGCCAGCCAGCCAGCCAGCCAGCCAGCCAGCCAGCCAGCCAGCCAGCCAGCCAGACAGACGGACATGGCTATATCGACTCAGGAGGTGACGCTGATCAAGAATATATATACTTTTCTATATCTGCCACGCCTCCTTCTCTGCGTTACAAACGGAAGGACAAAGTGAAGGGTATAGGGTAGGGTATAAAAATCAAGCAAATCGGTTGAGATTAAGGTATAAAAATAGAGACTGAACCGATTTCGTTTGCCTATTTATATGAAGCCAAACACGCCAAGCGTACCAGGTGAACATTTTTTTATCTCCGATTTCGCTCAAATTTAGCAGTATGATAGATCCGGTGCGCAAGAACAATAATACGGTAGGACTTTGTTCTAGTACCTATTGTACTTTAAATTAAAGCATAATTTATAAGCTTTAAAAGATGTATGACTTAAGATGGGATTCGGTCACTAGATGAGAGTTTTGGGCTTTTGAAGGCCCGCGGCAGGCAAAATTCTTTGTTTACTCAACAGGAAGGAATCTTACGAAAGAAGTGTACTAGGTATAAAATACATAGAATCATCCAAAAAATACGTGTGAAATTTTTGGGAATTTTTTGGAAAGTTAAAAAAATTGTTAAAATTATTGTTCTTGCACACCGGATCTACCATATTGCTAAATTTGAGCGAAATTGGAGACAAAAAAATTTTCAGCTGGTACACTTGGCGTGTTTTCCTTAACTTAAGGAGACTTTAGGATAAAAGTTTCACACATACTTTACGCCAGAGATGTTGATTCTTTTGAGAAATTTATAAGGGCTAAGGTTTTTTCAAATTAAGCCTACGATATATCGACTTAATTACTTAAATTTGAAGCATTATAAGCCTGAGAAATGTGCTCTGAAAAGGCTCAAAAATAATCAATTTTTATTTGGAGGATTTAGTTTTTCGTTCATGTTTTCTACAGAATTCGCTTTTCTCCAAAGCCAAGCGGCTTTAATTTACTCTTTTGAATGTCTTTTCGAAATGGGTAATAACTCTGATACCGACTTCGCTTGAGTTTTTTAAGTTTTTGCGGTTTTTGCACATCAGAAGAAGTAACTAGAAAGGATGTAAAATTTGGCCTGGACAAACATTAAATACCCTACACTGCAGTATTTTAAAAATTTTGCTCTTATGGAAGGTACTAAGCTCTCTTGTCAGAGTTCACCCAGTTTTTGTCCAGAGCTTGCATTTATAGTTTTAATCGTCTGAGTGAAAAACGTTTTCAGTATAGAGTTTTGAAGCTTTTGCTTATATAAGAGGTGCCACGCCCTCTTGTCCGAGTTCGTCTAGTTTAAGCTTAGAGCGTGCATTTATAGTCTTTAGTATTTGAGTGAAGTTTGGTTGGATTATCTCAAAAAACTCATTCAGTATAGCATTTTGAAACTTTTGCTTATATGGGAGGTGCCACGCCCCCTTGTCTGATTTCACCCAATTTTTGTTGAGAGCTTTCATTTATGATTCTTAGTGTCTGAGTCGAATTGGGTTCGAATATCTCAAAAAACGCTTTCAGTATAGCGTTTTAAAGCTTTTGCTTATATGGGAGGTGCCACGCCACCTTGGCCGAATTCGTTCAGTTTTTTTTAGGGCTTGCGCTTACAATTCTTAGTATTTATGCGTATTTTGGTTGCATTGTCGTGAAAAATACTCCTAAAATTGCATTTTGAATATATTTTTTGTATAGGCGGTAAGCGTGTCCGTTGACCGATTTCGCTCATTTTCAATCCCCCGAGCTCTCTTTGATGAATTTCATTGAATTATCTTGCTCAGTTTTCCCAAAAAATGTATTTCAACACACAGCTAGCCACCCAGCCAGCCAGCCAGCCAGACAGTCGGACATGGCTATATCGACTCAAGAGGTGACGCTGATCAAGAATATATATACTTTTTTGTATCTGCCACGCCTCCTTCTCTTCGTTACAAACGGAAGGACAAAGTGAATATACCCTGGGTGAAGGGTATAAAAACGGGCATAAAAATAAAATGGAACTTCTGCGAGGAAAGCTATGAATCTGGTGGTGACAGTAATATTTGTCATGATAATATATCATCTGTATTTAAACCATAAACAATTGCAATCGCGATATAATAGACTTAGTTATACAATTATTAAATTTTGATCTAGTTTTGGATCCTGTGCATAAAAGCCTGAAGTAGTTCTTTATTATTCTTGTATTTTGACCCAATCTTAATATTTATACCTATGAAATTTAAAAGGCCCCCTGTATTGGTCTAAAAATCGATAGTAACGCGAGTTACCAATTTTTTGTAACGCGAGTTACCTCATAATTTTTGCATTATTTGAAAAAATACCACTTAATATTGTTGTTTCTAATATAGAAATACTTATTGATATTCTGCTGCCTTTATTAATGTCTAATGTAAAGAAATTTAGCCACAAATTTCGCAGAAACTTGCGAAAGAAATTTACGCTCTGAACATGTTGTCCAAAAATGGTAACGCGAGGTACCAGCACTATTCACTATTTTACTGGATAAATATTAAGCTACCACTGAAAATTTCAACTAATATGCAACAAGAACAAAGTATTTTGTTTATAAAGAATCCAATTTTATTAGTTAATCCAAAGGCTGAGCCTCAAAAGCTCCATTAAACTCTTAAAAAATGTTCTTATTGTAACGCGTGTTACCATGGAATTACCCTACTGTAAGAAAAAGCAGTTAGCAACTTGTCAAACCAAGATCTCGACATATTATTTTAAAAAATAACAATAACCAATTTTTAATTTAATATTAAAAACATGGGTATAATTCTCGTAAAATCAATGGAAAATATAAACTATTTTTTATAAAGTGGAAACAATATACTTTCTAGTAATGTGCTATATTAGTACCTATATCTTCCTATAAACAATTATCTAGAGCGTTTTATCCAGAAGTTGCCAATATTAAAAGGTGCATTTTTGCTGATCAAAGTTCAACTTTGAGCCCATTGTGTTACTAAACCAAAACAAAATTTTAAACTTTAAAGCTCTTTTTTTCAGTCCCTAAGTATTATCCGAAGATTTACATAAAAATTTTTGAAATCCATTGCGATTTTATGTGTTTTATTTTTTTCAATGGCTTGGACAAATTTGTTTTCTTCATTGGCTATTTCAAAGCTTCTTGATTTTAACTTGATCAGGGTTTCTATAAGTCAGTCATACATCACTGCACAAAAATATGTGTATCAGCTGACGTAAGAATTTACTATGTGAATTTTTCGCATTCCTGCTTATGATCACATTCAATGTTTCGATACTTTATAGTTACTTTTTCAAAATTTAGGTAACTTAAAAATTTCAGCTCATCAAATTGCTAAATCCATTTCACCTATACTTGTCTAACATATAAAGTGTAAGCAAAACTATGCAAATATAATGTCCACAATAACTTAGATAAATTAAATACGAAAAGTTTTAATTTCTCTAAAAATAAATAAAAATCCAATAAAAAGTATTTGCAAGGAGATAAAAAATCTCCACAGGATATTAAAAAAATGTCAACAGCGGCGCTTAACAAACATAAAAGCAAAATAAGCGAAAAACTATGAAAATGAAACAAAATGAGCTTAATTGAATTGTTTGCGGGTATTAAAAGCAACGCTCGAAGAGGCAGCAGTAGTGGTGGTAAGACAATAAAAGGAAAAAACAAAAAGAAAAGAACACAGAAAGAATAAACCATAGAAAAATGTGAAAAATAAAGAAAATAAAATTTACATAAAATTTACGGTATTTAACCCTTTTAGGAGACGAAAGCAAAAACAAGCTAAAACAAAAACCCGTCAACAGCATGTAAAAGAAATGACTAACAACAACAATAAAATAGTATAATGACAATAGCGAAGAATGCAAAAATAAAATAAAAACAAACGAGAGGAGTAGAAACAAAAGCCAAGAAAAAATGCGGAAATTAAAATTTTGTATAAAATGTGGATGTTACTGGCATGTTTCTGGGCATTGGCAAAAGCGCGGAGAAAATAATACCCACAGCAGCTAAAATAAAGAAATTGTAAACAATGGCGGCATGTCAAAGTCAAGCGAAAGGATTAAAGTGCCAAAATTACAAAAACAACAACAAAAAAGAACAACAAATGTCGCTGTTGCCAATGACAAAAGCAAAGTCATGAAAATAAATGATGCTACTTTTTTGCAAGTTTTTTCTGCTAATAAATATAAAGACAGATCCAACTATTTATTTGAATATTTTCACATACATATCATCGGCAGAATGCTCTTTCGCTTTACAAATTACTTTATGTTCGTAATTTCGAGATTTTGAGTTGAAATACTTAAAAGGCAGAGTTTCTTTTGTTAATATCAAAATTATTAAATCATATTCTTTTCTGGCCTCTTCAGGAGTTGCTCAAGCAGATATTCTTGGTCGATTGTGTGTTGTGTCCGACCGTAGGTCACTTTTTGGCCGAATCCGTAGCCGAAGCCGATTAATCAGTTTTTTTAATTTTATATGTTTATACCTTACCCTTAAAGTACATATATTCAATTTGTAGCACTATAGGCTATTTAGTTTTGTTCAGGCCAAAGATAACACCCCTAGCGCCGATTTTGCATTGTTCGGATAAGCCTTAGCAGAAATAGATCTTGAGAAGTGAGATATCGGGTGCAAAATCAAGATCAAGAAAATCAGTTTTTTGCAAAATTATTTCCCTAATTTGATCCACGATTTTAGCTCAGAAAATTTCACAAGGAAATGTTGCATAAGTTGTTTTCGTACAATTTATATCATATTTTAAAGTATTTTCTTGACCTTTAGAACCCGAGCCCTCTCGAAGGCACAACTTCTCACGGTTTGACTGGAACAAAAATTCATACCTACTATTGGAAGACCAAAAAACTGATTTTCTCGACCTTTTATATCCGATATCTCACGAAGGCACCACATCTCTAAAATAGAGCGACCATTTATCATCCGACTTTGTTCTGCAAGGGCTCGAAATTTTTGTAATGAAATATGTTACTGACATAAAATAATAAATCATTAACTCTTTGATTTTTCGGTCCGAAGAGGAGGTTATTGAGAGATACCGTTATTTAAATGGCTTATAACTCGGAAAATAGGAATCGAATTGATAAAGTAGAGAACGTTTAGGGTGATGTTACCTATCCGAATACATTAACAAAATTAAATTTTGCTATTTACTGTGTCTGTTACACAGCTTTGAGTACATCTCAAAACAATGATTTTCGCACTTTTGAGCAAGGATAACTCAGGATTCTGACATAATAGAAAAAAACAAAAACCAGATTCGTAATTAGAAAGTCCAAATCCACTACAAACGGCTATCATTTTGTTTAAATGTAATTTTTTTAAATCAACAAGTTGCTTTATGCTTGAAGTTACAAACATTCGGCTTCGGCCAAAACTTCGGCTTATTTTGGCCGTAGGTGGCCGTAGCCGAAGCCGAAGCCGAGTAATCGATCGGACACTAATTGTGTGATATTAATGAATGCTTTTGAAATTATTCAGTAAAATTTCTGATGCAACCGATAATGAAAATTTGCAAAGTGATATTAATCGACTGTTATCTCTGAGTGAAAAGAATCTATTGCTTCTTAATAAACTTAAATAAATTCTTTTTTGTATAATTTTTAAAGTCCAAAACAGTTAATATACTCTTTCTGGCGTATTTTTAAAATCCGTTAACTCTATTCGGGATCTTGGGTAATTTTTGACATCAAGTTCACTTTTGCTGATCACATAAACTATGTTGTTTGTAGTGATAGCTCTGAATTTACGGACCCTCATTCTCTATTAAGTATTTTTAATTCTTTTGTAAGGTCAAGATTGAAGTATCCTTCATTTGGAGCCATTTTCACATAATTCACTTTTCTAGACTGGAAAAAAACTAAAAATCGTTTTGTAGGTTTGCGCTTGCGCTCAATAAATTTTCAGGTATCGTTGCCTTCCGATAATGCTCGATGCTTACTATTAGGAGCGAACTCACTCGAGTGTCGAAGAAAGATTCAGGGTCTTTTTCATGATTTTATACCCAATCGGATTGAATGTCGTCATTTGTTAGAATTAGTCGATTTTAATATTTCTGCAAAATCGCTGCGTCATTACGTCCTATTCCCTATTCAAACTCGCGCTTATGCGATTTCTAGGGGATTATCATTGTACAATGAGCTTTTGCCTAATAAGTATTTAGATTTTAGCTTATTTAAATTATCTTTTTAGGCATTTGCGTAAGGATTTTTTGTTTAAATTTAAAATTTTTTTATGTCATTCTACAGCAAATAGTCCAATTAAGAAATCTCTTGAAAATTTTGGAAAACTAGGTAGTTAGTTTTGTAAGTGTTACAGCTTGTTAAAGTCAAACCTTTCTTCGAAAAAAGTCAATTAAGATAATTTGCTAATCGCAGAACTTTTTAAAAAAAGATTATTGCTCCTAAACCACAAAGGTAATTGTTATAAAATAAAATGCATACCTAAGCCTACATACCCATATATTTTAAGTATTTTTTTTTTGCAAATTTTTTTTAGTCAAATTAAAGTTATTGTAAAATAACACAAAACAACAATTATGATAGATCAATACGTATTAACACACTAACAAAACTGGCAAAAGTCGGCTTCGCAGCCGGGCAAGGCTGGTGCAGTAGTAACGACTTCTGCTACCAACCGCGAGTTCCTTGGTTCAACTCACGCCCAGGCCAAAAACACAAAAAGTTTTCAAACTTGCAATTTTTCAATTATAATTAATTTAGTAAAATAAATATAATTATAATTACAACAAAAATAGTCTGATGAGTCTTTGTGGCGAAAGACGAAACATATGTCACTATAGCCGTGTTTTTAATCCGTTCCTTGATTTGTCATAATTATGTGTTAGAAAAATGCATTGATAGATTTATATGTAAATCGATCTTTGCAAATATATGACTAAAAGTTCAATTAAAAAATCAATTTTCAGTTATTGTAAAAGTTATAAGAAAAAATTTTCAAACATTAAAATCCGGAAAATGCTAATTTTCTTTACAGCAGAAAAAGAAGACGGTACTTGCGGGCATTGCTTAAAAGCGTACAGATATTACAGATTCCATATTTTAAGAAAGGGAAAATTCACAACCCATTTCTGAGTATCTATATTGAATAAACGTAAAAATCAGTAATTTTGTAAAATTTGCATCTCAAAATCTTTATCAAATACTTCCGAATTTTTTTAAATTTGAGTTTTTCTTAAGAATACTACATGCTACACTAGAACTCATCCAAAAATACAATTTTTTTTTTTTTTTTGTTGAAGCTTGTATTATATATGTACCTACTTTTTCACCCAATAGTTCTCATCTGCTTCCATTCAAAATGTCATAACTTTGGAATGGCTAAGCCTTATCTTGAAGGAGAGACATGAAAGGCCCTTTTATGCGCTATAAAAAAAATTCAAAAGTTACAGTTTATTTCTTGGAAGATTTGATTTCTAATATACTTTTTATGAAGTTCTCATCTGTCTTCATTCAAAATCCCATAACCTTAGAATGACTAGTCGTATCTGGATGATTAGAGCTTTGTTAGAAAGGTCTTCTTATGCACTGTAAAAAAATTTAAAAGCTTAAGTTTTTTTTATTTTTTTTTTTTTGAAGATGAATATTCTTATGCACATAAAGTTTTTATATGTTTTCATTCAAAAGATCATAACTTTTAAGCCAGATGATCATATCCAAAACATTTAAGATGTGATACTTAGTAACAACACCTTTCCAACGATGCTAAAATCATAGCAATACAACAAATTTTTCAGGACAATCTTGCAACAGTGAAAAAAACTCAAAACTTAAAACGATTTTTGGGTGACTCGAAATTCACCGCAGATTTATGGTCCCCAAAAACTTTTAACTAAGAATTAAATATAGAATTCGAAACTGAATGAAAGCAGATGAAAAAAAAATGTATCCTCTCTAATGTACATAGAACTTGAAAAATATCGGAAAAATAGTATTTTTTAAACATTTAAGTCAGAATATTTCAAAAACCAGACAATATAGTGCAATTTCGCAGTCAAATTTATATTACGCGTCATAAATTACGAGCGGAAAGGTCACTTTTGTTTTTGTATGATTTTGTATTTATTTAAGTATCTCACTTTTTAATAAAGTGTCCAAAAAATTTATTTTTTTAATCCTCAACAACATGCAGAAAACCTTCTGCGTACTCAGTTTTAGTAGGTTTGTACTATTTGGGAAGTAATACACTCAAGTTAAAATCCAATATCTCGCGAAAAGGATAATCTAGAATTTTAATTCAAATAGACTTTTTATCAAAGATCGACCTCGGATACAGACCCATTTTCAGGTTTTTTCGTAATTTTTGTAATACTTGTCAATTCTTTTCGATATCGATTCGTGATTATGTTAAACTGATAAGAGAAAAAGTTCTTAAAACCATTAGCAAGGAAACTAAAACACTGACTTAATTCCTTAAAAAATATAAATCTCAGACAAATTAACCCATTCAGCAGCTACATACATGTAGTCACTTCATAAACAGATATCGTATTCACACCCTGTAAAGGAAGCATTTAGAATGTTTTATTTAAGTACAGATAATAAATGTGCCGAAAAAAGGCTTAAAAAATACCATAAAAACTACGAAAAAAAAACAATAATAATATGTAATAAAGAAAACTGAAATGAACAAAAACAACAACGATGAGGACAAACAGTGGAAAACAAATAAAATTATGCATAAAAATGTGAATAAAAAATCAAAAAAAAAAAAAACAACTAAGGAAAGAGTAAATAAATAAACAGAAAAAATCCGAAGGCAAGGCACTGTAACACTTAACGAAAGTATGAATTTCGTACAGAAAAAAAAAGTTGAATGTTGTATGTTGAATGCCATATGTATGAATTTTTATTTTTCAACATGGGTACTTACCGCACTTTTATTGGAAAAGTGCAATAAATCAGAAATTTCAACACCAAGAACAGCTTCTTACGGACTCCAAAAGCGTATCGTAATTTGACATCGTAATTTGATACACAATTCGGTTTTTTTTTGCGTCTATTTGCCTCAATTTTTTGAGACTAAAATATGTTATATATGTATACAAAAAAGTTAAATAACTTAATAATACTATACAAAAAAAATCTATAAGTTTCTTAGAGTGCTAGAAAAAAATATCAAAAAATCAAAAACTATTGAAAAAACTTTCAGATTACCAAAAATACTTACAGTAGGGGAGCTGATGCTATTGTGCTATAGCTAATGTTTAGGTGGAATTTGAAAGAGAACCGTTGGATCAATTTTAGCCAAATTTCGTTATGCTAATCACTGAAGTATTGGCTACAGAATCTATTTCAGTAAAATGTGTGCAACTTCATTAAAAAAAGATATTGAGCAAAATCTGAAAAAAGTCAAAAAAGTTGTTTTCAAAAAGTTGGGAGGTAATGTTGTATATATGGTGGCACAATGTGGTATATATACTGATCAGTACTAGTAAAGTGGGCTGGCAATGTGGTACATATAAGTGGGGTAATGTGGTATACTTAACCATACAACCAAATATAAAGTTTGATAGGTATGAAATAAGTTCATAATAACATTTATATTGGTTCTCAAACTCATAGTTTTTATTAAAAAATAAACAGCAATCAAATAATGTGAAAAATAACAAGAAATATTCATATACCACATTAGCGAATCCCGACTATACCACACTGGCCAATTTTTAGAAAATACGAAATTCTAAAAATAAAATGGAAAACTTTGTGAATTTACATAGTTTAACACTTAGCACTTACCTTTATTGAATATAAATAAACCTTCACCAAAAAGCAACTTTTTCTTAAGAAATTTTTTTTGCAAGAAATCCGGAAAAAAAAATCAACCACACGCGACTTAAGCTTCGTTCAACTGACACCGGAAAAACTTTGTTTGGTGCACGACAGCAACACATCCCTGGTTTTTCATGTTTTCTGATAGGATAAAAGCAGTGACGTTCACAGGTTCTTTCCCAAATCGGAGATATGCGACCATACCACATTGAAAAACAATACCACAATAGCATCAGTTCTCCTATGTCAAGAATTGTTTTTCACATTGAATAATAAATTCATATTTTCAACTTATTAAGCAAGAAAAAAACTACTTTCTACATTTTTGCCAACCTTTTTTCATGAATACTATATTTCAAAAAGATTCGTGACAAAAAAATTTGCAAACTCAATGCAAAATGTAGAGAAAATCAACAACAACAAATAATACTCGATTTTTTGCTTATCACAAATAAAAATAAATGTTTTGATATTAAATTTTTAGTATCTTCCTTGATTACAGCCATCCTTGAACGACCACCATTAGAATCTAGCACTCATTGTAGACTTTTTAACATAGAAGAAACGAAGTTTTTCAGGTTTTAATTACTCGGTCTTTTCCAATATTGTATTTTGAAATGTAGTTCAGTATTTGGTTGTCTTTAAGCGACATTTTTATTTAAATAGACCAACAAATTTTCGATAGGATTATAGTCGGGACTTTGGACTAATGCATCCACCGCTATATTGGAGCCACTTTCGCACCATAGTCGCTTATGCTTTCGATCATTACGCTGATAGGATTTGAAATGGGGTTTTTAGTCAAGTTTTTTAATGTGAAATGGTTAGATATTCTTTTGAGTTTATAGTTGTGTCTTTAAAAGTTAAGTTCCTACTCCTCTGCCACCTCCAAGTTATAGTACTAAAATTTCCAATTTTAACAGTCGGAATAATGTTACGATGTTTTGCTTTTCCCCAAACTATAGCAGGTCCATCGTTGTAAGCCTACATCATACTCGTTTTATCGGAGAATATGACATCGTATTATAACGATGGACTGGCTGTAGTGTGGCAAAAGGCATTATAATCTTTAGAAAACTGCAACATTATTCCGACTGTTAGAATTGAAAAATTTAGTATTATGACTAGGAGGTTGTAGAGGAGTAGGAACTTATCTTTTAAAGACACAACCATAAACTCAGAAGAATATCTAACCATTTCAAATGTAAGAAGTAGGTTTTTTTTACTTAATAAGTTGAAAATATGAATTTATTTTCAATGCGAAAAGCAATTATTGACATACTGTATATAAAAAATCGTAATAAAAATAAAATTTGAAATATCGAAATAAAATATCGAAATATAGGGTAGAACGGGGTTAAATCGCCACGGGGTTAAACAACCAATTGCCTCTAATTTTTTTTAATAAAGTGAATCGAACGACCGTTGGTACAGTAGATAGTGATCGATACAATGCAACTTTGGCAAAAGGTTCCACTACCGCACGTGTGTTATAACCTGAGTTCTGACGAAAGAAAGATTTGACGCGTCCTCGCCGCAATATTTTCAGTCGACAAAAGTTCAAAATTCCACAAATCAGTGAAGAGCAGAAAAAAAAGGTAAGTGTTTTCTAAGGGCAGAATTACATGCTGAATCCAAATCTGTAATGCGTTTTACAAAATTTAAATTGGTTAAAAAGTTGTTCGCCTTAAAATGAAAAAAAGCACGTGGGGTTAAATAACCAGAAGGAGAAACAGGCATTGGCGACCATGGTAAGGTCGGAAAAAAAGATTCTAAAGATATTTTTCGAGCAAAAAAACCAAGACACGGCAGCCAAAAACAATATTCGTTGCTCCTAAAGAGGTCGTCCAAGAAAAGAAGTATAAGTTGAGGAAAGTGACGCCAGCGATTACTGAAGCTCAAGAGAAACTTTTTCAAGTTATATTTGTTCTTGTGTAACGTTATGTAAAATTCTGATAAAATAAAAATCCTTAAATTAACAATGTTGGTCACTTTTATTATATTGGTTGTTTTACCCCACCAGGTGGGGTAAAACAGCCATTTCTCACTTTTTGTTCAAATGCAAATGCCGGATAAAAAATGCGAGTTTGATAAAAAATTTTCAGGTGAATTTTGTAACAAAGGGTTCAACGAACCAGGAACAGTTTAAATTTTCAAATTATTATCATAAACAAAGTTTTTACAGGGTGCCAAACACAAAAGGGGTTGTTTAACCCCGTTCTACCCTATATCAAAAGATTTAAAATTTCAGATGTTGTGGAAAATCATCAAAAAATATCGAAATTATCGGAAAAAGAAGTAAAAACAAAGAAATAGTTTTGGAGTATCGAAAAACGTCAAAAGTCTTAAAAAAGAACATCGAAAAGGAACAGATAGGTAATGTCAAAAAGTCACATATTATATATATCACATCCAACAAAAAAGTAACATATGTGTCCTATGTATATGCAGCTATTGTTTTTCCGATGCTTTTTTTTGTATTGTGTACCAAAAAACACAATATACACAACAACGACTAATGACCCACTAGATTGCATCAATTTGAGTTCGATTCTTCTGTGTATGAAAAAAAAAAAAATTATCAAAAACTATTTTTCATGGCAATATAATTCCGAGGAACAGCGAAAAATAAAAAACCAGTGGGGTGTGATGACTGTTTTTACTAGTTTCAAGGTTGCTGAAACCGAATATGAAGTCAGTTTATTCGGGTCAGCCTAGGTTTTCGTACAGGAGTCCAGGTCAAATCCTTCTTTCATCGTTAATTAAATCAATATTTCACCGTTTACGAAGGACCGTAGGGGGCCGTTGCTTTTTAGAAAGGAAAATTTTACCCCTTGGGACCATTGAAACCATATTCACACCATATGTTTTTTGGTGCTCCAATAGGTTTTTAAGGAAAATTTGGAGGATCAGACAAGAGGGTGTTGTACCACCCCACGGACAAAAAACCACAAAATAGGTATCACGTATACACTTAATACAATACCGAATCCATATTTTGACGATATCTGCGGCTTATTTTCCGCAAGGCTGATATCGTAAGATATCTGGGATCAAATGATAGGGCGTTGTATCCCACATACAAAACTTATCTGTTAAAAAAAAACACTTAAAACACTACATCTCTACACAGTTGACAGGTATCGATTCGAAACTTGATGCATGGGTACATGTGGTATGTACCAAGAGCCATACAAAAAATTGGAGGGATTGAATCAGAGGACATTGCACCCTCGTTTTTTACACGACATGGGAGGCATAAATTAAAACAAAATCATAGATAAAGACGATTTATTTTTCGTCAGAAAATTTGCTTGAATTTTTTCAGAATTGTAGGACCCGTTATGTGAGCGTAACGAGCGATTTCGACTTTTTAACCCATTCTGTTGCCACGACCCACATACAATTTTTCTGAATTTTACTCCAGAATATTGGGAAAGGTGCCCCGTTATATATCTAATACTTCTGAAATACGTGCTCTTCCGTATATTATAGGAAATCTCGATTGTCCCAAAATTTTTAGATAAAACGACCTCCAGACACCCTCTCGGGTCGTAATTTTTTTGTTCACCTATTGGAAATTTCATTTACGTCTCATGAAAAAAAATTTTTCTTAAAACCTGGGTCATATAAGAATAGATTATATTCGGATATGCCCATATAGCCTGGGGCGTATAAAAAAAATTTAAAGTTTCTTCGGCGACTATTCGAAAAACGTCTTTTTATATCAAACTCTAAAAATTTCTTTGAATTTATATGGAAATAAGCCTTTTGGTTCCGAAATGCTATTTTTGATCACGATTTTATCTTGGAAAAATGCATTTTTTGTGATGAATTTTGAACTAGAAGATGCATTTTAGCATGACAATGGCGATGGCATTCTTATGTTTATTTGAGGTCGGAAGTGGTTTTACGCTCTTTTGAAAAATCACTCTCATATACATTTTGACCAAAAAACATGTTTTTTTTTAGCAAAAATGGGCCGTAAGTAGAATCAAAAGTGCTCCACTGGTTTTTTCTCGGAATGAAAACAAAAACAAAAATAATCCAGATATCGTTTTTAAGGGTTCTTCTGACTTTGACGTCGGTTGCAGAATGATTTTTTTTTTTTGCATACAAATACAAATTCGAACCAGTCTAATATACATATTCATAAAATTTTGCAAGTCCAAAAAAAAAATTTACTACAATTTTAAGAAGATTGGATTGCACTTTGTCAAAAGGTATCCATCAAGATGCCAAGTAAATTAAATCTTACTCTGAACCCTAAGTCAAATGCTACACAACTTTGTATGGTCAACTCTAGAAAACATTGGAGTATTTCACTCGTCCAATACAAGTGCCTTTTATACCATTTAAATACATTTGTACGAATGAGTATAATCGCGTATGTATTTTTATAAGTATGCATAAATGGGTCTGTGTTTAAGCTTTTAAATGTTGTTTACTTTTTTGCGAACCCCAGACCCTACATTTCTCGCCACACAGGAAGTCTCAAGTCTTGTAACCATCTACTTTTCATAGCATTTTTACTGTAACGAGCATTTCTTTCTTTCTTTTTTCACTATTTTATTGTAATATTCATTTGCTATCTCTGTCTTGTATGGGGTGTATTCATTTCCATAGCACATCTCAAAAATGAAACGTAGCAAAAGCTTTTGAAGAAAATTAAATTATAAATTCATTTCGGTTGCAATTCCCAGCTGATAAACAAACAGACTTCATCTACCAACAACAACAACCACAACAACAACAGCCATGGTGGTGGTGATGACGATAACGCCGACGCCGCCGACATCGCCGCCATTCTTGAATGAAAGGGGCAAGCAAATACTCAAAAGAGTCAGTGAAGAAGCAGCACCAACAGTAGCAGGCAACCGAAAAAGTGGAGTTGCTGCAAAAACAACGCGAAGTTACTGCCAAGCGGAAACAACTTCAAGCGCTTTATGTACGTAAATGTATGTGTATACACACACACACACACACACATAGGTAAGTATTTATTTCATCGATGGTAATGAAGTTTATTTATGTTACAAAGTAAATTATGAATATATTTACTTTTCATGAAGAAAAAAAGAGAAGGAGAGAGAGAGTGAGTGAGAAAAAAAGAAGTAGTTAAAAAACATTAAGTGGTGCGGTGGCATTAAGTAAATGAAATGAAGTAAAGAGATCATGAAAGTAAAAGAGCTGTAATCGCGTATAAACAGCGAGATAAAAATTGCGAGATTTTTAAGAAAAATTCATAAAGAATCCGAATAAAAAGCAAAAACAAAAAGTTAAATAAAATGGGAATAAATGAGCATTAATTACGGTTGCACAAATGTAAATAAGAATTTAATTTCATGATAAAAGCAACTGATGAACCAATCCAACGATATTTGTAGTTTAAAAGGTCATATTAGTAACTTAATAATACATTATTTTCTTGGATTGCGATTGCAAAATAAAGATACCAAAAAATTTAAAAGTGGGAACAATTCAAAAACTGAAAATATTTTGAAAAATCTTTAACGTGTCGAAAAGTCGACAAATCTCGCATAAATTCAAAAGACTTTGAAAACTTCAGAAAAACGTTATTGTAAATATTTTAAAAATTCTTTAAAAAAATATTAAAGAAACTGGAAAGTTTTGAAAATATCACAATAAATAAAAGATTTGAAAGTGTCATGAAAAATCTCGACATTGTTGTAAAGTAATGAAAAAATTATAACAAAATTTTGAGGTATAGGGTAAACCCGGGAGACGTAGCACCTCTTTCAATTTCAATACTTGCACCTTTCGTAGCTTTCAAATATGGACAAAATTTAATTCAGGTGTGCGATAGACTTCGTTTGTTTAGCTGCAATAATTACTTGTGTGTGGGATTTTTAAAAAAAATATTGGAAATGTAACTAAACGCCTGACATTTGTTTTGCATATATTTTAAGAAACTAC
This sequence comes from Calliopum simillimum, assembly GCA_951812925.1. Classification (NCBI taxonomy): domain Eukaryota; kingdom Metazoa; phylum Arthropoda; class Insecta; order Diptera; family Lauxaniidae; genus Calliopum; species Calliopum simillimum. Next base: position 43,235,286 of record OX638370.1, read on the forward strand.
AGAGCGGTGAGTATTTGACACAGATTTATGGTGTACATATCAAAACTATCACAATTAAATGTGATTTTGTTTTCGGATAAATGCTAGTGGCTAAGATTTTTCCAACTCGACTATGAAAACCCAAAGTTGATATTTTTTTGGTATGATGATTTTTAGATACATTTGTTATAAGGCAATAAAACTGCATAAAAATTGTTTAAAAGAATTTATTTTTAATAACAACAATTATGGCATCAAGGCTTACGTATTAACACACAAACAAAACTGGCAAAAGTCGGCTTCGCAGCCGGGCAAGGCTGGTGCATTGGTCTAACGACTTTGCTACCAACCGGGAGGTCCTTGATTCAACTCCCGCCCAGGCCAAAACACAAAAAGTTTTGTAACTTGCAATTTTTCAATTATAATTATTTTAGTAAAATAAAAATAATTATAATTACAACAAAAATGATCTGATGAGTCTTTATGGCGAAAGACGAAACATATGTCACTATAGCCGTGTTTTTAATCCGTTCTTTAATTTGTCATATTTATGTGCTAGATAATGCATTGATAGATTTGTATGTAAATCGATCTTTGCAAATATATGACTAGAAAAAAGTTCAAGTTGAGATCCGATTCGGATCAGGCTTGCGTGAAGAATGATCAAGAATGAGTCAGGAATGTCACAACTCATATGAAACGGACCTGATCCGGATCCCATAAAGTTTTCAGGAATGGATCAGAATATTTCAGGTCCCCATCAGAAAAGTAATATATTTATTATTGAGGATCGGATCATATCCATATAAATTAATTTTAATTTCGTGTGGACACAAAAAGCTTTCCTTAAACATTTTGCAGCATTTTTTATGATATGAACATGATAAGCACCTAAAATGTGTTCGAGAAAACTTTCCGTGGTCGTTTTGATATGGAATATTTATTTAGTTTTGCAAACTTGATGCGATGCTGATTTGAGCAATCCACTTGAACCGTATTAAGATTTTTTGTATCAGATGCTGATGAAGTGATCAGATGGCCATATTAAGGAACATCTGATCCTAATCCGGAATTCCTGAACTAATTTCTTGTCGGGTTGTAACCTTTGGCCTGGCCTAACATTAAATACCCTACTCTGTAGTATTTTTTTAAGTTTTGCGTATATGGGAGGTGCCACGCTTTCTTGTCCGAGCTCACCCAGTTTTTACTCAAAGCTTGCATTTATAGTTCTTAGTGACTGAGTGAAATTCGGTTGGATTATCTCAAAAATTGTTTTCAGTATTGCGTTTTGAAGCTTTTGCTTATATGGGAGGTGCCACGCCCTCTTATTCGAATTTGCCTAGTTCTTTTTTTTTAGAGCTTGCGCTTGAAATTCGTTGTTGTTTTATGTATCTTGGTTGCATTGTCGTGAAAAATACTCCTAAAGTTGCATTTTGAATATATTTTTTACATGGGTGGTAGGCGGGTCCGTTGACTGATTTTGCTGATTTTCAATCTTATAAACTGTCTTTAACAAAGAAGGCAGTGAACCAAATTCCATTGAATTATCTTTCTCAGTTTTCCCAGAAAATGTATTTCCACGCACACCCAGCCAGCCAGCCAGAGAAACGGTCATGGCTGTATTGACTCAGGAGGTGACGCTGATCAAGAATATATATACTTTTTTATATATGCCACTCTTCCTTCTCTGCGTTACAAACGGAAGGACAAAGTGAATATACCTTGGGTGTCATAGCTTAAAAATGGCTCGAAACAATGATTTCTGCACTTTGCAGCAGGTCATCTTAGAATCTTGATGTGATAGAAAAAAATAAGTTCAGATTCGAAACTAGCCATTAAATTTCAGAATGGGAAGCCATTGTAGGACTGTTATTATTATTATGTGTTTCATATGAAAATATTTTGCTCCACGTGCACACTGGTTTAAAATCCTAAAAAGCTGGCCAAAAGGTTAAAAAAGAGCCTTTTTTTAAACAAACATTTTATGGACTGTTTTGTCTAACTGGTACTCATGAAGTTCAGAAAATCGATAAAAAAGATCAAGGTATTCCTACAATGCTCTTGGGATCTCTCCAAAAGTATGCTTCTCAGAACCGATTTATGTTTGATTATGGAAAGGAACCTTCAAACTCAAAACTTGCAACAAGCTATTCTTTTTTGCTAATTGCGATCAACTTAAGGTCGAGTTTTTTCACAAATTCAGCTAGCGATGGTTTTGAAAAATGCCCAGAGCTAATTTGTTCTACAAAGTACCGCCAAGGTTTTTTTTTGATTCAGGAAGATTGAAACCTTTTCTAACACTTAGAAAAAATTGAGATGCCTTTTATAGCACTTATTGGAAAACTAAAGTCATATTCTTGACAAGTCTGCCGTAAAATTATAAAAAGACGCAACTCGTTTTTCATAGTTTTGAGAAAATCAAAATTTTACTTTTATTGAGAAAAGGCAGCAACTTCTCTTTCTTATAAAATATATTTCAATTTTCATCTTTTTGTATGGAGTTGCTGCCTTTTATGATTTTAATTCTGAAAAATATGAAAACAGGGTGTAATGTTTACATTTATTTATTTGCAATTTGCAAGAGAAGTGGAAAATGTAAAAAATTGGCGATTGGACTAAAATATAGATAAAAAATTGCTTAATCCGATGGGGAAATAAAGTTATTTTTACGGTAGAAGTGTCAACATGTGTTGCTTGCCCGAAATGATAAAATTTTTTATTTTATTAGAGTTCAACGGGGCAATGTCGTGCACTCAACTTTGACATGCTCGTAAAGCCGTACATCTCAAGCGAATGCGACGAGTAAGCATCCGATCGAAAGATAATTTCGTTGGTTACATCCATGTGTAACAACATTTGTGTAGCGAGAAATTGTGTTTGTGTAAGTGAAGAAAAAAAAATTGTGCACGACATTACCCCCCTCAAAATTTGTGGGGTAATGTCGTGCATTGTTTTCCGAGTATAGTAAAGGTACCAAAATGTATGAGAAATGATAGGTAGCATTAGTATGTATTTATTCATTATTATACAAGTGTGAAGTACGTAATATGTTGTGTAGAGTAGAACGGGGCAATGTCGTGCACTCAACTTTGACATGCTCGTAAAGCCGTACATCTCAAGCGAATGCAACGAGTAAGCATCCGATAGAAAGATAATTTCATTGGTTACATCCATGTGTAACAACATTTGTATAACGAGAAATTGTGTTTGTGTATGTGAATGTGCACGACATTACCCCAATGGTCGTTTTTAAGGTCAACTTCGATAACTCGGTGAAGCCCAAATTTTTTTTCGAAAACCAAATACTTCTTTTCTTTGGCAGGATATTTCGTTTCAGAAAACACTTACCTGGTATATTTTTCCGCAAGGAAAATTATTTTTCTGACCCGATGAAAAAACACTTTTATCGTCCCGAAAGCGTGCGATTGGAAAAAAAGGTTACTCTGTAGAGACGAACTGGTGAAAATTGCTAGTATTATATGTATAAGCTCAGTAGGTCAGCAGGTCCCTACCTTACGAACAGTTGGTAAATCATTCAATTCTTTGGGCTAAAACAGCCAGTGCACGACATTACCCCCTGCACGACATTACCCCGTTCTACTCTATATAGCTCATACTTCAAGATAAAGGATTCTAAGGAATGTTGTGCGCGGCTTTGATTTTAAAATTCTAATATTAGATTCGTAATCAGCGACCACAGTAACCCCCAAGTAACTTTTTTGCCTGATTTGGATGAATATTTATGTAAATCATCCGCCATTTTCTTTCTTAAAAATCTATCATCCGATTCGTAATCAGCCACTCTAAAAGCCACCGAGTAAAAAATTTCGGCTCGGAAATATAATGATTTCGACTCTTGGCCAGCTTTTAAGGATTTTGAACCAGTGTGACGTGCAAAGAATAAACCTAGTAGTCGTTTGCATGTCTGATATGGAGCAAATGGATAATTACTGCTCCTGCAAAAATAATTAGAAATTTTTAGCCAATTTGTTGGCTGCGGAATCCAAAACTTTTGCAGAAATTATTTAAATCATCTATCAATCTTACACCAAAAATAGAAAAAAAACCATTTCGGAAAATTTTTGTTATCAATGTGAGATCGGACTGACGAAGAAAAACACACATAGTGGACACACTTATTAAATGTAGAAAAAGGGTAACACTGACTTGACGAACAAACAACGAATTGTAGCTATAGATTTTTAAATAAACGAACGAACAAGGGAGTTGATTTTAGAAACTAGAAGCGAACAGACGTGTTATACGTGTTACGTGCAAAAATAAGAGACAAAATGTAAAACTTTAATATATAATTTTTACATAATATAGTAAACTGAATTACAAACTGAATTTAAATAATCGAAATATATGTAAATAAACTAGTTGAAACCTAACAAGAGTGTCTTTCTTTATGAAAGAAGAATTTAACCTACATGGAATTATGGGTGGGCCTTTTATGGGAGATTCTTTTTGGCTGTGTCTTGTAGGCATTTCCTGGCAAGAGCATTTGAAGCATTTGGTACCTCATCAAGTCGAAAAACTCTCCCAGTCCAATGCTTGCTTAAAAAACATTTGCGTAACGAGTTGCAAATAACTAGAAAAGAACAGAGTTTAAGACAGGTTCTTATGAGTGGGGTAAGTCCTGTTGAAGAACTACGCTAAATAAGGCTTTCTGCCACATATGCTTTCGAATTTCTGTACATTTATTTTAAACTGTGTTTATCCTCTTTCGTTATAGGAAACACGAATACATTTGTTATAAGCTATATCTAATGCAGAGAAGAACTTACCAAAAACTATTCCCGTGAATATTGTGAAGAGCTTAAACACCTCAAGAAAATTAAACTTTCATATTTTCAAAACAAAAATCGCCCACAAATGGTCAAGTTATGCGCCATATGCATAAAAGTCAACTAAAACTATTCACAAACAGTTGCCAACCTCATTCTATTCCCTTAACAACAATAATTGTCCAGAAAAACCAACCACAATGTATGAAAATTAAATGAAAAATGTTAAATAAACAGCCGGCACCATTAAAATCACTTAACTGATGCATTTGATTTTATTTTGAAAAAATAATATTGGCCATCATACATGCAACTTTGGCCAACAATATTCAAATACCTACATTGTTTTTTGTATGTGTAATTTTTTTTCGGACACAACACAAAAACCACGAAATAATCACAGCTGCAAATAAATGCCACCCAAAAAAAAGCACCAGCACACAACATTTAAATCATTGATAATTGAGCAGATGATATTTGCTGCAGTGCTTGTAAAATTCATTTTGTTTTTCATTTTTATTTTTGTTTAAATTTTTGCTAAAAATCCTGTATAAATTTGTATTCAGAATAAATATTTGAGTGGTGGGAAAATAAAATTTCTGAAAAAAAGATTAAATATTTTATCGCTATATTTTGTATATGATTTTTAACAATGAATTATTCCAGAGTGGGAAAAATGAAAACAAAAAATTTTAAATTTTTACATTTTAAAATAAATATACAATAATACAAATATAGGGTAATTGTTCATCCAAAAAATATAATTGAATTTCGAGAAATGTAGGTAATAAAATGCAGCAGCTTCTATAAATTTGCAGCAACATTTATTTTATGCAGCGAGAAATTACTTTAAAAAATAAAAATTCATGTATGTTTTTATTTTTTGCATAAAACTACATTTCTGTGCATAACATTAAAATAAAAAATAAAAATAAACAAATGTTAAAAAGAAGATAGTCCATATCAAAGCTTAAATCCGTAAATTTGGTTCTTTTTTCTATATGTAACTTATATTATAGATATCAAATACTTAGAGTAGAACGGGGTAATGTCGTGCAGGGGGTAATGTCGTGCACTGGCTGTTTTAGCCCAAGGAATTGAATGATTTACCAACTGTTCGTAAGGTAGGGACCTGCTAACCTACTGAGCTTATGCATATAATACTAGCAATTTTCACCAGTTCGTCTCTACAGAGTAACCTTTTTTTCAAAACGCACGCTTTCGGGACGATAAAAGTGTTTTTTTATCGGGTCAGAAAAATAATTTTCCTTCCGGGAAAATATACCAGGTAAGTGTTTTCTGAAACGAAATATCCTGCCAACGAAAAGAAGTATTTGGTTTTCGAAAAAAATTTTGGGCTTCACCGAGTTATCGAAGTTGACCTTTAAAACGACCATTGGGGTAATGTCGTGCACATTCACTTACACAAACACAATTTCTCGCTACACAAGTGTTGTTACACATGGATGTAACCAATGAAATTATCTTTCGATCGGATGCTTACTCGTTGCATTCGCTTGAGATGTACGGCTTCACGAGCATGTCAAAGTTGAGTGCACGACATTGCCCCGTTCTACTCTACACAACATATTATGTACTTCATACTTGTATAATAATGAATAAATACATGATAATGCTAAATCTCCACTAATAGAACCACTACCTATCATTTCTCACATATTTTGGTACCTTTACTATACTCGGAAAACAATGCACGACATTACCCCACAAATTTTGAGGGAAGTAATGTCGTGCACATTTTTTTTTTTCTTCACTTACACAAACGCAATTTCTCGCTACACAAATGTTGTTACACACGAAGGTAACCAACGAAATTATCTTTCGATCGGATGCTTACTCGTCGCATTCGCTTGAGATGTACGGCTTTACGAGCATGTCAAAGTTGAGTGCACGACATTGCCCCGTTCTACTCTATATAAAATGTCTTGAAACATTATTCATAAATAAAACATTATTTAAAAAAACAAAAATAAATATTTTATTAAAAAAAGAACGGAAGTCATGTCTATTTAACTTTATGAACTTTTAACAAAAAACAAACTGCATTCGCAAACAGCTGACTGGCTATAATTTGAGCTTAGCTATACCCAACAGAAAATTTCGATGCGCATCCCCAAGATGCAATAGCGATGCGCGTTCTTCTCGCATCTAAAGAGCTGATGTTGATGCGCATATTTTCTGCGCTATAGGAAGGCAATAGACAGCTTTATTTTTTTGTTTGTTTTTTTTTTTAATATTTTTTATTGTCACCTAAAAAGTATCCAAAGAGCATTTCTGGTACACGAAAAAAAATACGCATCATAATTTTTACTCCACTCAGCTAGTCGAAAAATTAAAGTAATCAACACTGAATTTCAAATATAATTAACCTTACGTAAGAACTATTTGATGGATCCCTAACGTCATATTTACAAATAAAATGTAGTTAAATAATAAAGGAATACTTACTACAAATTTCCTACATTTGAATTTATGTAAAGTAATTTATGCTTTCAGAAAAAAAATGTATGACCATTTTGAATTTATAATTCTAGTCAAAATAACTTTATTTTTTCACGCACAAAAATGAGTGTCATAATTGTCACCTTACTCGAGTAAGGTAAATATCATAAAAAAATATGTAAAATCATTTTGACTTTTATAATTTTAGTAAAAATTTCTACTTTTGGACAGACATTTTCTTTATATACAAATTTTTTTGCTTCTACATCACATCGTAAGCAGCGCAGAGGATATGTATCTGACTATCATACGGAAGAGCCAGGGTTCGTACCCCGGCGCCGGTCAGTCAATTTTTTTTTTTTTTTGTTGTTTGAACTTTACAGTAAGGTAAATATCGCGGCAATTTTTTCAAAAAAATTACTAGCAAACATACATTCTGAATTAACTAAAACAGTAAGGTGAAATTTATTTCGGTGTAAAGTTGTCACTATTCTCACTTGAAATTCTGGTAAAATTTATGAGAAATAAAGTAGCGAGTACTATTTTTTTTCTCCGTGTAGCGAGAGCGATGCGCATCCAAAGAGCATTTCTAGTAGCGAGAACGAAGCGCTTTTGGTCACGTATTAACGTACAAAACAAAATAAATCAATAAGTCAGCTTTGAAGAGCGCGAGGATGGAGCAATGGTCTAGCGACTGGAAATGCGATTGAGAGTTGTAGCAACCGTGAGTTCCTCGGTTTAACTCCGGCCCAGACCAAACACAAAAGTTTTTCAACTTGCAATTTTTGAATTTCAGTTAAAAATAAATTTTTTAAATATATGTATTGTCATCCAAATAGCATCAAAGAGTATTCTAAAAGCGAGAGCGATGCGCTTCCAAACAGCATTTCTGGATGCGAGAGCGATGCGCATCCAAAGAGCATTTCTGTTAGCGAAAACGAAGCGCTTCCTTCCAATATCATGCCAATGTTAATTTCAGCGCTTTTGGAAACGAGAACGATGCGCTTCACTGCTGCTTTAGAGCGCTTCAGAAGCGCTATTGATGCGCTCCATTCCCCATTGGGTAGTGTCATATTGAAGAAAAGTACTACCGCGTATTATTTAAAAATTTTCAAGAATGGCGAAGATGTAGGACATTGAATTTTGAAGGATATTATTTTTTTTTTTAAAAAAACTATAACTTTTGTTCTATTTATCCAATTTACCATTAAAAAAATTGTTTTCCCAAATTTTAGATTTAAAAAAAATTTTTAGGTTACATTTTTGAAAATAATTTACTTTTATTTTTTAATTTTTGAGTGTGGTCTTTAAATCTTCCAAGTTTCAGCTTGAAACCAGCTGTTGTTCTCCAGAAAAAAGTAAATGTAACTTTTTATTTTGTAATTTTACTACTGTACTTAAAAGTACATCAAGTAGTCTATTTAGCTAAAAATGTCTTAAAACTAATATTTGAAGGACTTGTCGAAGATTTTTTACCTCCCTCAGGAAGTTAAGCCCTGCAAGCGATAAAAAATAAGTTTTGATATCCCGTTAAATGTTAAAAGGACGGAAGTGAGCTGTATTGCAACGCAAATAACTCCCACAAGATAATGAAAAATAAATAAAAAAATAATTTGTTTTGACCATTAGGATATTTTCTAACTTTTAAGACATAAAATTCTCAATTTAACACAAAAATATAGCAAAAGAACCGTTTTTTTTTTTTTTTTCAGTTTCTCGGAAGTTTACTTACATAGTCTTTCACCCTTTTAACATTTACCGATTCAATTGTAGTTTAATATAGATTTTCCATTCCGAGTTAAGCCCTTTTCACACCAAATTGATCTTTTTTCGATTGAAGTTAAACTTTTTCTGAATCAAATTAATCTGCCGTTTTTCCAAATAATATAAAATTTTTTCAATGAAGTTAACTTTTTCTTAATCAATTTAACCTTTCCACTTTTAACGCATTCTTGTATTAAAACAACATGTTAAACTATATGTCCCTTACATCTGAGGTGAATCATTTCTGTGGACTTTTGACAAAACAACCTAAGTCCAGATAAGATAATTCCGCAGGATTTTAGTCTTAAATAATAAATTTAAATACGCTTCTATTGGTATAAACGCCATGTCTCTATGATTTCTTGTTCCAGAGACATAAGAGTGTCCCATAGTTCACGCAAGATTTGAACTTAGTGCTATTCGTGCGGTGAAGTGTTATGAACTACAAAAAAAAATAATTTGACAGCTGACACTTAAAGATTAGTAAAAATGTATAAAAAGAGGAGATTCAACGCTGCAATATACAAAATTGGGCCACATTATTGAAAAGTAGTTAATCAGTAGTATCACATACAAATACACCATGCAAACTTTATTTAACAATTTACATGGAGTTGCGATACCTTTTCTTTAATGGATGGTGTCTCGTAAAGTAATGATTAACTTGGAAAAGCTTAAAGTTTGAAATAATTAGGAAGATTTTTTCTATTCGATGCCGTTGGCAAAAATGGGTTACACTTCTTTCTGGATGTAAGCCATATACCTGAAAAATGCGTTTGCTGCACTTACTTAAGAATAATGATAGCACGGATCCTGGATTTGCCGATTTCGGGTTCAACCAAAAGAACAAAAACAAGTTATTGAAATCTCGTTTTCAATTTCGTGTTGCACAATATAATTAAAGACATCATGCAGAACATACATACAAGGTATTTCATGTATAAATTTATAATTTTAAATTTTAATGTTTCACAAAATGAACAACAACTTCATGAGAAACTTTTACAAAAGTTTTTCAAAATTTCAAAATTCCATGGAATTTTCAACACTTTACTTGCAAAAGTTACTTTAACACAAGTTCCAAAGTCATTTCTTGTACTGCAGTTAACTTACAGCACACGAACACTTGCATTACGAGCATTAATGCGTCACACATACAACCACAAATTGATATAAATTTTCTAAGAAAATTTTGTTACAAAGTTGCAACTACACAGAAAAATAGTTTCGCATTTCACAGTTTATTGACAGTTAGCGTACTTGCATGTGCATATGTGTGTGTATACATGTACTCAAGGGGAAAAGAAGTGCTTCAAAAACCCTTGTGAAGTGTGTCTTTTTCACCAATAAGCGGTTCCGCCCCGTAAGAACTGTTCTTTCTTTTTAACATTGCATGTCATAGGATACAAGCGAGAAAAAGCTTACCGCAGCCTTACCAAAAAAGGGTTTTTGAAGTGCTTATTTGTAATGCTGCGATTAGCGTTTTTTCAATAAACTTAAGAAAAAAAGAAAATGCTGGCCGCACCAGGATTTGAATCCACGACCGTCCGTGTGATAGACAGAAACAGAGTTTTTTACTTACATTTACCAACTCTTTAGACTACAACACCTATGCCAGATGATATGAAGAGGTATTAAATTTGTATTTATATTAAGCAAATATTGTCCAAACAGAATTTGAAAATCGATTGCTCCTTAGGGTGCAGCAAAATTCAAAAAAAATTAGTGCATCAAAAATTATCATAGATTAAGATCTTAAAACAAAAACTGCATACTTAGTTTTGGTCAAAATTCCCGAAAAGATGGCCCACCCGGCGCTTGAATGAAGGTCTAAACGACAAAAATCATTGTTTTTCCGCAGTTTTTTGTTTTATCTCAAAAACCACGAAACTATTGGTAGTAATTCATCCTAAATCTTTGAAAGGGATTAATTTTCTACATTTTTTGTTTTTTTCTCATTGCTCTACAGTGAAGTTTGCCCTATGGAAGTCCCGGAAGAAGTTAAAATTTTTTGATTCAAAAAACGGTTTTTTTCCTATAACTCAAGATACAAGAGACATACAAAAACTTTAGACCTCAATAAATGTAGGAAATCTGCTTTCCTATAGTTTTGTTATAAAATCTTGATTCCAAAAGTAAAAGGTTTTCCGCTAGAGGCCGAAATTTTTTGAAAATAATTGTGTATCATGAAAAAGCGACCTTTTATTGTTTGGTTTTAAAATATACCAAAAAATTTAATAAAAAACTAATGAAAAAACTAAAAGATTTTAAACATGGTCTTTAGAATGGAAATCAGATTGAAATTGCGCGAGATATGATTATTCTTACATACTTGGTATTTTTTGTAGAGTTCTAATTTTGGGTATTTTTGTTTCACAGTGTGTTTTGCATCCACAACTTAAGATTTTTTTATGATTATTACTTTACGTTAAAAGACGATAAGCAGCGCAACTTTCAGGGCCAAGAAAACAAAAATCGGTTTGTAGTTTCCCTGCGAATTTCAGCCTGAGAGTTTGGATTTTTTTCAATTTTTGTCAAATACGGCTTTTTTTGAGTATGAGCGACTGTATACCCTAAATACTCCCCCATTTTTCCATCTCGTCCCGCATTGAAGAATGTCCCGGAAATGTCCCAGATTTTCACGTATGTCCCGGAAATGTGCCGCATTTAAGATAGACACACATTTTGTGGATTTTTTCTATACTATGAAACTTTTATTAGAAATATTGCAAACCAAATTTGAATTTCAATAAAATCGTGCAAAATCAAATGAAATAGTTGTTAGTGGTAGTTCGTGTTATCCATTGAACACTTTTCGCAATAAAAATTAGCATTTGTCCCTTTCTGTCCGCAGTTAATGCGTACGTAATAGTGAACTGAGCAACAAGTGATGCTTTCTTTTTTATTTTCATTCCCTTCTAAATGAACGATCAATGAACCACTAAAGAAACTTAATCAATAAATAAAAAACCTTACGATAAGTATTACAATCATTTGGGAGAATAAAATGATATTACCTGGAAAGTTTTTCGGGATTTTTGCAAATGAATTATATTATAGATTTCGATATGCTCTTTCAGAATTTCTACTTTGCTACCTCGAATCGTGTTCGAGGTACATATTATTTTTCTTTTTTTATATATAACCTATAGTTTAGGAGATATTTTTTCAACAAACCTAAGATTTTGAAAAAAAACGTTTTTTCAAATTAGCGCCAAAACGGTTCGAAAAAAAAAAAAGTTTATGCATTCTCAATTCTTCTGTTCAATTCTCTATAAGGGTCTCTTAGAACTGTTTTTCGTCAGACTTATCATTCATGAGATATCGCGACTTGAAAATCATTCAAAACTAAACATAGTAGGGCGCATAGCACAATGTTCAATTTTGAATGATTTTCAAGACGCTATATCTCATGAACAGTAAGTCGGATGAAAGAGCAGTTTGGAGAGACTCTTATAGGAAATTGAACGTTCTACAAAATGCGAGAAAATTTTTTTTCTAGAACGAACAGTTTTGGAGATTATTTGAAAAAGCGGTTTTTTCTAAATTTCAGGTTTGCTAAAAAAATATCTCCTAAGCTATAAATCACACAAAAACAAAATAATGTGTAGGTTGTAGTGCAAGTAATACCCTATAAATAAATATTCTCATACAAAAAAAAAAAACACAAAATAACACTGGTCTACAAATTTCGAAAAAAATTTCGACTGGAGAAGAGGATGATGTTTCTTAAGTAATTTGGATGCGCTGAATTCAAATCTGGCACCAGAATTGCGCCATCAAGTCTAGTTTTCTTTATATTGCCGGTGCTTACGAAGACTATCTCTTTTTTAAATGCGGACAAGTAAATCCTTTTTTTCAAATTGCGGCAAAAAATATCTTTTTTGTGCGAATGCGGACAAGAAAATCACTTTTTACAAAATGCGGAGAAGAAAATAACTTATTATAAAATGCGGCGAAGAAAATCACTTTTTACAAAATGCGGCGAAGAAAATCTCTTTTTTAAAAATGTTTATTTTCGTAACTCGTCAAAAAGTACTCACTAAATAAAGAGATTTTCTTCGCTGCATTTTGTAAAAAGTGATTTTTTTCGCCGTATTTTGTAAAAAGTGATTTTCTTCGCCGCATTTTGTAAAAAGTGATTTTATTCCTCGCATTTTGTAAAAAGTGATTTTCTTCGCCGCATTTTATAAAAAGTGATTTTCTGGTCCGCATATTACAAAAAAGATTTTTTTCGCCGCAAATTAAAAAAAAAGATTTTCTTCGCCGCAACTTTCGGTTGGAAGATTTTCTTCGTAAGCACCGGCTTATTTATGTTTGTTATACTACTCATTAAGAAATTATAAGACAAAACTTACAAAAAATTCATAACGTATTTTTTGGGACAAAAGCATGCTGGGAGACTATTGCTGGACTCTTATACGTGAGAAGGACTCAACAACATACAAACGATTTTCAAACACTGCCATTCACTTCTGAATTGTTAAACATTTTTAAATAAATTAATGGTTTTTCTTGAAAAAAAAAAAAATGTATGTTTGTGTTTCGAAAACCTGACCTGATAGAGAAAAACCGATTGCAGATTCGAATTCAGCGCACCAAATAACCTTAGGAATACTATTTAGTTGCTCCAGTCGAAAATCGTGTAGACCAGTGTAATTGGAAAGTTTATTTGAGTCGCTCCTACGCATATACCAGTAGATATAATGAAATCATATTAACACCATATAACCGCTTGATATTCCGACAGATTTGCCTTGATAATGGAAACATTGAATGGAACTGTGGAGCGATCGGTATACAAAAAAAAAAAAACATACAAAAAAAAAACGTTATATATTTTTGATAGGGGAACTCAAGGTTTGTCAACAGTAATGTAACCCCCATTTCGAAGTTTCACGTATGCCGTTCGACCTCCGTCTGCTGTGCTCTTCTACGATACAGCGAAATCAAAAATTAAAAAAAAATTGTTAAAGATTTTTTAATTGATGTAAAAAAATTATTTCTGGGATAGTCCTTAAATAAACGCATCTCACCTATTTACTTACTTTTTGATATGGACGTATGTAGATAGTACCTACCTTTTCACTTAAAATTTTTTTAATTACTTAAATAGAATGAAGATTGCTTAAAGATGATGAAAGTCGCGGGTAAAAGCTAGTACGAGTAATAAAAAAAAAATTGAGCATAAAAAAATAAAAAAAGTAAAAAAATTCCCCCCGGACTGGGTTCGAACACATGTTGTTCTTACTGCAGCCTTATAAAAAATCATTGTGAAAGTGCTTCTAAATTTCTATGCGGACAAGCGCTTTTAAAGTGCTTGGATCAGAAGCGCTAGAAATGTTTCCTCTTGGGTATGTAAAAATGTGTGAGAAAGTGCGTGTGTGAAATTATTTCATAATACTAACGTGCAACATTTTATAAACATTTCAGGGAATTTCTCGGGTTTTACTTTGGAAAAAACTAATTTCTTCAGTTGCTTTTAGCTTGTAAATGTTAGTGTGTTCGTAAATAATTTGTATTTTAGAGCGAAATTAAGGCGTTAGCTACTTAAATTTCTTTGAAGCTGCTTATAATGATTCAAAGCTTTTTAAACGAATGGTTCGCATCTGAGAAATACCAATTGCTGTGAGCGTTAAAACTTAGAATTTACAGATGTGCACCTAAATTTCATGGCAACCATTTATACTTTCTATAGCTGTCTTCAATATGTTATTTAACAACTTAGCCTCCAAAACACAGTTACTTAATCGTTTTTCCTAAATTTCCGAATTTTAAGAACGAACCCTTTCAGGACCGTAAGAAACTGGGAGTTTATGCAACCATTTTAGTTATTTAAAATGTTCTATTGGGAGTCTAAAAAATATATTTAAATAAAAAAGATAAAACAATTTTTACAGATTTTCTGGAATTTTCGGGACTTTTGTGTCCCTATGGTCGTTAAGGGCAATTTTTTCCCCATAGATTTTTATAAGGGGAAAAGTTGCCCTTATTTTTAAGGGTGATAACTCAGAAAACAATGGTTCAATTGAAAAGTTTAAAGCTTTGGTTTGATAGGCAATCTTAGGGCTATTCGATGCCATCAAAAGAATTAAATTACATCACCTCCTGGAACTGTACCGTAAGATTTAAAACAACCTTTTCTCAGCTTCAAGCAAGGATATCTCGAAATCCTGCAATTATGAGCAACCCTGACCTCGGAATCAAATTCAGTGTCACAAAGTAAGTTAAAGATCATATGTCTACTAACAGGCTCATTAAATTTTTTTATTTCGAGTGCCTGTGAAATTGGTTGTACGAGTACGAGTACGTGAGTTAAAAAGTTACCTTTTGCGACCATAGGGACACCTGTATCCCTTTTTGATTATTTTGATTCATTAATATACGCAGCATAAATAATTGTTTGATAAATGTATAGAACAACAATTTATTTATGAAGCAACAACTATTTCACACTGTAATAAGATGAGAACATATGAATTCCACACCAAACAAACTACCACTTTAGAGGGACCATAATGGTTTCACTAATGGTTTTTCCAGAAATAATATATACTAAATATTCCCTTACGAACTGACAAATATCAAAATGAATCACATCGGTTCCGTAATTACTTGAATATTCTTTGCTTTTGGCTTGGGATACATATGTCCCTATAGTCGTCGAGGGGCTAAAAAAAAAATATAGCTGTGATTGGCATAATTTTTACAGAAGTAATGCCCATTTTAAACTTACTTTCTACATAATAACATTCGTATTCGGTCAGTTTGATTAATTTATGAAGAAATTTTATTTTTCAATCTAAAAATACCAGCAGCAATAGTTAACAAAGAAATTACACTTTCTAATTATCCAAAGCAACATGTTTAATTAAGTTTTACACACACTTTCTCAGTATGCAGACATGTGCCTCCCCAGCAAACATTTTCAATCCCGGAAGAATCATATTCGATTCGCCTAGACGATTAAATCAATCGTCCGCGACAGTCGCATTCTACTCTTCCGCGAATGTTCAGGCGTGAGAAATTGTCCGGCCGAATACGAGTGTTTTAGAAGAATCCTCTAACAACTCCCCGAAATGAATCCGCAAACGATCCCCAGGAAGAGTCATCTGGCGACTCCCCAAGATGAATCTGCAAATGATCCCCAGAAAGGGTCAACAGACGACTCCGCAACATGTTTTTCAAAGCGAAAAAAAACTTGAAAAACTTGAAAAAAAAAAATAAAAAAAATAAAATATGAAATGGCGACATAAAAATAATTTCATAAGAAATTGCTAATTTTTGTACAATAAACTGTCAAAATTTATGTGCCGTTAAAAATATACCGAGTAGTTTGACATTTTGCTTCGTGAAAAATACCGGGCCTCAGAAATATTGCCTTTTAGAAAAAAAAATTATTAATTTTTTCGAAATTTCTCAGGAGATGACGTCATGTCGTAGTCGGCCATCTTGTATCGTGTAAAACTCGTCTGAAGGAGTTGTTGGTTATTCGTAAAGAAGTTCGATTTCAAACCATCACCCAGAAGAGACTTAGTCGAATCTTTTTTTATTCGTTTTGGGCTTTTTTTTATGAATTTTTTTTTTTGCACCAATCGATGGGGAAAGGTCGAAAATATATTTTGGTCATAACCAGATTTGGTTCCGGGCCCTCTAAGTGACCGATTTGGGTCCATTTTTGTAAAAAAATTTTATTGCACCAATCGATGGGGAAAGGTCGAAAATAGATTTTGGACATGTCCAGGGGTGTCTCCGACCCCTCTAAGTGACCGATTTGGGCCCATTTTGGTGAAAAAATTTTATTGCACCAATCGATAGGGAAAGGTCGAAAATACATTCTGGACATGTCCAGGGGTGTCTCCGACCCCTCTAAGTGACCGATTTGGGCCCATTTTGGTGAAAAAATTTTATTGCACCAATCGATAGGGAAAGGTCGAAAACAGATTTCGGATATGATCAGAGATGTCTTCGACCACTCTAAGTGACCATTTTGGACCCATTTTTGAAAATAAAATTATTGCGCAAAACTCGCCTGGAAGAGTTGTATATTCATTGCGAAGATGTTTGATTCGCAATGATCTTCTAGAAGAGTGTAAGGAGGAATCTTCTGTTACTCGCGCTGAAGTTTTGTCGCGTAAAACTCGCCTGGAATAGTTGTATACCTATTCATCGCAAAGATGTTTGATTCGCAATGATCTTCCATAAGAGTGTAAGGAAGAATCTTCTGTTACTCGCGCTGAAGTTTTGTCGCGCAAAACTCTCCCGGAAGAGTTGTATATTCATCGCGAAGATGTTTGATTCGCAATAATCTTCCAGAAGAGTGTAAGGAGGAATCTTCTTTTACTCGCGGAAAATTTTTATCGCGGAAAGCTCGCGTAGAAGAGCTTTAAATGCATCGCCAAAAATATGGAAGATTGTCCGCGATTGAAAATGTTTGCTGGGTCGGTTGGTTCGCTCAGTTTATGCGTAGATACCACAAACATTTGCACATTCCATATATTTTTCACATGTTCTACTACACTGCGCAGCGCTGCGACGCTGTTGTCTGTCACTGTGTATGACAAACGAATGAACAATTTTCGGACGACACCCCAATTTCCGGTAACATCCGTTGTCGCTTTAAAGTCACATTCACAGCATACATTGTCAAACAATTACAAAGAGTCGCACACGTATTACAAATACTATTAGAGTAAATGAGTGTACGAATATCTAAGTGTGAGAAAAGGTGCTGAGAATGATGACTTTTAATGGGTGAATTTGGGTACCCAATGTGAAAATAGTTAAAGTAAAACTAGAAATCACTTACATGTAAAAATTATACTTGAACTACGTTTTCACTGGAGATGTAGCTGTAATGAGATCTATTGTACACGTACAAATCTTGTCGTTAAATTCAACCTTTTTCCAGCAGCCCAAAGGCATTTATATTTGACAGTTAATGTCATAAGCGAAAAAATTAAAGTTCTTATTCCTTTTCATCTTAATATTTATTTTCCATTTGCTTTATCTTCAATGACATTTAATGCCAACCGTCAAAGTAAAGCAGTGCACCTTGGTCGGAAATAGTCAAAATCGGTAGCACCGCTGAGATTTAAACTTAGATTTAAAATAAATCTCCGCAGAAACCGAAATAGCCGTAAATCATCTCATAATTCTTCAGTGGAAACGTATGTAGTATTGGATAAAATCATATTTCGTTACATATACACATCCCCAAAATGTGACCAAAATTATGAAAGTGCAAAAATCGCCCTCTGGAAGAATTTGAATATGGTACACCCTTAGTATTGGTGATTTTGTTGTTTTGTTTGATATTTCGATAAAATTTTGTTATATGTTGACTTATATGAATATCGTTTGCAGGGAATTTGTTTCTCTACAGAAGAGAATCTTTAAGTTTCTTCTATCGTGCGACTCTCCGATTCGAAAATATTTTTGGTTTCACCAGCTTCGAAATAACGTTAACTTCATAGATAATAGGGATGTAGGTATGTCTGATTTTGCTTAATAAGTTCCACACATCGATGAAGTAAAATAGCACATGATTAATTTAGAAAGTTTTTTCCTAATGGGCCGCCTGCACGTATATTCATTTGGTTCCGTTGTTTCCTTTTTACTTTCTCAAATAATTTCCTGATAAAAACTATGGACATTTAACGAGACCCACTTGAAAGAGAAAAAGTTTTGGAATTAAAGGATTATTGGAAATGAGGTCTGATATCTTATTTAAGACCATATTTTAATTTCTATAATTTTACTAAAACTTCTGATCTAATTTTAAACAAACTTAAAATGGGTTTTATGTGATTTTTCCGGGTTGGTTTTTATATTTTGTTTTTATAGGAGGTTTTACTTACCAATTATTTCCAATTATAAATGAAAACATTTAAAAATACATTTTTTAGCCGACATTTCTTCAATAGAATTTTGACATCTTCAGGGCACACACTTGTTCAAAATCCCTAAAAGCTGGCCAAAAGTCGAAATCATTAAAGTTTCGAGACGAAATTTTGTACCTGGGGGTTTTTGAGGTCGCTGATTACGAATTTGATGTTAGATTTTTAAAAAAGGAAATGGCGGATTCAAAATGGTGGACGAATTGCATAAATATTTAACCAAATCCAACAAAAAAATTTACTCGGTGGTTTTTGGGGTCACTGATTACGAATCTGATGTTAGATTTTTAAAAAACAAAATGGCGGATTTGAAAAGGCAAAAAATAACACTTGCACAATTTTTTACCTAATTTAAAATTTATTTCAAAACTTTAACTTTGATGGAGTTGTGTGCAACGGTAAATTAATCCACATAAAAATGGATTTTAGATTCCGTTATCACGGAGTATAAGCTGTATAATAATATAAAAATTTTTCCATTTCAGGCGAGCAACACATATTGACACTTGGTAAGCAATATGAGTTAAATTTTCCTATGGGTGCTTCAGGAAAAATCGCTTCAAAGAAAAAGGGCAAAAAAAAGCACCTCAATTTTTTTATATGTGTTAGAAAAGGTTTCAGTCTTCTTAAATCCAAAAAATCCTGGTGGTATGACGTGGTATAAATTAGTTCTGGGCTTTTTTCATAACCATTGCATGCTGATTTTGTGAAATAATTATATTTTAAGTTAATCATTATTACAGTAAAAGTATAAATTATTGCAAGTTTTGAATATAGAGGTTCGATAGTATTTCCTTTTACGAAGAGATTTCATATTCAAACATTAAATTCGGTTCAGTTTTACAGTAACCACATGATTTTTACAGTGAACACTTAATTTTTACTTTTAACTCACAGAATTTTGTGTTTTAGAAGCGTACTTTTAGAGAGATCCCAAGAGCATTGCAGGAATACCTGGATCTTTCTTACAAATTTTTTGAGGTCTATGAATATCTGTTAGACAATAAGGTTCATAAAAAGTTAATTTAAAAAAACTTTTTTTTTTTGACTTTTGGCCAGCTTTTAAGGATTTTGAACCAGTGTGGGGCGTTATAAATTTTATTCCAAAACAGAACACACTTTTTAAACACATAAACACAGCGATATAGTTGATGGCAATGTCCCTCAGTTTACTGAAGAAATACTTTTCTAGTGATCGATATATAGCCCTAGCTTGAGAAAAGCATCAACAAAGAACGTTTTCCAGGGATTTTTTCACGTCAAACTTCAAGCAACTTCGATGATAGTGACTGAACTGAATGATTGGTTTCCAGTATGCTTTCCAAAAGCTCATTGTGTACTGCAAACGGATTGGTTTTTTAAATGTCACTGTTCCAATGGCCATGAGCACGAATAGGAGTAATACCAAATTGACACCTAACTTAATTTTTCTGAATTCCTTTGTTAATTTCGATTTTATTGATATTGAGTTCATCGTTTTGTTAGTGACCTAATTGATAGACTGCGATTATAATGAGGGTTTCAAACGTAAGATATAATGTTGGTCGTTTCGACTACCTACTTTTTTCTGTCTTAATAGTTTCGCTATGTAATGATGTCTTTTTAATAATAAATGGTTATTTCCTGCAAATTAATTTTAATATGGTCAATCTTTGTTTAATCGATCAAGATTCGAGTTGACTTCTCCGATTTTTATGAAAATTGGTGAAAAGTTAGTATTTGATATGACTGTGGCGAAGTGATTTTACAAAATTCGAAAAATTTAAAAGATAGCGGCCATTGGAAGTTCGATGCAACTTTTGGAAATTCATATACATATTTGAAAATTCATAGCTAATCGGGCTTGTATCCGATTTTGGATTTTTCAGAGTTAGTGTAGAAGCGATGTATGAGCTTTTGAGAAGCATTTTTGAAAAATTTTTGTAGAATTTTATAACCAAGCTTTTTTATAAGGGGTCAAAAAGACTCAAAAAAATCAATTTTTTTTCGGATTTTTTGCAAAAAATTTGTTAAGATAAAGTTGCTTTTTGCTGAAGTTTTATTTATATTCAATAAAGGTAATTGCTAAGTATTGCAAAATAAGTCTTTAACTGTGTAAACTTACAAAGTTTCCCATTTTATTTTTAGAATTTTGTAATTTCTAAAAATTGATCAGTGTGGTATAGTCGAGATTCGCTAATGCGGTACAAGAATATTTCTTGTTATTCTTAACATTATTTATTGCTGTTTATTTTTTATAAAACTATTAGTTTGAGAACTAATGTAAATTTCATTATGAACTTATTTCATACCTTTAAAATTTCATATTTGGTTATATGGTATAAGTATACCACATTAGCCTACTTATATGAACCACATTACCCGCCCACTTTACAAGTACTGATCAGTATGTATACCACATTATCCTACCATACATACCACATTGCATGCCAATTTTTTGAAACAGCTTTTTTGACTTTTTTCAGATTTTGCTCAATAACTTTTTTTAATGAAATTGCACATATTTTATTGAAATATATTCTGTAGCCAATACTCCAATGATCAGCATAAAAAAATTTGGCTGAATTTGATGTAATGGTTCTCTTGCAAATTTCAAAACAAGATTACCAATACCACAATAGCATCAGTTCCCCTATACGTATATCAAGTACTTAATTTTTACCAATTTTCATAAAATTTGGAGGTGTCAACTTAAAACTTGATCGATTAAGCAACGATTGACCCTGCACGTGTTAGTCGAATCGACTACCATTACCTTTAACGTAAGAAACTATGCATAATTATCCATAGTAAATATGTTGCCCTGATCAATTTTGTTTGACTGCAAAGAACCTTGCACGAAGAGAAAAAGAAAAAACACTGCAGTGACTTAGTGTTTTTGGTTATTGCCCTTCTTATCACTTCACATGTTATATTTGGTCGATACTTGAACTCTTTAGATAGTCTTTATAACATTTTAATTTCACGTGTGACATTTTAGACAAAAAAAAAACCTTGGCGCCAATTTGCACTTTGCACTCAACACGTAGTCATTTGCAACTGCAGCACAACACCCACTTCCGTTCCCCATACAAAGATTTCAAATATCACATCTCTACTCCTTCGCCGTCCGTATGCAATTCATGTTCAAATAACACCTACACACAACGAGGTGAAAAGCACAATTCGCTTAATCATTTTGTCATTTCGTATGAGTAATGAATGAGTGAATGAACGAATGGAAGGAACAAAAACTGAATGAAGAATCAACCTCGCAGTGTGGTGTTGCCAGCAGTGGCAGTAGAAGGAGCTGCAAAGAACAGACAAACGCACAAGTGAAACGTGAAATATAAAAGGACACTTCCCAGCAAACATTTTCAATCGCGGAAAATCTTCCATATTTTTGGCGATGCATTTAAAGCTCTTCTACGCGAGCTTTCCGCGAAAAAAATTTTCCGCGAGTAAAAGAAGATTCCTCCTTACACTCTTCTGGAAGATTATTGCGAATCAAACATCTTCGCGATGAATATACAACTCTTCCGGGAGAGTTTTGCGCGACAAAACTTCAGCGCGAGTAACAGAAGATTCTTCCTTACACTCTTATGGAAGATCATTGCGAATCAAACATCTTTGCGATGAATATACAACTCTTCCAGGCGAGTTTTACGCGACAAAACTTCAGCGCGAGTAACAGAAGATTCCTCCTTACACTCTTCTAGAAGATCATTGCGAATCAAACATCTTCGCAATGAATATACAACTCTTCCAGGCGAGTTTTGCGCAATAATTTATTTTCAAAAATGGGTCCAAAATGGTCACTTAGAGTGGTCGAAGACATCTCTGATCATATCCGAAATCTGTTTTCGACCTTTCCCTATCAATTGGTGCAATAAAAATTTTTCACTGAAATGGGCCCAAATCGGTCACTTAGAGGGGTCGGAGACACCCCTGGACATGTCCAGAATGTATTTTCGACCATTCCCTATCGATTGGTGCAATAAAAGTTTTTCACCAAAATGGGCCCAAATCGGTCACTTAGAGGGGTCGGAGACACCCCTGGACATGTCCAAAATCTGTTTTCGACCTTTCCCTATCAATTGGTGCAATAAAAATTTTTCACCGAAATGGGCCCAAATCGGTCACTTAGAGAGGTCGGAGACACCCCTGGACATGTCCAGAATGTATTTTCGACCTTTCCCTATCGATTGGTGCAATAAAAGTTTTTCACCAAAATGGGCCCAAATCGGTCACTTAGAGGGGTCGGAGACACCCCTGGACATGTCCAAAATCTATTTTCGACCTTTCCCCATCGATTGGTGCAATAAAATTTTTTTACAAAAATTGGCCCAAATCGGTCACTTAGAGGGCCCGGAACCAAATCTGGTTATGACCAAAATATATTTTCGACCTTTCCCCATCGATTGGTGCAAAAAAAAAATTCATAAAAAAAAGCCCAAAACGAATAAAAAAAGATTCGACTAAGTCTCTTCTGGATGATGGTTTGAAATCGAACTTCTTTACGAATAACCAACAACTCATTCAGACGAGTTTTACACGATACAAGATGGCCGACTACGACATGACGTCATCTACTGAGAAATTTCGAAAAAACTAATAATTTTTTTTTCTAAAAGGCAATATTTCTGAGGCCCGGTATTTTTCACGAAGCAAAATGTCAAACTACACGGTATATTTTTAATGGCACATAAATTTTGACAGTTTATTGTATTTACAAAAATTAGCAATTTCTTATGAAATTATTTTTATGTCGCCATTTCATATTTTATTTTTTTTATTTTTTTTTTTTTCAAGTTTTTTCAAGTTTTTTTTCGTTTTGAAAAACATGTTGCGGAGTCGTCTGTTGACCCTTCCTGGGGATCATTTGCAGATTCATCTTGGGGAGTCGCCAGATGACTCTTCCTGGGGATCGTTTGCGGATTCATTTCGGGGAGTTGTTAGAGGATTCTTCTAAAACAATCGTATTCGGCCGGACAATTTCTCACGCCTGAACATTCGCGGAAGAGTAGAATGCGACTGTCGCGGACGATTGATTTAATCGTCTAGGCGAATCGAATACGATTCTTCCGCGATTGAAAATGTTTGCTGGGTTCATGGGTATCACTAAATGTTAGTATATGTGTATGTGTGTATATTTCTATGTGTGAGTATTATTATTAAAGAATTTGTTCCCATCTAAATGGGTATGTGCGATGGTGTACTTACACTGTGCTGTTCAACCAAAAAAGGTTCATGCGGTGATGGTGTAGTATAATTTACATACGTCATAGAAGATTAGCATATCCTGATTTATTTTCATTAGAAATTGTGTCCTGCATTCGCGCTACACTTTGCTTGTTGTAATGTCACATTGTATACACCCAGTTATGCTGCAATGTAGGTTGGTTTGTGACAGTAGTAGCATTGCAAGTAGTTGATGTAGTTAATGTGTGCTGGTTAGGAAATTTTCTGAAGGTGACTTATTTGTGAATAAGTTAAAATATGTATAAAAAATTTTAGAGAAAAATCTTTTAAAAAATTTATAACGAGCGACAACCGAAATGATTTCGGATATTCGTTTTTGATAGATATCGTTAATTTGAGTTCATATGCATCTTCCCTTAAAATTTTATAACAATTAAAACTATCATAAAGCAGTTATAGCGAGAAGGATCTTAACACTGCATGCAAAGATAATTTTAAGAAACCTTCCTAGCGCGAATGCAGGGCATAATTTCTAATGAAAATAAATCAGGATATGCTAATCTTTTATGACGCATGTAAATAAAATTTAATTTTTGGCAATTAAGGCTCGATACGTTGGTAATCATTTTTTTCCATTTTTAAGTGACGATATCTTGATATTGAGTTTGGATTCTCCATCTTATATTATTTCAGAAATGACAACTACTAACCCTTGTTGTTTGTTCCCATTAACATCGTTGTACCTTAAATCTATAACTTAGTCTAGCTGGCGTTGCCATATGACAACAAGATATTTCGAGAATCATGTAGGCAAGATCAAATAACTAGTGATGCATGCAGTAAGTGAGCTTACGAAAAAATTTTTTCAAAAAAAATTTTTTGTATGGTGGCTCGGGTTAATAACTGATAGATTGAGAAATTAAAAAACGCCTTGTCACCGATCTTCTTAAAATTTTGCAAGGATGTTTTACATATGTCTAGCAATAAAAATGCAAAAAATGTTTGCCCTAATGTCATTTGTTGTTAAAGTATTTGAGATTAGCCGAAAAATGTGCTCTTTTAAAAATTAAAACTTATAACACAGTTTTTCGCCAAATAACTTTAAATGCTGGCTCTTATACACTTTTACCTCCGCTTTTTGAAAAAAAAAAAAAAAAAAAAAAAAATACTTGATCGCCAAAAAAAAATTTTTCGAAAAAATTTTGCGAGTTGAAAAATATTTATGCAATTTTCTCAAAGTACACCAATTTTAAATAATTTTTTCATCATTCTTAACACAAGTTCAGTTCTTAAGCTTCAAAATGATATAGGATACATTATGGGGATTCGGTGTTGAATGGGAGTTTACAATAGTTGAAAGCGCGCGGGCCCAGGCGTCGAAAACCGAATAATTGCAAGTGGCAAAATGAAAGACTTTTTTATGACCGTTATATTACCGTTATTTATTGAAATAATACATTTTCTGTCTTTCTGAACATTTTCCAGCAATAGTAGTTTTCACAATCACACATTATTTCTTTTCCTCTTTTATTTGCAGTTTCGACTTTTTTTTTACTTTTGGGAAAGATTATTGTCTGTGATAATGACGAAAATGGTCGCAAGAATGATATTTCAGTGTAACTGGTACTGTTTTTGCTTCTTGAAAACGTCTTTTGAGAGCAACAGCTGTTTTGTCATGATTGATTTTGGGGCTGAAAAAAATTTCTGTTTCGGTCAAATATTTCTTAGCCCATTCATAAAGTGCAGAGGGCGAAAGAATTTGATTGTCAGATGTGGCTTACAGACTAGCCCGAGCTGCTAATAGTTTCAAATTGCCGCAAATGCCGTCACATGGCCCGTTTCTATGTGCGGTTGCATGAAAATACCATTCAGCCGGAAGTCATTTTTTTATTGCAAAAGATTCGTGAAATTGTATCTGTTCTTAAAATGGTGCGAGGCTTCGCCAGTAAAATAGAGAATTTCCCTAGGTTCGTGATTTATTTTCAAATAATCTGTAATGATTTTTTGATACTCATGATTCAAACAGTCTGATATGATAGCAATACTCTTGAATTCAATATTGTTCTGTGTTCGATAATAAATTCCTGTCGTGAAAATAGATGCCTGGTTATTATTCCAGTGGATAGACTATACCTTAAGAGAGTGAAAAACCACACTATAAGTAATCTTTCGATTAAATATAAATTAATGTACGAATATGAAAATCGTCTTAACTTCATTGATCAATCGACTTGATCAATCGTCTTTGTTAATTTTCTTGATTGCAAAACTTTTGTAGTGGTCACCAATTTGATAAGGGAGGGAAAAAGTAACACATATATAATTTTTTTTGCAAGCTTCGTTCGGTGTTGTAATAATGTGTGAATGTGAAAACTACTATTGCTGAAAAATGTTCAGAAAGACTGAAAAAGTATTCCTCCAACAAATAACGGTAATGTAACGGTCATAAAAACGTCTTTTATTTTGCAACTTGCAATTATTAGGTTCTCGCGCGTTCTGCAGGTCAGTAGCTACTCGAACCTGGAACCGCGTGCTTTCAACTTCTGTAAACTCCCACTCAGCACCAAATCCCCATGATGTATCTTATATCATTTTAAAGCTTTAGAACTGAAATTGCATTTAGGATGATGAAAAAATTGTTTAAAAATGGTGTTTGAGAAAACTGCATAAATATTTTTCAACTCGCAAAATTTTTGCGAAAAAATTTTTTTTCGCGATCAAGTATTTTTTTTTTTTTTTTTTTTCAAAAAACGGAGATAAAAGTCTATAAGAGCCAGCATTTGAAGTTATTTGGCGAAAAACTGTGTTATAGTTTTTAATTTTTGGAAAAGCACATTTCTCGTCGAATCTCAAAATTCACGGCCATATATTTTAACAACAAATGACACTAGGGCAAAATTTTTTTGCACTTTTATTGCTAGACATAAGTAAAACATCCTTGCAAAATTTGAGGAATGTCAGTGGCATTGAACTTTTTCACCTGGTACACTTGGCGTTTTGCCCATATATGGTGTCGAAAAGATTTTTTCCAACTGAATTTTTGCTACTGAACTCAAAAACAGCAGAGAAGTACTCTCCTTGTTAAACACCTATAATAAATAATCATATATTTTTACATTACTTGTTTCACTCGTTCATTCCTTCAGTCAGGTAGTCAGTTAATCAGTTCGTGAATTTTCAATATCAAGGTATGCGCTGGTGCCATTGTTGTCGTCGCATCACCCTTCCCCCCCATGTCTGAAGTTACTTTCTTCATTTTTGTTCATGTAACAGTCATTTATTATTTGTTTCAATGTGAATGTTGGCTTTTCACCCTAATTTTTGCATATTTGAATATGTGTACCGAAAGTATAGACACTTCTGTGATATAGTCTAGCAAAGTGTAGTGAACGCTATCAGTTTTTAGATTGAGAGCATTTTCATATTTCTTTTTTTATGTTTGATATGAAGTTCTTCGAAGGAATTTACATTCTTTTTGTTTGGCAATATAGATGCATATTTTGACGTAGACAGCAATAATTAAATTGAGCTTTCAGTTGGAAATTATTCATAAAGTATGAATAAAATGGAGTGTAACAACAACAACAAATTATAAGAAATGATATTATTAGTGCATTTTTTTCACCATTTTTGTTGCCAAACGATAAATAAATTATGAAAAAAAATGGGATTAAAATCTGTTGTTTGTACTTGAATTTTATGTACTGCGTTATTTATGTTCATAGCAAGCACAAACAAGTTCAACAGTAGATTTTGGAAACTTTTCTAATTTTTTCACTTCCATCAGAAACCTTGTATAAAGGACATTAGGGAAACTGATGATATTGTGGTATAGTTTTTCAATGTGGTATGGTATGGTATCTTCGATTTGGGAAAGAACCTGCGTCAATGCTTTATCCTGTCAGAAAACATGAAAAACCTGGGATGTGTTGCTGTCATGGACCAAACAAAAATTTTCCGATGTCAGTTGAACGAAACGTAAATTGCGTGTGGTCGATGTAATTTTTCGCATTTTTTGTGGTATAGGCCTCGCTAATGTGCTATATGAACATTTCTTGATATTCTTAACATTATTTGAAGGCTGTTTATTTTTAATAAGAACTATGAGTTTGAGAACCAATGTAAATGTTATTATGAACTAATTTCGTACCTTACAAATTTTATATTTGGTTATATAGTATAAGTATACCACATTGCCCTACCATATATACCACATTACCTGCCAACTTTTTGAAAACAGCTTTTTTGACAAATTTTGCTCAATAACTTTTTTTTAATGAAATTGCACACATTTTACTGAAAAATATTCTGCTGCCAATACTTCACTGATCAGCATAAATAATTTGGCTGAATTTGTTCCAACGGTTCTCTTGCAAATTTCAAAAAAATATTACCTATACCACAATAGCATCAGTTCCCCTATTCATTATGATATCAAATTTCTAAATGAATTGAATTCCACTGAAAAACATTTAATTTTCAAGAAAATCATAATTATTGTGTATGAGGTTGTACTCCTTAAGTCCATTTTCTTCTGACAGAGCTCCCAAATCAGAGCAAATGGGGCGGGAAACAGCTTCAATGACTACCCACATATTTTGAAACACAGCTAAATTTAAACAAAATTACTTTGAAAATCACTATACATTTTTGATTTGTTCAATTTCCGTAATTTTAGTTCATTTAGGTAACCGCTAATATACAAATACACAGCAGCACACAAACTAAAATTAATGATAGCTACTTATACATGCACATCACTGTGTGCTTAAAGGTAGATTTAGAAAATAAATTTTATGAGACTAGAATTATTTTAACTAATGTCAGAAACACATGGCAACACTGGTTTTTCAACGTAGATTTTTGGAGTCGATTTCAAGTAATCATGACTCTAGCCTTCCAGAGTGCAAAAATAGCTGTTTTGAGGAATATTTCAAGTAGTAAGTAAGTATAACACTTAAAGTAATTAGTGTAACTAATTTTTGTTAATGCAATCGAAAAGCCACGACCTACTTCTTTAAACCCTACCTTTTAATTTTTCCAATGAGATCCTTATTTTCCGAGTTATCATCCAATGAAGTAGTAGATTCTCAACTCCATACAGAGATAATTTTGTCCCTTGTACCATACAAATGTAATTTTATCGTTTGTATGGAGTCGAAAAATTTTAATTCAGTATCTGATAACTCTAATAGTGATGACCGAATTAGAAAAGTTGAAAGGAAAGATTTAATGACGAAAGTTCTACAATTTTATTGCGAAAAAATATTTACACTGTTTACTGTAAGTACTATACTACTTCAAATATGCGTTAAAAAAGCTATTTTTGCAGGGTCGATCCTGACAAAAAAATTAAACCGTAGGTATCGGATGGTCTTAGCGAATCTGGATTTCCTCATAAAGCAAAGGCCGCAGAAAAAAAAACTGTTTTGTTACCCTTAGAATCGATCAACAAAATCTTCTAAAGATCTAATTTTTCATGTCTTTCCCTTTACCAAATAAGATATTCGGTAACATCTATTTTAACTATAGAAAACTACTTACAACTATAACTATAACTATAACTATAACTATAACTATAACTATAACTATAACTATAACTATAACTATAACTATAACTATAACTATAACTATAACTATAACTATAACTATAACTATAACTATAACTATAACTATAACTATAACTATAACTATAACTATAACTATAACTATAACTATAACTATAACTATAACTATAACTATAACTATAACTATAACTATAACTATAACTATAACTATAACTATAACTATAACTATAACTATAACTATAACTATAACTATAACTATAACTATAACTATAACTATAACTATAACTATAACTATAACTATAACTATAACTATAACTATAACTATAACTATAACTATAACTATAACTATAACTATAACTATAACTATAACTATAACTATAACTATAACTATAACTATAACTATAACTATAACTATAACTATAACTATAACTATAACTATAACTATAACTATAACTATAACTATAACTATAACTATAACTATAACTATAACTATAACTATAACTATAACTATAACTATAACTATAACTATAACTATAACTATAACTATAACTATAACTATAACTATAACTATAACTATAACTATAACTATAACTATAACTATAACTATAACTATAACTATAACTATAACTATAACTGTAACTATATTTACAACTATAAGCAAACCTTCAACACCATCTTCTAACTATAAACCTAAAAATTAAGTTCAGTTTTGATTGCTTTCAAATGGTTTCCAAACAAGAGTACAAAGAAAATAAAAACAAAGTTTTTCGATCCTCCTAATTTTGTGTACCTATATCACAGACATTTTACTTATCACATGGGTAATGTATGCGGAGGGGCGGTCATCGATAAATACACAAATATTTAGTTGCAGCACTAAAGTAAAAACTCATTTATATGTTAATTTCGAAACCTGACTAAGTTATTTTTGTCCGCACATAAAGCAATACAGTCAGGTATGCTAAAATGCATAAAATATTAGAAAACAATTTCGTAGGCAGAATTTTTGTAATCTTCAGAGATGCATTCAAAATTATGGAAATATTCACTTTTCAATTCCCTGAATTTCTTAAGAGTCGAATCTTTTTACGTATGTAAATAAGAAAAACTTGACAAAAAATTAAGAAAATGAAATTGAAACAGTTACAATTTTTCACTATGTTGAAAACCAAATGGCAACTTTCCTTTTTTCTGGAAAAGAACATAATTTTATAATATGTATTTTGTATGGTAAATGAAACATACATTGTACATTGTGTATGTATATATGTTTCAATTCACAGTTTTCTCACAGTATGTAATGCATTTTAATGCACTTTACTGTAGCTTTATGCATATCTGACTGCAATCGTTATTATTTTAGTTGATTGTATTAAAAATATGCGTAAATTGTTGTAAAATAATGCATTGTTATGGAAATATTTAGACCGGAAGCAATCAGTGTTTATAATTTTGCATGCGTGCATATGTATTTATGGAAATATTTATGCACTGTGTATGTGAGAGCAAAGTGTAAATTCACGCAATTAGGGCTTTTTGCATAAATTTGTGAAAATTTAGTGGCAGCGGTTACGAAAGGAAATCATAAAATATAATGGAATAGATGAAATTCATTATTTTATTGAGTTTCAAACTGAAATGTAATGAAATTCCAATAAATCAATCGATACAATATAATTTCATGAAAACTAAAATCAAAATATTAACAATTTTTAAGAAATTTAGTAATAATATATCTAGCTATTCCCAGTATATTTTCTTTTATTTTATCAGAAAAAAAAAACTTTTCTTAGATAACACTGAGTACACGGATGACACAGCGAAGAATACTGTATTTAGTCTAGATGATGAAGACTCAGACCAAGGATCCTGAACTATCAATGAAAAAATCGATAGTATCAACTTCTCGAAATTTCGATAACAAAAAGTTTTGAATTAATAAAAAAAGTTTTTCCAATTCGAAAAAAATTTTTAAAAGATCAAAAAATATATTTGTGGATGCGCGGGTGAAAGAATTCAAATATGGATGTTCTTGTGCTGATTGTTGAGAACATATCTTAATTGCAAGACAAAAACAATATCAAGAAGTGCTCTTATAGTACTAGCATGCTTTAAGTGTTCTTCAGTTTAGTCTTGGCTATAATTTAATGTTTAATTTTTTTTAAGCTATGAAACTATTTGGCAGTTATGGGCTTTTTTGTGATTTAGAGGCACTAGATGCAATACTTTTGGGGCATACTTAATTTCTGCTAGTCCATAGCTATAACTTTGCTCAAGAAGAAAAAATATTACACACCGTGTTAGGAGATACAACTATGAGAATAATTGCAATTTCATTGAAAAAGACGTTCAATAATAAGTTTGGACCAAAATATGCATGATACTATAAAATCTGATCCGTATTCAAATTAGGGAAATCCGAACAGTGTAAATAAAATACAAGAAATTCGTTCTTCAAGTTTCACAATTTTTCAGATAATTACTTAAGGACATATATATATTGTCTCTATTCAAATGAAAAACACTAAGGGAGCGATCGACTAAGAATTGTAATTTTTTTGCTATTTAATTTTACGATAGGGTAAACGAGGGAGATATGGCTCCCTTTTCGGCAAACTGCTATAAAACCAGAATTAAAAGAAATTTTTAGAGAAAATAAACACAGATTTATTTTTTTATTAATTTAAAACAAAAAAAAAAGCACTTCAACTGGAAGAAAATTGATTGCAAATATGTTTAATCTTCATTATAAAAAAATGCTAAAAAGTGCCAAATCACCCGAACTACGGGTGTGGGCACCTTCTTGTTTTCGACAGAGAAAATTGTTTTGCAAACTAAGACAGATTGATGACGTAATTTCTAGCCCTTGTTGGTATTGATCTTATTGCAAGCATGAATTTTTTATTCCAGTTTATGCCCACCATCTGCTCCTTGGTCCACTTGTCTGGAAACTCAATACCGAGATTTTTCGCAAATTTAAATGCCACCTTACCACCCACACTAAATGAAAATAACTTCTTTTTGCGATATCTTTAAAGGGCCTATTGGTTCTTTACATTCCACAAAAAAAAAACGTAAAAAGGCATAAGATCACCATTTAAATTAGAAATGTTGGCATCCACGACGATATTTCAGTACATCACTCGCTTTAAATAAAACTAGTAAGGGTTTTACCTTTGCCCTGGCCAAACATTAAATACCCTACACAGCAGTATTTTGAACCTTTTGCTTATATGGGGGGTGCCACGCCCTCTTGTCCGATTTTATCCAGTTTTTGCTTAAAGCTTACTTTTATAATTCTAAGTGCCTGAGTAAAATTAAGTTCGATTATCTCAAAAAACGCTTTCAATATAGAGTTTTGAAGCTTTTACTTATATGAGAGGTGCCACGACCTCTTGTCCAAATTTGCCCAGTTTTTGTTCAGAGCTTGCGCTTACAATTTGTAGTATTTCATTGTATTTTGGTTGCATTATAGTGAAAAATACTCCAAAAGTTGCATTTTGAATATATTTTTTGTATGGGCGGTAGGCGTTTCCGTTGACCGATTTTGCCCATTTTCAATCCCCCGAGCTAACTTTGACGACGGAGGCTGTGCATCAAATTTTATTGAATTGCGGGTTATCGTGAATAAATATTCCCGGGGAATTTTCTCTGACTGCCGTGCATTCTCTATTGCAGTTTAAAGAAATTCCCCGGGAATCTTGATTCACGATAAACCTCATTATCTTACTTAGTTTTAGCAAAAAATGTATTTCCACACACAGCCAGCCATCCAGCCAGCCAGAAAGACGGACATGGCTATATCAACTCAGGAGGTGACGCTGATTAAGAATAAATATACTTTTCTATATCTGCCGCGTCTCCTTCTCTGTGTTACAAACGGAAGGACAAAATGAATATACCCTGAGTGTAGGGTATAAAAAGAGGGGTGCCCACACCCGAACCAATTCGGGGCCCATACTCGACTTTCGCAGCCACTTTGAAAAGCAATGAGCAAATTGTGTTGTGTGAACATTTTAGTTGCATTCGGTTTTGAATCACAAAATATAATAAATTTACTGCATAAATCGCTGGTGCTTACGAAGAAAATCTTCCAACCGAAAGTTGCGGCGAAGAAAATCTTTTTTTTTAAAATTGCGGCGAAAAAAATCTTTTTTGTAATATGCGGACAAGAAAATCACTTTTTATAAAATGCGGCGAAGAAAATCACTTTTTACAAAATGTGGGGAAGAAAAACACTTTTTACAAAATGTGGCGAAAAAAATCACTTTTTACAAAATGCGGCGAAGAAAATCTTTTTATTTAGTGAGTACTTCTTCGACGAGTTACGAAAATAAACATTTTTAAAAAAGAGATTTTCTTCGCCGCATTTTGTAAAAAGTCATTTTCTTCGCCGCATTTTGTAAAAAGTGATTTTTTTGTCCTCATTCGCACAAAAAAGATATTTTTCGCCGCAGTTTGAAAAAAAAGGATTTTCTTTTCCGCATTTAAAGAAGTGATAGTCTTCGTAAGCACCGGCGAAATATAGATCGCATTCAGCTTTTCGATTGAATCACTTCGATTTATCGCACTTGGAAAATTATTGAAAAAACTTTTGTGTTGACTTTCACTTATTCAAAAATTATTTTCTTCACAGCACAAAGCAAATACGTATGTTTGCTCCGGTAAGTGCACAAAAAGTTGGTGCTGTCAAAAATTACGGGGGGGGGTGCCCATAGCCGAACTATGCCCGCAGGCAGCACTCTTCCCTTACATAATTGATTCCGATAAGTCTGATAAATTTCAAAGAAATTTTGTAAGAAAACTTTTTTGTTTGTTTTTAATTTAAGATCTTATCTTAAAACTTCGTTTCGTATCAACCGTGTGATGCTCCTAAGTCAGTTTTTTAAAGTTTTGAGTTATTTCGCATTTCTGGTCTAAGAAATTTTAGTTTTTGACTAATAAGATAAGATCCATTGGGTCATAGCTCTAATAAAAAGTGGTTATTTGTATCATGAAAAAATGTCAAGACAACCACTTCCAAACAAAAAAAAAAAGTCAATTATTTCATCGTCAAATATATCAAAACTTGAAAAACTGAGTTAGTATTTTTCATTTGCATAAAGACTATGTGCTTATTATGCACATTTTATTTTTAATTGAATTTTTGGTCAAAGATCGATTTGTTAAAAGTGCGCTGGAAAAATGAAAATATGAAAATCGATCTTCGCAGAAGTATGACTAAAAATTCAATGCAAAATAATATAATAAACGCTATAAGTTTCAAACAATTTTCCATGCCGAACCAGTTCCGAAATTTTGCATTGATTTTTATTTTTTTAAGTGATTTTATCTCTGTTTTACATATTGGAATGGAAACTGAAATAAAGCAAATTTGATACATAAAACAAATATTCAATTAAATACATTTACTTTACACAAATATTTTCATACAATTTTTTTTTCCCAAAATATACTTGTGATATCAGAGTTTAATTTGGGAAAGTTACATTTCGTTTAACAGCATTTCGACATATCCTGCAACTAAAATATTTTGTCTTGAAAACTTGTAAAATTTGTATCAAAGAACTTTCAAGCTTTTCTCATTTCCATAGAAAATCTGCAACTCTTCCATATATTTAGCCAATTTAAATATAAATTTCTACACATAAAACTTTATCTTTAGCCAACTACTCGTGAACTCCCTTGATTGTTAGCGCTTGCAGCAACCCACTTCATATGTATCCTTACGTACGAGAACGTACCTACTACAACAATTCTTAGCTGATGCATGCAAAACTCATTTTAGAAGTTATGAATTTCTTTATGCAAAAGAGGGGGAAAAAAACTTTCTAAATTTTCTAACATATATAGTTTTGTTATACATTTTACGCCAGCTCTCTATTGAAGCCAGCAAATACCTCTTAATTCGACACATCTATTTATTTATATCTTGATACAGAGTATTCGTAACAGAGGCGTAAGAATTTTATGGGTGGTTGGGGGCAACAATTTTCTCAAGAATGATTTGCCGCTTTGTCTGTCTACAGTTTCAAGGTTTTGCGTTATGTTCAGAGAAAGTCTTTAGTTCACTTCCTCCCATGCGTTGAAAGAAAACTTTAAACTTCTTGTAAACTTTATTAGATTTCAAAACTTAAGTTTAATCGTGCTACAGCAAAATTATTTATGACCATATTTTTTGCTTAAAGAAAAGTTTTGGTAACAAATTTATTTTTTTATTTTTTTTTTTATGTTTTGCTTTGCTCATTTTTGCTGTTATCAGCAGATTGTGCATAAAATGTCCACGCACGTTCGCTTTTGTTGGCTTATGGGAGAAAAGAAGGAGGGAGGGGGAGAACTTTTATGTTCTTTTCAGCTAAATATTGAAAGGTTTCTTTCCTATGATTATGTTCATTTAAGGTTTTCATTTTCATGGTCAAAGTGTTTAGGTCTTAATACGTTTTAAGGAATTCACGCATAATTAACTTTATAATGCCTAGGAGAAGTTAGTAATTGTTGTGAAAAAGAAGTGGTGTAACTGAAGTGCCAAAAGTAGCATGTAAATCGATGAATGTTAAAGCACCATATGTTACAAAATGCATATTTTGCAGGAGACAGATAAAAAGTTCATTTAGTAAAAAATTAATTAAAAGATGAAACTATTGATGGCAATAGAAACCACTGGTTGAAATATGTATGTATGTATGTATGTATTCTCCTTTAACTCCTAGGAGGAGCATAGGTTGAAATATACTCGTTCGAAAAAGTTTTTTATTAATAACATTAGTTTACTGCCAAAAGAACTTTGAATATCATTATTCATATTATATGTAATATGACAAATGCACGACCAAGTTAAAGGAAATTTAACGAGAATTCCAAAAAATTATAAAAAGATATGTTAGTAGGACCTTGTTTGTAGATTATACCTTGTTTATCAAAAAATCAGTTTTAACGCTAAAGCTCCTAAGGGGTACATTTTAGATAACTATCAGATACAATTTTTTGCTAGTCTAGGGCTCCTCTATCACCTCCCAGATACTTCATAGCCTTATGCGATAAACTCTATATAATATACAAAAAAAAAATTGAAAAATAGTCAAAAATGCAATCCAGCCATTTTTCATTCAATTGTATATAACTTTTCCATTTTTCCGACGATTTTCTTAGATAGTATTATATTTTCTTAACAAATATATGAGCTATGATGTAAAAGAATAAAATGATTTTTGACAATTTTTTTTCCTGTATGAATTTGCAGTTGATTTAAACTTTTTTTTTTAATTTAATCGAAAAAAATTGTTTCTTTTTTAGAAAACAATTTATTTCGCTGAAACTTACAATTTAGTATAGGAAAGGAATAGTGGCACCAAAAGTTCAGAAATTTTTTAATTATTTGTAAACAAGTGTAACTTAATGAATTAATTATAAATTGGCGTTTCTACACTTATCAAAGCTTTGTAGCTTGAAAAACTAAGAATTTATTTGTGAATTAGGCAGATAATAACGTTTTTCTTATGAAAATTAACTTGTGGGTTTCTCGTCTGCCAAAAAGAGTAAATCTAAAAATTGTAACGTATGGGGTATTAACTTTCATCGATTCAATAATGTTCAACTACAGCATTCCAATACGTGGTTGAAAGTACAATTTTATATAAAAACAAATGATTAAAAATCTAAAAAATTGTTCAATTGGAATTCTTGCGAAATTGCAGATTTTGTCAAAATCGGAACATGAAGAAAAAGTATGAAAATAAAAGTCGGTTATTTTACAATAAGTCATAAAAAACTGTACTTATGTCGAAAAAATAAATCTTACTTTTTGCCAAATACAAAAAATCGACTTTATAATCCTAAGTTATACCTTTAAAAATTGCTCTGAACATGATGATCGGCATAGAATTCTCCAAGCTATGGACAATTTTGTGTTTGCTGATTTTGTTAAATATTTTTTGTCATTTTACTAGCTTTGGCCTGAAAGAAAAGTATTTACTAAATTTAAGGAAACTCCAAAGTGGTGATGCTAAATTTTGTTACGGCATGGAGTGCCTGAACTTAGAACGTAATTTATTTAATTGTTTTTTTTTTTATAATAAATCAAAAAAAAAATATTTTTATTTATAATTCTGAAAATATAAATGTTTTGTTAATCCGACAAAGAACTTAAATAAATAATTCAAACTAGAAATACTGTTACCTTTGGCATAGCCAAACACTAAATACCCTACGCTGCAGTATTTTGAAAATTTTGCTGGCACGGAAGGTGCCACGACTTCTTATTCGAAATCACATAGCTTCTGCTCAAATCTTGCCCTCACTGTTCTCAAAGTCAGAGTTAATTTTGGTGAGATTATCTCAAGAAATGTTTTCAGTATAGGACTTTGAATCTTTTGCTTATATGAGAAGTGCCACGCCCTCTTATACGATTTTATCTAGTTTTGCTCAGGGGTTGCGCTTACCGTCCATTGTGTTTTCTGTGTATTATGGTTGCATTGTCGTGAAAAATACTCCTAAAGTTGCATTTTGAACATATTTTTTGTATGGGCGGTAGGCGTATCCGTTGACCGATTTTGCTCATTTTCAATAAGTCAAGCTTACTTTGACCACGAAGGCAGTGTACCAAATTTCATCGAATTATCTTGCTTAGTTTTCCCGTGACAAATATTTCCACAGACAGCCAGTCAGGGAGATAGACGGACATGGCTACATCAACTCAGGTAGTGACATTGATCAAGAATATATATATTTTTCCATACCTGACACACCTAATACTCTGCGTTACAAACAGAAGGACAAAGTGAATATACCCTGGTGGTAGTGTAAAAAAAGTCAAATTTTTAAATTGATTGAATAGATAAAGCTTATCTCTAACGGTTTCTGGCAAATTTTTAGAAAGAAATTATATTTATCTTTGTATCGCTGAAACAAGAAAAATTCCGAATCCATAGAGAATTGAAAAAATATGGGCGTACTTATTAACCCATTTCGTATATAACGTATATTTTTAGAGTAATTGGCACCCCCTGAATCCAAATTCGGCGAATTTCAGCATAACGAGATCTATGGGCAGCCCCTTTTAAACTAGGTTACCGGACATAATCCCAACGGACATAATCCCCATTTCGTAAATGGGGATTATGTCCGAAAATTTTTCGGTCATAATCCCCATTTTGGCCATGGGGGTTATGTCCGCAAATTTTTCGGACATAATCCCAATGGGGGTTATGTCCGAAAAATTTAATTAAGATTGAAGAAAATTTTTGCAATAATCCATTTAAAAAATTTATATAGTGTTGGATGTTATGGACTGATCCGCGGCCGAAGGCCGCCGCAAAGCCGGTGTTGGATTTTTGGGAGTTTTAAATCCTGAGCTGCGGCCGCAGGCCGCCCACTTACCCCTACTCTTATGAAAAATTACTGTGGCTAGCAAACTAGGTGTTGGATATATTAAAGACTGATTCGCGGCCGTTATGGGGACTATGTCCGTTTTTTCCTGGGGATTATGTCCGAAACACTTGCGGACATAATCCCCATTGAAAAAATGGGGATTATGTCCGAATTACTTGCGGACATAATCCCCATTCACGATATGGGGATTATGTCCGTGGGGATTATGTCACGGCACCTTTCAACTAGCATTGAAGAGATTTACCTTTCGCTTGGCGGACTGTGTGGTGTTTATATCTGTGCCTATGAGGTATTAACGGATGAACCATTGGCTATAAAGCCTAATCATGGATTTTATTATTGTGATTATTTTATATTTTAAATAATTTAAAAAAAAGTTTATCTACAAGCTATTTTTCAACCACCAACCTCAAACTACCGGAGGGTGGTGAGGACTGGATTTATAATATTTTCGAACAGCCAAAAGATTAAAATAATACAAGGCTTTAACTATTAACTAATTCAGATTTTAAGAAGTAGATATATAATAGAATCTTGGACCACATTTTTGTCTAGAGTCTAGAGCAGCATTTTAGCTCAGATAGAAGGTTTTCTTTCTAGAAAGCTCAAATATAAAATGTCCCTATTTTAAACAAATTCAATTTGAATTAATATATTCAAAACAACCAAACTCAATTGAAAATTTAATTAACTTGAAAAATTTCACAGAAAAATAAGGTTACACTCTCATGTACCTAATTCGATTCAGCCAACCTGTTCGTGTTTCCCTTTGGTTTTGCTTCTCTGACCAATGTTTTTATTATGCGTACGTGGTTGGATATTCAATTGATAAACATTTTTGTGGCATTCTAATTGTTTTCGTGCAAATAATTGCAGTTCATTAAACTAATTATTTGTAATAAATGCATACACATATGCGCATACATCGCCAAATTTATTTTATTTACGCAATAAACACCCACATAAATATATGTATTTGTGTGGGCCAAATCGTTTGGGTGAAAAAAATATCGACATGCGTCTAACATAATCGTAATTTACTGAAAATTCTTAGAAAATGTGACTAAGAAACCATAGGCCTAAATCAATATTTAGCACCCGATTTAGAGTTTTCTACTAGGTTTTAATTAAAAAAAAAAAACTGCTTTAAAAACATCTAAGAAAAATCATAAACCATTGTTTTTTCAAGCTTTCTAAATCTGTCTTTATCATGCATTCATTTTGATATTCAGGCCAAATTTTGAACAGGTTTTTTAAAAAAATAGTCGAAAATCTTGAAAATTTACATAAAAGTAAGACTTTCCGGGTAAAAAAATTATTGTCTGCAATTTTTAAACTGGATCGCTTTATTTTAGTGTTTTAAAGCAAATGTCAAAAAGTTATTCAGGCTCTAAGGTAGTGATGAGCAAAATTAGTCTTGGTCCTGAGTCTTGGTCTTGGTCTTTGTAATTTTGCGAGACTAAATCCAAGACCACGACGCTTTTATTTTTGCTAGACCAAGACCAAGACTGCTATGGTCTTGGTCCTAGTCTTGCTCACGATAATCGTCAAAACCAAGACTGCTTTTCAGTCTTGGTAATTAAAGTTAAAAGTTATTTTACTCCTGTTTTGAAGATAAAATCATCTCTCAATTTGTATTTTGGCATCTTAAAAACCCAACTGCTTTGGAAAAATATGGTTTTAAAATTTTGAATACTCAATATCTCAAAAAATTTTTTCAAGACCAATACCGAGACCAAAATTCAATGTGCAAGAACAAGACCAAGACTGCTATGGTCTTGGTCTTCGTCTTTGTTTGCTGATCACTACCCTAAGGTCGCGAAAACAGTTTTTTGCAATTATATGGCTAATGGTTTTTCTACAAGAAATGTTGTAGCATGAAAAATATTATAAAATACTTATAAAAAAGAGAAGATATAAAACATGAATTGGTTTCTTCTTTTCATTTGGCGCCTAACGTGGGGAGCTACATATAAAGGATAAATCTCTTAATGTAAAGCATAAGGTATAATCCATGTCAAAAAGATCAAGATTTATTTGATGGAACCCTATTTGGTTATAAATTGGTATGAGCAAAAGTGGTATAGTGGAAAAAATTACTACCAATTATTTTTTCAACATTTTTGAAAAATGGCGGACTTTGAAATTTTTAGGTAATTTTTTTTTGAGAAGCTAAGCTATAACTATAGTTGCATTTATTGAATTCTTAATTTTAAGGTATCAAATTATTTGTCTTGAAACAGGCCTTAAAACAAAAATAAGCAAAAATATTTTTTTTTTTATAGTTCATACTTAAAAAAATTTTTAATATTTTGGGAAAACGTCATCTTCGATTTTTTATTTTTTTTCCTGTAAAGAAAGCTTCAAGTATAATTTACAAGTGCACCAAATATTGGAGTGAGCCTGCCAGTGGTTCTCCAGAAAAACAATAAAATGTAATATCTTCCACACTTTTTTGGTAAATTTTTTTTGAATTGAAAATTCTTATTAAATAAAATTTTCAAATTCAAATTATCGTTTCATTAAAAATATCAAATTCAAAAAAATTGTACTGAAAAAATGAGGTAGATACAACAAAAGTATTAAATTTTCCTGGGATAGTCCTTAGTTGATTTTAAGGATTTGGACCAGTCAAATTAGATGTGATGCTTGTACTTATTCCAATGTTCTTAAAACCTATAAAAATCGATAGAGAATTTTTCCCTGAAACACATATCAAAATGGGTTCTTCCATTTTTTCTGAAAAATTATGTCAATTGTGGTTTTCCACGTGAAGGACAAATATTTTGATATTTTCGATTTAAGTAATATTTGATTATGTTATATCTTTATATGTCCTCGATCCAAATACAAAATATTTTACAGTATAAAATCTGGTTAGCGTGCTAGAAGACTTTAAAAAATTGAGAAATCGACAAGAATGCATTACTTTGAATCAAATTTTTAATGACATCTAGCTCAAACATCAAAATTTTTTAACTGTTGCTTCACGTGGAAAACCCCAATTTACATAATTTTCCGGAAAAATACGAGAACCCATTTTAATATGTTGTTCAGGGAAAAAATTCTCTATCGATTAATATAGGTTTTATAAACATGGAAATAAGTGCAAGCATCACATCTTATTTGATTGGAAAACTTAATACTTTTGTTTCTTACGATTATGATTTATGTGATGATTCTGCAGAACAAATTATGACGATTAAAATAAAAAAAATATATAGCACTTGGTGAACACACTTCAAACGATAGGGATGTAAGCTGAAGACCTACAGAGTTTAAAAACTACCAGACTGTTCTGATAAAAAGCAGTTCGCGGTTCAAAAGCGAGTTCGAAATTTATATGAAGGTTAACTAACTTAATTTGACTTCTGCATAATGAATGATGAAACATGATGAATTTAATACCTGTTTGAAGAAGCGGCAGGTACAGAGCAAATTCAAGGAGAAGAAAATCATTAAATTTCTCAAGCAGTGTTTGGTTTTAGAGCCACCAAATAATGGTACAATAGCAGTATCATAAATTTTGTTCGCTCAAATGCGGACCCACCTAACTATCCAGAGTTTCGACTTATTAAGAGATATTGGGCTCTAATAAAATTAGATCTTTGGAAGAGTAAAATTACTGCAAAAAATGTACAAGATTTCAGAAATAAGTGGCGAAGTTCATATAGTACTCTACAAAACAACTGTAGAAAACTAAATAAAGTGGTTTAAGAAAAAAGTAAAATATTTTTATGGCAAAAATTTCATTGGCAATTTTTTATTGATGAAAAACAAGTAGGTGCAACCATATTTTTCTGGGACAGTTCTTACATAGGTACATAAGTAAATCACTAGAACAAAATTTAACTATACTTAAATGACATCATTCCATAATCTTCAAATTAATATTTTTGTTAAAAGCCAATTCGGAAAGGCAAACTTAAAACGGAGAAAAAATTAAAGTTCACACCTTACCGCAATAAAAAAAAAAAAAAAAATGTATTCCTTCAAAATCTAATGAGCGTGTCATTAACATTAAACGATGTGTCATAATGTTTGTGAGATTTTAATGCAAAATACATTAAAATTTTCAATGCCAATTTTTGAGGAAATCCTCGCCAGTAGCAAAGTTGTAAGTACCATTGTACGCGCCGTATAATAAAAGGAAAATTAAGGATAAATGCAAAAAAAAAAAAAAAAAGAAAACCAACAACAAATACGAAGTACATAATAAAGCAGTAAAACTGAATTGCTTTTTATTTTTATGCAATTTCCACTTAATAATCTTAAGTGGACTGCAAACTGCGGCGTATAAAATTAAAATTACGCAAAACAGCAAATTTCCCATAATGTTATGGGTTGCATTGATGGCAAGGAAATTTTTTATGTACAACAAATATACAACAATATATACGCCGCGTCGTTGCCGCCACTGTGAAGGCATTAAAAGTATCCGTAATTCCTTAGTGAGGCGTATATCGTACAAAAAGAAAGACACGCGAAAAGGAAAACTCTGATAAGTGGTAGAGCGTAAGCAGTGAAGTCATTTGATGCTACCGCTAATTGGTTTAATATGCCTCAATAATCTTAAATGACCCACTTGACTGGACAGCTGACTAGCCAACAAAAGCAGCGCTAGGACAATGCGGAAAGTTGTATAGAAATTTATGGCATGGCCAAAACAGGCGATGGTTATTAAGATCACGTGACATAAAGGAAACAATTTCTTCTTTTTTTTTCATATGGTTTTTTTTTTCACAGTTTGGCTTTAATGGTGCAGAAAAAGAAAATCCACAGCTATATCGATTGTTTTGAACAGCTTTGTTCGAGTTTTAAGTTTTGTGCTAAGTGGTGTGTGTAAAGGCTTAAATGCTAGAAATACAAATGTTCACATAAATGTTCCGATGCACATATGGGGCATTACATGCATACATAGCATTTAGCTTTTGCATCTTCGATTTTCTTGAAAATTTGTTTGTTCACCTATACTATGTAAACAAATTAGATATTGGCTATTTATCGTTCCGGAGTTTTGAGTCATTTGGTATTTCTGGTCCATAATATTATAATCTTTTGTTTGATAAGATCCATTTAGCCATATCTTTATTAAAAAGTGGTTATTTTTATCATAAAAAGTAAAAGCAAAGCACTGATATTCATACAAAAAAAAACAAAATTTAATTTTTTGAACATCAAATATGTCAAAACTGACTTTGTACTTTTCACTTGTATAGGGACGATAAGTGAGTCTTGCACCAATTCAAAACTTCATAAATTTTTGCCTTGAACAAC
Organism: Calliopum simillimum; assembly: GCA_951812925.1. NCBI lineage: Eukaryota > Metazoa > Arthropoda > Insecta > Diptera > Lauxaniidae > Calliopum > Calliopum simillimum. The sequence goes on from OX638370.1 coordinate 43,279,593, forward strand.
ATATGAAAATGGGTCCTCTCAATTTTTCCGGAAAATTATGTAACTTGGGGTTTTCCCCGTGAAGTACCAGGCAAAAAATTTTGATGTTTCCGATTTTAGTAACATGTGATTTTGTTATACCAATATGTGTTCTAGGTCCAGGTACAAAATATTTTTACAGTATAAAGTCTGGTATACGAGTTAGAGGGTTTTAAAAATTTGATTCAAAGTAAAGCATTCTTGACGATTAGTCAAATTTTTAAAGTCCTCTAGCTCGTTAAGCAGACTTTATATTTTTAAAAATATTTTGTATCTGGGTCGGGGACATATGTTGGCATAACATAATCAAATATTACTGTAATCGGTAACATCAAAATTTTTTACCTCGTATTTCACGAAGACACCCCAATTTATATAATTTCCTGGAAAAATTTGGAGGACCCATTTCGATTTATTGTTCAGGGCAAAATTCTCTATCGATTCGGGTATGTCTTATGAACTTCGGAATTAGCGCAAAACTTAAATCTAGTTTGAATAACAGTATTAGTTGAGACTAGCATCTAACATATGTATGCACGTATTGTAGATTTTGATAAAAGCTAATCCGGAAAACTGTTTGGGGTAATTATGCATATTGTTATATGAAAAAAATTATATGAAAATACATGTTTTCTCTCTGTAAAACTTTCAATTTTGACATAAGTAGATGCACAAACTATAGATATTGCCTGATTCTTGAATTTTTCGTATCATAACATTTTGATTCGCAAATTTTGGATTTGTTCAATTGGTGACACGAAATTACATTATAAACTAATATATATTCATAAAAGAATGAAACCGGAGCATAGAGGATGAATTATATATTGGGTGTACAACTTAAAAACCGGAATTTGACGGTGGATGTACGTACTAACAAATATCGTGAAAGCTCGAACTTTATATATATGTCATTTTGAAGGTACACTTGACAGCTGTCAAAATCAGTCAACAAAACAATTTTATATTATTAGCTACCAACAATGAAACTGCATTGATGGTCGGAGCTTACTGTTCAGTGTTTTTGAGTAAAACAACAATAAAAACACAAAAAACAAGGCAAAAATACACATAAATAAAAAAAGCAAAAAAAAATGTATCGGAAGGCTGGTTTGCGTGACTAGTTTCGGGACCCACCACAGGTCAAAATTGACTATAATAAGTCAATTCCTCATCAGACGCTTTGCCGACATTTATAGAATTCTGCAAGCATACTTTAATTAACTTTTAGCATAGATTAGACGAGAATCACAGCTACAAGAAAAACACAGCACATGCAAAAATTCCAATTTCTTTGTTTTTTCCCTTCATATGCATTGCCCTGCCGTTGTGAGTCATCGATATTATACTATTTTATCTTGTCTGCATCATTATTATTTTTCACGATGAATAACTTCGAAAATTGGAGAAAAATACAGCATTTAAGGTAGGTTCTGTTGAGTCATTTTTTTGCAAAGAAAACTGCCGCCAAAAGTCATTTTTGCATCGGATCGTGACTGGGGATGAAAAATGGATCCATTACGACAACCCAAAACGCAAACATTCATATATAAAGCCCGGACAACCAGGACCATCCCAGCCAAAGGCAAATATCCATCGTGCCAAGGTAATGCTCTGTAATGCTCACAGGTGACCTCTATCGAACACAATTAATACGTTTGAAGCGTGCCATCATCGAAAAACGCCCGGAAAATGCGACCAGACACGAAGCAATAATTTTTCATCATGACAACGCTCGGCCACATATTACTGCCCCAGTCAAAAATTACCTGCAAAACAACTGAAAACAACGGATGGGAAATTTTGCCTCACCCGCTTTATAGCCCAGACCTTGCACCATCAGACTACCATTTGTTCCGATCGATGCAGAATGCCCTATCAGGAATACGCTTCACTTAAGTTCAAGATATCGAAAATTGGATAGATTCATTTTTGGCCGCCAAGCCGGCGCAATTTTTTTGGGATGGAATTCATAAATTGCCTGAAAGATGGGGAAATGTTGTAGCTGCCAATGGACAATACCTTGAATAAAATATATTGTAACATTTTTCCACAATAAAGCATCAAATTTCGCTAAAAAATTCCGGTTTTTAAGTTGTACACCCAATATAATGTGTAGAATTACATTTAAAATTTGAACATCTTTTCTAATGATTGAAATTGTTTAAAGTCGTATGAAATTTTAAACTTTTTTCTTTTTCATACGTAATCAGCCAATTATTTTACTAGTTGTTTCAATGGTAGATGGCGCCAATTTAGTCACATATTTTGCCAAATAAATCTATGTCTATTGAAGAGCTTTTACCATATTCATACACGTATACAAAATAAATACTCATGCATACATACGCATATATAAAAGCATAATCCTTTTGCATATTCGCCTAAAATCATGCAATACAAAATGTTTTATGTGTTGGTGCGTGCACACATTTTAAGCTTATATGATGTCGGGCATGTTTCATTTAGTTATTTGTTTATTTCGTTGTTGTTGTTGTTGTTTGTGCTATTTTAGAGTGGTAATTTGAAAACAATTTGCAATTGATTTTTGCTAAATACAACAATAACAACGCCAACAACAACAACATAAATTTTATTTATACAAGTATTTTGTAAATAATCATATTGGCTTTGATTTATCATTGGTTTTTGGGTGCATTTTATTGTTGTTGTTGTTTGTTTATTGTATTTTTTATTTAATTTTTTTTTTGTAATACGATTATATTATTTTATTTTAATTTATGGTTGACCAAAACAAAAATTCGTTTTTAAGCTTTTATCGTGGTATTATTGTAAATAGTTTCTATGTGTTAAAACTTTTCGAATTTTGTTTGCTTAGATATCAGGGGTAGTTCAAAGCCAAATTTATTAAAAAAAGCAATAGAAAAAAAGGTTTTTTTTTGGATTTTGTTATTGAAGAAAAAAAAAAACTTTATGTTAATTATTTTAATGAGCTTACTCTGGATTACAGTTGGTTGAATGAAGTTTTATTTTGGTGTTCAAAAAGTAAGTCAAAGTATTGCTCTATAAAAGCACATAAAGAATTTTCATATACGTGCAATTAAAACCCTATATATTTGAGTTATTTTGAGCAACATTTTTTCTAAGTACATGATAATCGTTAAGAAATATTTATGATCGCAAGTAATTAAATTTCGAAAGACAATGCAAAGCAAAGCTGCTTTTAACTTCTAACGAACAATTTTATATCAATATATAAGTATATTAAAATTTGCTTGAATCGCCGCCGGACTTTAAAAATTCATCACTCACACTGATGCCTTAAATTTATGATTAATATCACTATTTATGACAATGTGAAGTGTAGAAAAAAAACGCTGTTTTATCAAAGGAACACCAGCCAACAGAGACTGCATCATACTCATGAAATATTGATTGCAATATTTTTAATAAAAACCAAATTTTTTTGGCCGAAATTGTTTTGTGTGTTTTTCTTGCCATTATTTTTCTAGTACAACCAATTTCAGTGATATAACACTCTATCAGAATGTCAAGTTAAATACGAGACATAAACGCGGGCAAATAGTAGCTGCAGAATAAAATGTGTGAATACATAGTTACTTGAAAGTATCGCTGAAGATGTATCGAGTCTTAATAAAGTCGAAATTTTGATACACATTCAGGATATGATGAGCTGATTTTGATGAATTTTAAATATGACTGGGTTATAGGAATGTTTATTTAATGCTTCATGCCCCATAGAAACTGTAGATAACATTTATGGATTCATATAAATTGTAACGATCCTTTTTGCTAGTGGTTTTGATCGCCTGTGGCCAGGGGTTCGGCTACAAAAATTTATAAAAGAAAAGGACGACCTCTTGGTTAAATTCCAAATCACGGGTTGGGGTTTTATTAATTTACTTAATTTTCATTTCTATATTCAGTTTCTCATATTTATAATAACATAATAAATAAAGCACGTCACTGCACTCCCCACCACTCTCTGCTCCTGTGCGTCACTCTCTCTGCCGCCAGCCGTGATCTAGTTGAGTGTTGTAGTGGTTAGTTGCCTCGCTCTCATCTAACGCAATGATATTCTCTTGAACGCGTACTCTCTAACTGCGAATAGTTAATATTGTATCGGGCTGTTCACACCTAACGCAATGGCTACTTTTCTTAAACGCCTGCTCTATAGCCATGAGTAGCTGGGTTGCTCACACCTAACGCAACGGTATTCTCTTGAACGCGCATTCTATAACTGTGAGTAACTGATATCGTATCGGGCTGCTCACATCTAACGCAATGGTTTTCTAACAGTCGTGGGTAGTTGATATCGTATCGGGCTGCGTTCACCTAACGCAGTAACGCCACGGAGTACTATCCCGCTGTACTACGCTCACGCTATTGACTACAATGCTCTTCTGTACGCGACTAAATTCTTCTTGCTCCGTTTTCTATGCTTTTTTCGCATGTCCGACCCCATTTTAGACTACATCGCACCCACGAATAACTGATGTATTATCGGGCTACTCGTTTGTGTAACCTCTCACTTTTGTACTAACCACAGGCAACTGATTTATTTTCGGGATACGTTTGTTCAGTGCTGCGGTCTCTACGTACCACTACTTCTACTACAACTACTTTAACTTAACAAATACCTGGTTTTCTTTTCGACTGCTGCTTTCCGACTTGTCTGCTACTTCTGCTTGCTGCTGCTGTTGTTTGCCGGTTTTCGGCCACGCAAAGACTGTCTCAATCAACTGTTGTGTGTCAAAATTTATGCTACGATTCTTTGACATTGAACAAATCGAACGACAGCTGTCAGAAACAGCTGTTGTGCAGTGCTGCCGTTGGTGGTTTTACTTTTAACTAAATTAAGCTTATTTTTCTTGGCAAAGTACTTGTTAACTTGTTAAATCCTTATTTCAATTAATAATAGTAAAACAGATTACATTCCATATGTTTGAGTTGGCTTTTCTTAAAAAATAATGATATATTATAGCGAGAAACTAAGAAATTATTAGTTACTCATACATATAAATAATATAATTTTCAATTAGTCGAGTTAACTTTGACAACGAAGGCAGTGTGTCAAATTTCATCGCATTATCTTGCGCCCAATAAATGTTAAAATGATTTCAACGGACGGACAGTCATCTAGACAGACGGACATGGCTAAATCGACTCAGGTAGTGACGCCAATCAGGAGTATTTATACTTTTTCATTGCCACGCCATCGTCTCCACATTACAAACGGAAGAACAAAAAGTGCGTTCCATACTTTTTTTTTGGGTTCCTATGTTTTTATTTAATTCAAAGCAAAAGCTTGGGGTAAGCCTCTATATACGAGCAAATGCTTCGCCCCATTAGCTTTACTTGATTCTCTGAAAGACGATGAAGAAAATGGTAGAGCAGAGTACTAAACAGAAAACCATATATATCAACAATCTATTAAAACTTTCGGATTGAATCTGTTCAAAGATGGCAAAACTTGATACCGCATATGTTGAGAGCATCATTTCAATTGCTCGCGCATTTATAGAAAGCTTTGAAGCAACGAAATAAAGAAATTTATGCTGAGATTTTTTGATGGATAAATTAGTCTAAAACGAAAAATTATAAGACACCTAATCGATAGTAAGAAATAATATAGGTATTGAAAAAAAAAGTAAAACATATTTTTCACATCTAAATCTTCCTTGGAATACCACATATAACTTTACTACCGGCTTCGAAGTTCCTTTAAGTGATAATCAAATAACCATCTTAATCTTAAGTTCATCGTGCTTTGGTTTCAGTACGCAGAAGTACTGACGGCATCAAAATATCAAACGAGTTCGCCTAGAGAGGACTATTGATAAAATTTGTTGGACCTGCCTCATTTTTTCGGAAAGCAATGGTGTTTTATAAAACTTACTAAGCGTGCCTCGTGAAAAGCATGTACGCTGAGTTCTTTTGTTTTTTCGAAAATTACTTGGTAATTCGGCCTTTTCTCTTGCTAGTCATTACAGAGTCTAGAGAAAAGATATGAAAGAGGTAAAAAAGTTTTCATATTTATCTGAAAATATTTTTATCGGCTTATTGAATTGTACTATTATGAGCATCACATGGCAAATAAACAGCAAATTTTAACATTATTATTCTTGACATATTACCGATGTATTAAAAGTTTTATCATTTAAGCTAACGCAAGGAACAACTTTCATAATCTTAGCTTTGCAAATGGCTTCTACCTGATTAGAGCTTATTAAAAATATCTCAACACCTACATAAGTGTATTATTATACTTTTACCTAAACTTAATATAAAATCATTTCAAACAAAAAGGACGGTTTTCGTCCTGGTAGACCCACAGTCGACGCCACAGCCGATGTTTTAAAAAGCGTACAGATTGCGCAGTGTGAAAATCAACACAGCAGGCGAATAGTTCTCTTGGCAACACTAGATGTTAAAAATGCTTTTAACAGCGCCAGATGGGCTGACATGATCGGTGCTCTAGAAAACCGTTTTCAGATTTTCGAATATCTGGGTGCCAGGTTAGACTCCAAGCTGACCTACTGGGTGCAGATTTAACATGCGGCTACTAAAGCAGGTCAAGTGACGGCATCATTGGCAAGATTAATGGCAAACATAGGTGGACCAACTGCGAGCAAACGAAAGCTTTTGATGACTATTATCCAATCAATCTTGTTTTTATGGCTGCGAGGTATGGGCAGACTCAGTTAAAAATAATAACTTTCAAAAAGCCCTGAATTTGGTGCAAAAAAAGCAGCACTACGCGTAGCATCGTCGTACCGCACTGTGTCACATGCTGCGGTGCTGGTGATTAGTGGAACGATATCAATAGACTTGCTGGTCGTGGAGCGTCAAAGACTGAGGACGCAGAAGAACCAACTGGTAAGCCAGTGGACAGCGCAAGATGTCAGGGCTCACACCTTACAAGGCTGGCAAGAGAGATGGCAAAATGAAACCTTCGGACGCTGGACTGTGCGACTAATACCCCAATTGAACACCTGGTAAGACAGGAAGTTCGGCGAAGTAAATTATTACATAACGCAGCTGCTATAAGGACATGGATATTCTCAGAAATTCCTAAACAAGATAGCAAATATAGATAGACCACACTGCAGAGAGAAGACGGAATCACGTTGGTTCACTTTTATTCGAAAACATCGAATCAAATATGCTGATAAGCGCAGATAATTGGTTAATAATTGGACGATATGTAGAAAGCGTACTTCGGTTAAAGAAGAGAGATCTTGATGCTTATCATGCTGCCAGAAGTCAACTCATGCTTAGCCGCTGGCGCTCTTAATTCCTTCTTTGGTGGGGGTCTTGATACTAGGACCTGTTCGTCTTGGCAGAGAACAAGAGAGTTCTAAAACAGGACAACTTTTTTCATAGCAGAGATCGCACTCAATAGGACCTCGTTCGTTCTCGGACAAGGCCCAAGCCCTGAAGCGCTTTCTCCCCTCCCGCTTTCCCTCCCTTCGTCAAAAAGAAAATAAAGATGCTGGCAAGGGCTGGTGAAGCACTACTAAGCCCCTCTCTCTCACAGGAGAAATAAAGCGAAAGCCCAACGTAGTCAAATTAAAAGAGATGACATTAAATGCTTTATAGGCAACTCCTCTGATACATTGCCAAAAACGGTTTCCCAGTGGGAGGTTCTAATGAAAAAGAAATGTTTTTAGTCGCATGTACGTTTAAGAGAGTCCAACACTACGGGCACCGGTGATGATCGGGACTAAGGGCGCAAATGCTTTTTCACTCCTCATCCGCAAAAAAAAAAATATATAAACTCAATGATATCGCAGAAAAAATTTATCACTACTCATAAGAAGTCGCAACAATATTGACAATAGCATGAGGCGCCACAGAATCCTTTTTGGGAATTTTTTCTACAACACTTCAAATTGTTTTTGCAAGAGTTATACATACCTACGTTTTTCTTCATTGCTGGTCTACCCTGTTAAAGGATCTAATAAATGTTACTAAAAGCCATACTTTGCTATTGTCCTCATCGTTTTTGGTCACGCTTGATGTATACTGAGTTGATTGCTCATAATTTATCACGATTAATCGGCAAATTGTCTTGAGAGCTGGTTGAAAGGAATATAGCTAAGTATATAGACAATAGGGATGCCAACTTTTATTTAAAAGCTACTTTTTAATAGCAAAAAAAATTAAAATTTTTAAGAAAAATCATTCGCTTATTCCTGAAATTAAAACAATAACAATTTACAATTCATTTTTTTCATTCTTGGATGAAAAGAATGTACATAGTTTTACTTTTTGCTCTGTTACATTCCACATTCCTTAACAATTGGCAACCACCCCATTTAGAAGCCCTTAGTAAACATAGTTAGCCGTGTAAAAAATGTTAACATAAATGCCAAAAATTTGTGCCAAAAATGCCTAAAAATATGTGCGGTTATTTTTGCTATAATAGAAAAACGTGCGCTGATGCAGTTTGAATGATATGCCAACAAAACTTATTGTTGTCATTTTGTCAAGTGCTGTGATGTTGCTGCTGCTGCTGTCAGTCTGTCTAGTCTCGTCCTAGGAATTACTATAACTCCGACCTCAAATTTTTCTTCTTTTTTATTGTTGTACATTCTTTGTGTTGATGTTGCTGAAGTGCTGGTGTGTTGTTATGATTAAATGCTGACAGCCGCCATATAATCACCAATCGTTTATTTCATATCATTTATGCTGAAGACTTGTAAGATGAGAGCGCCAAAAATGTAATCAAGAATGGCGTTGTATTGTGCGTTTGCTCTGAAATGTTAAATATTGGCTACGAAAGTGATGGAGTAAAATTGCCAGAATAAATCAGTAAAATGAAATGTAGCATAAGTCAATGAAATCTGTGCTGCAACGTATGAGTAACCTTAAATTATGTATATCTAGTTCGAGTATTTACTTCAATAACTTTTGTTCGATACAATTTATGATGTACGTGATAAAAGATTTGTTGAGAGTTTTTCAAAGCCTACAAGAATATTATAATCTGTAAGTGGCTGCCAACCCTGGGCTGCAAAATTTTACATGAAATGTATCTTGTACGAGTAGGTTATATACAATTCGTATAAATTTAATTGTTTTTTTCTATTTTTTATTGAAATTTCATTTCATCTTAAATCCAAAAATTTGGAAGGCCATTGCATTTATAAAACTTAAATGTAATTTCATATGTCCATGCAAAGACTTTAGTACTTTATTCATTTAATTGAAACATCTGTGTTGGCATAAATTTTACAAGAAGCAGCAACATAATTTAATTAGCAATTCATTTCAGTTTGTAACAGCTGCAACTGTTACAGTTAGCAATGAGATAGCCACAAATTTTCTGGTTTTTTTTTTACATAATTTGTTATTGAAGTTTTAATTACGACACAATCGAAAAATAGTTTCAATTGCTTTATATAATGCTATTGAAAGTCTTAAAGTTTTAAGCAATTCCAGCTTATATTAGTATTTTTAACACATTGGCTGCCATGGCTATTGATTTCAATAGCCAGTACAGTTTCATTCAGGCTTGTGGCTATGGATTTCCATAGCCAGTAGTTTTTTGCTATTTTGCCTCGTCATGAAAAATGCATAGCCTCTAGAAACAAAATTCAATACAAAACGAAAAGCTTATTACCACTCTTAGTGCTAAGTGAACTTGGTTTGAGGAGTTTTTGGTTTGTATAGATTTTGTAGCCATTTATTTTGAGAAATAATAAAAACTATTTCTGTGTGGGAAAATTCTAATAGCTAAGAGTCGAATAAATAACGGTGGGCTTCTCAAACTATGCAGGCATGATACCTTAATAAGTATTTCCAAGCTATATGTGTAAGTTTGGACGAATTTGAACAACTCTTGCTTTATTTTTTCGAGTTGCTCAAAATTAGAATTTTCCCACAATGTGTGCATTTGCCATCTTGAATTTAAGAATTCTCAAATTTTGGCTTCAGATTCGTGATCAGCGACCCCCAAAACCCCCGGGTGATGCAATTTACGCCAAAATATTAAAAAAAAATTTATTTTACGACCCCTTTCGGCGCGTTTTTACAACGTTTTCATATTGAAATTTTTAAAAGCGCCACTGGGCTTTCAAAAGCTTTTAAAAAAACGAAAATTTTGGGGTCCAAAACTTTATTTTCCGTCCGCACAAATTCTCGCGACGGAGGTGGCCGGTTGACGTGAAACGTCCCATATATATTTATATACAGTACTGTTAACTTTATAAAACTTCTTTCTTCTTCCTGGCTATTGAAAATAATAGCCACGGCACTTGGCAAACAGATAGACGTCTATCTTTACATAGGGTGCCGTGGCTATGATATTCAATAGCCAGGACTAAATCTTTTCTAGGACTTCCAAAAGTTGTAGAAACGCAACATAACACCTAACAATGACCGTTATTTCATATAAAACATGAAAATAGAAAAAAAAATTTTTGGCACCCTGGGAAACAGTACAAAATTTGGTCTGGCAGTCAATGTGTTAAAGTCGCATTGTAGTCGGAAAATCGAAAAAGCTCCCCGAATTCTGAAACCTGACATCGATATTTAAAACTTTTTTTCTATAATAAAAATGGAAGATCCAAAATGGTGGCAAAAATTATGTAAAACCTCGTTGATTAACAAAAAAAAAGCCAACATATGAATACACTTATTGCTGCTGATTAAGAATGTGAAATTTATTTTGGAAACATCCAAGCAGAAAATTTCGATGCGCATCCCCAAGATGCAATAGCGATGCGCGTCCTTCTCGTATCTAAATCAATACGTCAATATGTCGGCTTCGTAAGAGCGCAAGGATAGAGCAGTGGTCTAGCGACTGCCACTGCAATTGAGAATTGTACCAACCGTGACATCCTCGGTTCAACTCCTGCCCAGACCAAACACAAAGTTTTTCGACTTGCAATTTTTCAATTATAATTAATTTAGTGAAATAAAAATAATTATAGTTACAACAAAAATAGTCTGATGAGTCTTTGTGGCAAAAGACTTAAAACTTCAATTAAAAATTAATTTTGTAAATATTTTTATTGTCATCCAAAAAGCATTCAAAGAGCATTTCTGAATGCAAGGGCGATGCGCTTCCAATTTCATGCCAATATTAATATGCTTCAGAAATATGACAAATTTGGTTTTTTAAGAATGAGGGGACGAGGCTTCCCGCATTTTTATTGAAAATTTTCTTTGCAGTGCCAATTAAATATGTACCAAATCTCATTTACCTGAGTCAAATATTTCCAGAGATACGACAAATTTCGGGTGGAGGGGGCGTGGCATCGCCCACTAACTCAAGTATTTTTCATATACGTACCAAATCTCATTCACTTATGGCAAATAGTTTCAAAGATAGGAATAATTGTTTCGATTAGAGACACATATTTTCATATAAATAGCGTTTTTCCGACATTCAACGGCCAGTGGAAGCTTTTTAGCCCCTGGGAGCAAGGTATTTCGGATTTTTTAATTTTTGCCATTTAACATATCGATCATTTACTACAAGAACGGCACAACTCAAAAAACGCGAAATTAAAGTAAATGATCCAGAATTATTCGTTATATGTATCATGCTTCATATTGTGTGAAAATTTCATAATATCTTCTACGGTCACCGTTTGAGAACGAAATAACTTTTTCAATTGAAAACTTTAAACGTATTTTCTGCAAAATCGAGTTTTTTTGACTTGTGCTGTTTTTGTAGTAAATGAGCTATATGAAAGGTCTAATTTACTGGCAAAGCATTGAATAAAAGAAAAGGTTACATGGAAGGAGGATAGACGAAGCAGTTTTTCAATACTATATTAAGACTTCAACGCAATTTACGGCCGCTCGATATTGATTTTAGACCCATGGTTGCTTGGGCAAAGTTTTTTAGAATTTTCCATAGACTTTTTTGTTGCTATACTCTTTGCCGCAAAAAAATTTGATCTGTCCTAATATATATACTTTTCTATATCTGCCACGCCTCCTTCTCTGCGATACAAACGGCAGCACAAAGTGTTGGGTATAAAAACAGGAATAGGTTTTTGGTTAGGATATCTCAAAAATCGCTCAAAGAGCAATTCTGTTAACGGATTTGAATTCAGCATCAAAAATGTAGTAAAAAATAATTATATGTAATTTAGTGTTGTATTATCTTTTCATAGTTATTGTTTAAGTAATAATAATAATAACAAATCAAAGGAACCACAAAATTTTTCGTAAAATTTACTTTTTATACTTAGTACACGCACAAAAATGATCTGCAAAAATTGATTTTTAAACAGCACAAAGTCATAATATTCTCATGAAAAATTACGGTTTGTTCCAGTAATTCATGGAATGTAAAAATGGAAAGTAAATGGAAAAGTAAAAAAGTGCGCACATGAAAAAACACCAGTCAGCTCTGCAGTATTTGCCTAGAATTATTATTAATTATTAGGGTAAGGGAGGGAAATATGGACCACCCATCTTTCTTTTATAAATAAAACCCAAAATACATAAAACAAAACAGTTAATTTTATGTCATCCAGTAGAGGAAACAATTTACCTTTATTCTGATTCACTTTTAGATAAATATCTCATCAGGATAAAGAAAAAAAATTAAAAAACTGAAAATACTCAAAATGAAGATAAAAAAAAGTGTAGTGTTATATGGACCATATACAGAAGTTGCATATAAAAATGTCACTTCCACATTCGGCAGATTTTTCATGACTCCAGGAACGTCAGATAACACACTCAACCCAAAATTCGCCACGTCGATCTTCTGAGTAAAGGGTGTTACATTATATGCATTTTTTATCATTTTTTTCCTTTGTAGCTAACTAATTACATACAATGACCATCAAACTCGTCATGAAAACTGCAACTAGATTCCCCATCTGAAAAAGATGATAAATACATTTGATTTTAAGGCTTTTTTCTTTGGTGGTCCATATTACCCACAGCACGTGTTGGTGAAATAAATTGTTTTTTTATCAAAAACTCTTTTGGTTAATTAACTTATTTGTGCTAATAAATTATAAATGGCATTCACTGACTTCATATAATTAACCATTTATTTAAAAACGCGATGTCTTTAAAGTGAAATAATGAAATATACTCACTAGAAAAAAATTATCACTGATCTTTTTTTTAGAAAAATCAACTTTACAGAAACATGCGACTTCACCGAAAGATAAAATCGCCCTATTATAAGCTTTAGGTATTAACGTTAAGTTTGAACATGAATAACGGTAAATCCTATGTATGCAGTGGGAAATAACCGTGTGGTCCATATAACCCACGTAGTCCATATTTCCCTCCCTTACCCTACTAATTGACATTGTAAAAAATTTTATTGAAATATAATTAAAATAAAATAAAAGGCTATAGAAACGAACGTGCCACAGTATCTCAATGGTAAGAGCGTCGCGTACAAACACAAAGGTCTTAAGTTCGACACCATCAACACAAGATTTTTTTTTTATTTTTATAATTTTAAAAAAATTTTCTTTGTGTAATCAGTGAAAATTAAAGTTTTTCTTTACGTGCGCACAGTTACTGAAAAAATCGGTACAAATTACTTAGATTTTCAATGAATTTTTTGCGGTTTAGTTTTTTCCGTGTATAAAAAACAAAATTCCACCTCGCCCAAATAAATTCATTCACAGTTGCTACAGTCCTAGGACTTATACTTAGTTACAGTACAAGTAGTTCTATTAAGTAAAATCCTATTGACATAACTTATTAACATCAGCGTTGCTGAGTCATTTATTGCCAAAAACTATACAAGTTCTTGAAAAATCTCCATACCAGAGACAAATATTGTAAATTTAAAATTGTACATTTTTACATATATTGAATTTTCTCTAATACTTTTGAAATTCCTCGTACTATTACAACGAATTCAAAGTTTTGCTCGTACTAGTATAGGACATATATATGGAAGATACTTAGCAAGAGCACGCACTTAAGCCAGAAATAAATTGCAAAACTAATTTTATGACCCTCTGGTGACCACAAGGCAAAACTGCAGCAAACTAATTCTTTGATGTTTTACAGCAAAACTTTGAAAAACTACACAATGAGTACAGTGGTTGCAAAAAACATGCAAAATAAATGCAATATCAACAACACATAAAAAGTATGACACGGTAGGTTTGATAGTAATTTTTGATAAAGTTTAAAAAAAGAATTTAAGAAAATACCTACATACGTTGAAATATCGTGTTAAGATCTAAAGAAATGTCATTACATTTATATCGTCGGGTTAAATTTTTAACTAGAAGTCCAGAAAAACGCTTTTTATTATTTATTTAGATGTCTAGTTGTACTCTTAGTTTTGACCCGACGAAATGTGCGGGATATTCTAGACATCTGACTTGGTTTGATCGACGTATTATATTTCTTATTTAATGAGTCACAATACAGCATTCCGATTCGAATTTCGTTTTCTTGGTATTAATTTTTAATTGTTTTTTTTTTTTTTTTTCATTTCCATAATATATCTACAAATTTATAAAAAACTAGCGGTCTAGGCAGACTTTGTCCGCCCCACTTTGTGCACATTGATTAATATCGAAAAAAGTTCAAAAATTTCGAAAAAATATTGAAATACATCAATGAAGTCAAAGTCCAAGTGTATCGAAAAAATCGAAAATGGCCGGAAAATGTCCAAAGGTATCGAAAAATATTGAAAAACATCTTAATATCGGTAAAATCCAAAAATCTCGAAAAGCACTCTTAATATGGGTTAAGACCCAAAAGTATTAGAAAACATTGAAGAAATCGGTATGGGTCCAAATGTTTCGAAAAACATCCAATATAACCGAAAAATTCCAAAAATATTGAAAAACACTACCAACTTTTTACAGGAAAGCGTTTTTCGAAATTTGCACATTTTGTTCCATCGTGTGTTGAATTTTGGTGCACCTAGCTTGAAATTTGAAGGTCTGGGAGCTATTTTTGAACTCACAAACCTAAATATCTTTTATATAGGTTTTCATACAAAAAAAAAAAAGTTTAAATATTGGGTGTACAACTTAAAAACCGGAATTTGACGGTGGATGTCCGTACTAACAAATATCGTGAAAGCTCGAACTTTATATATATGTCATTTTGAAGGTACATTTGACAGCTGTCAAAATCAGTCAACAAAACAATTTTATCTTGTGTGCATCATTATTATTTTTCACGATGAATAACTTCGAAAATTCGAGAAAAAGACAGCATTTGCGGGAGGTTCTGTTGGGTCATTTTTTTCCAAAGAAAACTGCTGCGAAAAGTCATAGTTTGCTTGTAGAAGTTTATGGCGACGATGCTTTAGGAAAAACACAGTGTTTTGAATGGTTTAAACGCTTCAAAAGTGCCGATTTTGACATCAAAGACAAAGAACGCCCAGGACAGCCAAAAAAGTATGAAGACGAAGAATTAGAGAAGCTACTCGATGAGGATTCGTGTCAAACACAAGACGAGCTTGCCAAATTGTTCGGAGTGACTCAACAAGCCATTTCGAAACGTTTGAAAGCCGCCGGATGCATTCAGAAGCAAGGTAATTGGGTCCCCTATGAGTTGAAGCCGAGAGACGTTGAACGGCGCTTCTGTTTGTCTAAAATGCTGCTTGAGCGCCATAAAAACAAATCATTTTTGCATCGGATTGTGACTGGGGATGAAAAATGTATCCATTATGACAATCCCAAGCGCAAAAAGTCATACGTGAAACCCGGCCAACCAGCCAAATCAACCTCGAAGCCAAATATCCATGGCGCCAAGGTTATGCTTTGTATTTGGTGGGATCAGAAGGGGCCGTTATATTATGAGTTGTTGAAATCGGGCCAGACAATCACAGGTGACCTGTACCGAACACAATTAATACGTTTGAAGCGCCCGGAAAATGCGACCAGACACGAAGCAATAATTTTTCATCATGACAACGCTCGGCCGCATGTTGCAAGACCCGTGAAAAACTATTTGGAAAATAGTGGATGGGAAGTTTTGGCTCACCCGCCTTATAGTCCGGACCTTGCTCCGTCTGACTTTCATTTATTTCGCTCGATGCAAAACGCCCTCACCGGAATACGCTTCACATCAGAGCAAGGCATCCGAAATTGGATAGATTCATTTTTGGCCGCCAAGCCGGCGCAATTTTTTTGGGATGGAATTCATAAATTGCCTGAAAGATGGGGAAATGTTGTAGCTTCCAATGGACAATACTTTGAATAAAATATATTGTAACATTTTTCCACAATAAAGCATCAAATTTCGCTAAAAAATTCCGGTTTTTAAGTTGTACACCCAATATAAAGTACTCATAACTAAAAACTAAAATTTTCGAGTTACCAACTTTTATGATGGACATATGGATATATAGATTTTATCTTAAAAATTTCAAGCACAACGTATGAGTGAAACAAGAAATACCGAGAAACCAGACAGCGAAAGTTTTATATGCGTGACTTTGCCACAGGGCGCTCAATTGATTCACTGACGACCACGTATTAGTGTTTGAAAAAGAATAAAATCCTTTAAAAAGCAGGATACAGAAGTAAAATCCAAATGATATCTGCAAGTAAAAGAGATATAGAAAATAAACAGAATGAAAAGAAGAACTTAAAAGCGACGGCAATGAAATAAATGTGTGCTGAAAAGCAATATTGCTCTCATGACAATAACGACCAATTCTAACAATGATGATGTCTCCCCCGTGACAATTCGGCACATTTAATATATTGAGTGGTTAGAAATTAACAATGCCCTCACAACAAATGTATTGGCTGCAGAAACTAAGCACTGAAACGCATTTGGGAATTTGTTGCACGTACAATGCAGTTGTGCAGCAATGTTTTTGTAGCGCTGGATTTTTTGTATTATTACTAAGCTTTATCTTTAAATGAATGTTACTTATGCCTTTTTAAGAGTGTGACCCTTAATTGTGATGAAATATTTAAAATAATAGCAGGTCGCAAATTCAGTCACAAAATATTAGTCCATTCTCGATTTTTATAGCCGATTACGAGTCTGAACTTGGATTTTTCCTTGCACGTCAGAAGTTTGAGTTATTTTTCCTTGGCTAGAAACGTCCGGGATCTTCACAAATGTCCTAAAAATATTTCGGAGTTATGGTGAATGTATATCGTCTATTGTTTTTTTTTATTTTCGCCTACCATTTTCATGTTCTCTGCCCTAACACGTAATATACTTATATAGCGACCTTAGGATAAAAATGCCTTTAAATGTTTCGTGTCTCATAACTTTTTACATTGATTTTAATCACAACATAATTTAAAATGCTTATGTTCATTTGGTTGTTGCTCGGATTTTAATAAAAGTTATATATTTTAAGTTCATCACGTAGTTAATAGCAATGTAGAACACGTAAAAATATAACAAGGTTCTGACAAGGGATTTTGGTGAAGGGACCAAAAAAAAAACACGTGTTTCGGCATTTTGAAAGTTAACATCTGATTTTATTTTTTTTTTTTTTTTTTTTGTCAGGGGAGCCAAAGTTTCCTACTTTAAACGCATTCTTGTGATAAATTGACATATTAAACTATACGATCCTTACATCTGAGGTGTATCACCATAGGTTAGGTTAGGTTAGGGTGGCGGTAACAAAAACCTCACATAGACCAACTAGGTCCATAGCGTTACCACAAACTCCTTTTAAGGCGAAATTCATTAGTTGCGATAATGCTGTTCCAGCTATCTCATTTATGGAGCCGAACATAGCCTGCCCAAGAGTAGCCATTCTGCGTCTGGTTAGCGCCGGGCAATAACATAAGACATGCTCTTCCGTTTCTTCCTCCTCAGGTTCGGAACAGTTTCTCCACCAGTTGCTTCAAATTAATCCCATCCTGTATGCATGGTGTCCAATAAGGCAGTGTCCAGTTGTAAAACCAATCAACAGTCTGCAATTAATTTTGCTAAGAGAGAGTACATAAGTATCTAGTTTTGTTATTATTGTAAGAGGGCCAGAATATTTTGGCCGTTTTGTTTTTTGTATTGTTTAGCCATCTATTTTCCGCTAAAATTTCTAGTTTCTTATTTTTTTGCGTATAATAAAACTTAAGTGGTGCTTCTATAATCAAGGGAGCATTGAGTAACTGCACACCTTGTTTAGCAAGCTCGTCAGCCCTTTCATTTCCAACAATGTTGCAGTGTACAGGAACCCACAGTTATCGTACTGAGTTATTATTGCTCAGGCTTTGTAAAGATTCGTAGCAGTTTGATACCATTTTAGAATTAATAGTGTTGCTTTTAAGTGCTTTAAGAGCTGCTTGACTATCAACGTAAATGTTTATTTTTTTATAAGAAATATTTCCTACTAAAAGATCTGCGGCTTTTTGAATTGCAACTACCTTTGCGTGAAAAATGCTGCAGTCAGCAGGTAGATTGTAGGATTCGCAAGTGTTGGAGTTCAGTACAAAAACTCCAGCGCCAACCCCCTCATCTTGCTTCGATCCATCTGTGTATATATTTATGTCATTTGTTGGGTCTAGGTGATGCGATGTCCAGTAGTCCCTGGATGGAAATTTAACTGAAAACTTCGTGTCGAACCGTGTTGTTGGTGGTAAATAATCTGTTGTGATATTTTTAATATCATCTACATTGCTATGTCCAAAAATTTGGTGTTTGAAATGATTCACCATGTTCAGCAAACTTTTATAGGATATCAAGTGTATTATTTTTGCGGAAAACTTTAACCCTCTTCATTTACCATATACATTAGAGCGCCCATACGTGCAAAATTCTGATTTTGCTTGCTCCCCGTCCATTTCCTGAAATTAGAGGTCAAAAAAATTAGATTTCAAAAAAAAATTTGGAATCGGTAGTGGAAAAAACCCAGCCGGTTTTCGATTAAAGGTCGAAAAATTGACTAAAAAAAGGCAAGTCGCAAGACTGCCCGTTACTTCAAAACTATTTTTTTTTTCATAATATTTTCAAGACAATTTTTGTAGAGCATGACTAGATCAGCATTATCTTCTTAAAAAGTTTTGGTCCAAAAATTAAATTTGTTGCTGTTTCGGTACAAAAATTTATAGTTTTTAAGAAAAATTTCATGACTTTTTTTCTATAAATTGGTTTTTTGTAATTTTCAAAGGACGGAATATTTGTTCTGGAATTCTTGTGTTTTATGGAATTAAATGTTGATTAATTTAAAAGAAAAATTATTAAAACATATAAGTTTTTAAGAAATGGAGCTCTTTTCAAAGTTAAGAAAAAAATTTATTTTTTTTATTTTTTCTTCTTTATTTTTAATTTGGTAAGAAACCATTTTGGTAGTCATATTTTCTAATCTAATTTGGGATTGCTGAACACGAAAATAGCATTTATTTTCGTTTTAGTGCGTTTTTGGGCTGTTCCAGCAGAGATAATCGAAAATTTCAAATTTCGTGCATGCAGCCCAGGCAAAAATTTCAATCAAGTTGTCGTGAACTGCACAAAGATGTGAAATTGCACGTGAGCATTAACTGAATAAAAAAAAAATAGTTTTCAAAATCGGTTCATCGAATGGTTTTTAAAATGAGGTTGAAAAACGGTATTTAAAAAAAAACGACTTCAAACCAAAACCAAAATAGTCATTTTAGATGAAGTTATTAATGCTGAATTCGAAATTGATTATTTTCAGTACTTTTTTTTAATTTTAAGGAAAAAGTTCTCTTATCTAAAAAAACGTACATATTTGAAATATATGTATGTATTGCTTTTAACTTTAGTTTTTGCTAACATTTTGCTTTTAAACCGGTTTAATAATTCCACTGATAGAAAATAATAACTTTGGTGTAAGGAGATCCCATAACATATTTAATGGTGGCGCATCCTTTTTGTTTTTAGTATAACTTTTACGGTAATAAGTTATTTTCGAAATAGTTTTGTATTTATCTCGTAAAAGGAAAAACCTAGACGAATGAGGCCAATACCATTGATAAAGGCGTGAAATTTTTTCATAAAAAATGTAGGCGAACTCGGACAAGAGGTTGTGGCACCTCCTGAGGATAATTAAACTAAATTTGACTCAGACTCTGAGAACTATAAATGCAAACTCTGAGCAAAAACAAGACGCACTTGGACTAGAGAGCGTGACACCTTAGTTTTTTTAAATAATCAAACATAATTCCACTCAGGTGGTCAAAACAGTGAATGCGAGCTCTGCGCAAAGACAAGGCAAGCTCGTACAAAAGGACGTGTCACCTCTCATATCAGAAAAAGATCCAAAATGCTATGCTGAAAACATTTTTGGATGCAATCCAACCAAATTTCACTCAAACACTGAAGTCAGTAAGAGCAGTATCTGAACAAAAGTTATGTGAATTCGGACAAAAAGTCGTGGCACCTTCCGTAAAAGCAAAATTATCAAAATACTGCAGTTTATTTTTTTTTTATAATAAGAACACTTAAACATGAATGGCAGTAGTTACTTAGATATATCAATTTACAAATTGTGGTGTAAGTTATAAAAGTTATAAGTTGAAAAAACACCCTTTTCATGAAAATGCCCAAAAACGCAACACCCTGTATTTTATCAAGAAATGGTAATAGAACCAAATCCTCACGGATTATTGATTTTCCGCACCAGATCTACCATCTTGCCAAATTTTTAGCGAAATCGGAAACAAGAAAATGTTTTGCTTCATGTACATACATGTTTTTATAAATAAATACCCCTACCCTCTTTATTTAGTTTAATAAAATGAACACTTGATGACATTAGTTGCAGAATAGTGCAATGAGCGCTTACATTTATTGCTAATCTTTATCCCAATGGTAATTCCCAAAAAAAATAAAAAAATAAATGTTTAATTTTTGTAAGATTTAAAACTTCAATTTAAAATAACAAATTAAATTAAATTGATTACTTTAATTAAATCAGTTGAAATGCAAACGCAGCAATGAAGTAAATTAATAACAAACTTATCATATCCTTGCTTTGACAGCCAAAGAGGCTGTGTAGCACTCAAGTTATGTACCTATCGTGCTGAAAGTTCACGTGTTGAATAAACATAATCAAATGGCCTGGCAAATTAAAGTCGTCCATCCATTCAGAGATATTTAAACAAACAATGGCATCAAAGCCAAAAACTTGAACAGAAATTTACTCTGTGAACTGAAGTGAATTGAATGAGTAGCTAATTAAGGAGATTAAAATGTACAACACCTGAGGACTAAATATTGCACAAAAGTAGGGGCAAGCCAGACGATGCCAACATTGAAGCAAGTGACAAGGTAGACATTCAACAAAAACTGAAAGGATTGCAAAAGAAAAACTGCAAAAGACAGAAAAATCAAAAAAAGATAAACATCTGTTCGGATTTTTGAAAGACAGCCAGACAAACGGCAAGAATGTAAAACAGACAGCCAGACAAATAGATAGAAGACAGCACAGAATGAATAGGCGAAGGTTGTTTATATAAATTTTTTTTTACTTTCTTCATTTAAATCTAATAACTTTTAGTATTTCATTCTGTCAACCATGTATTGAATGCAGATTAAATTTTACGATAAGAAATTTACCAAGATTTTTTTTTTTTTTTGTACATCTACATAAGCTAATTTCTGTGAAACCAACCATAGTATCGATAGAGCCGGAGGGCCACTTTATCGCCGTAACACTGAAAGTTCATCCTATTAAGTCATCCGAGCTTGGGCAAACAAAAGTTGTCTTAGAAGTTAAAGTTGCATTCTTAAGAGCAAATTAAGTTATGTTTTGCCGTACATACATTTTATCATTTTGGTATTTTGACATTTTGCATCCTTTGAAAAAACTACTCTGTTTGAAATTGTACTTTTATGTCTGGCATACTTCTACTCTAGCCCCTGCGGGCAAGGGGTCAGAACATACCCGAGGTAAGATGCCTGTCGTAAGAGGCGACTAAATAGCGGGTGACCAGCCAGGGTGTGAAAGGGCGTAGCGTTGGACAGCGTTGCGCCTCGAAAGAAAAACTCACAATGCCCGTAACTGTCACTGACAAGGCGTCTGACCCAGATTGGGCGGCTGAAATTGAAAGTGAATTTGGCCACTATAGTTGCAGCGCTTGCCGGATCCAGATTTAAGCTTATAACATACTGCGTGGGGCGTCGCTGAGAAGATTATACTAATGAAACATGGATCGAAAAACGATGGAAAATAACTCTCCAAGTGATACCCACTAGAATGTAGTTAATCCACCTGCCGCGGCAGTATGTACGTCAGATTTGGATGTGCAAGAAATGATTCTCTTATAATATGCTTCGTCAAAATTTTAAAATCCTTTCGATGAAAACTCGAACACGCATCGGCTCTTGGAATGTCTGAACTCTTAACCGAAAGGCCCATTTAGTGCATACCTCGAAACCCCGCTAGAAATATTACCATATTCCAAGCATACGCACCTACCGAATAGGCAGATAGAGAAACCATAGATGAATTTTACAGCCAGCTCACTGCAGCAATAAACAGTGCTCACAAGAACGACATCATAATGGTTGTGGGCGATTTGAATGCCAAAGTAGGCTCAGAAAACCTTAACCTTGAGCACGTGATTAGATAGTATTACAAAAAAAAGTTCGCTATAAGCCCGCCATTTTGAAAGATTATCGGTTTTGATTTTAAAGGAAAACAAAAATTTTTTTCGACCTCTAAATAATTCGCTATTATATTTTTGTACCCTACACCCAGGGTATATTCACTTTGTCCTTCCGTTTATAACATAGACAAGGAGGCGTGGCAGGTATAGAAAAGTATATGTATTCTTGATGAGCGTTATCTCCTGAGTCGATATAGCCATGTCCGTCTGTCTGGCTGGCTGGCTGGCTGGCTGGCTGGCTGGCTGGCTGGCTGGCTGGCTGGGTAACGGCTGTGTGTGGAAATACATTTTTTGGGAAAACTGAGCAAGATAATTCAATGAAATTTGGTACACTGCCTCCGCCATCAAAGCTAGCTCGTCGAATTGAAAATGAGCAAAATCGGTCAACGGACACGCCTACCGCTCATATAAAAAATATATTCAAAATGCAACTTTAGGAGTAGTTTTTACGACAAGGCAACCAAAATGGACATAAACAGCTCTGAGAAAAAACTGTGCAAATTCGGACGAGAGGGCGTCGCACCTCCCATGTAAGCAAAAGCTTCAAAACGCTATACTAAAAACGTTTTTTGTGATAATCGAACCAAATTTGACTCAGACCCTCAAGGTCTCAACAAAAATTGGGTGAAATCAGACAAGGGAGCGTGGCACCTCCCATATAAGCAAAAGTTTTAAACTTCTATACTGAAAGCGTTTTTTGAGATAATCCAACTAAATTTCAGTCAAAAACTACAAATGCAGGCTCTAAACTTAAACGAGACGAACTCAGACAAGAGGCAGTGGCACCTCCTATATAAGCAAAAAGTTCAAAACGCTATACTAAAAACGTTTTTTGAGATAATCCAACTCAATTCCCCTCAGACACTAAGAACTATAAATGCAAGCTCTGAACAAAAACTGGGTGAACTCGGACAGGGGGGCGTGGCATCTCCCATATAAGCAACATCTTTAAAATATTGCAATGTAGGGTATTTATTTTTTGGCCAGGCCAAAAATTACACACTTACTAGTTTCTTATTGCTCCGCTATTTGACGTCCGATAAGGTATAGTTTATCGTTGTAAATATCTGGATGTGGGTTGTATTAATTTATGGAAGCAATATATCTCAAATGTTTTTTTCGACTAGTTGTACTCATTATCTCAGTTTCTACCAACCTAAGGTGCCAAGGATACTTCATAAAACTAAAGCCCATAAAAATCATTAAATTTATCTCAACAAGGTTTCCTCAAACAGTTGAAATTGAAGTAGTTATAGCGAATCTAAAACTTCAGTACAAAATAGAAAAAAAACAGTATGTTTAGGAACCAAAATCGCTCCCTAAAACTATGCAATATTCTTTTTTTCAACATTTGACATTTCAAACAGTATACAAATAAATAAAAAAAGAATCTTGCATAGTTTTAGGGCGATAAAAACAAAATCCCACCTCAGCCATATAAATTCATTCGTTCTTATAGAAATCTTAGGTTATAAGCCCCAAGGATTCTATTAAGATCGGTTTTTCAATTTTTATGTTTTTTTTTTTTTTTAAGTGTACAAACTATTCCATAGCAGCTTGAACATAAATGTTATAAGTTCCCTGGCAGAATGAATAGTAACTTTTATCTTTTCTGTCTGATTTTCAATCTTTCTGGCAACCTTGTGCAATTCATATCTAAGAAAACCACAATATTATGGAAAATTTAATCTCTTTTATTTAAATTTAATAAATTTTGTTACAACCCCATTTTGCCAGCTGCTGTGCATTGAATGCAGATTACGCTCTACGTCAGCAAATTTGCCAACGCTTTTATTTTGCAACATAACCAATTTCCGCATAAGTAACCGTGAAATCGATATGGCCGCAGGAGCTTTTCATCATCATCATAGCTGTGAAAAAGTTTGTTTGCTCGACAAACTCGTCGATTGATTTTGTGAACTTGATGAAAATGGAAGAAGAAGAAGCGAGTCGGAAGTTGGAGCTGCTGCATTCATTTTGGGGCGCCTTAAACTATGCTTTGCTGAAAAGTTTTACATTTTGCCATTTTACTTAGTACCACTTGCTTTCATCATCTTGCTGTTTTGTTTCCTATTTTTTTCTTTTTGTGGATTATTTTGTAAATACGAAATTTGAAAATAACAGCAATAACAACTATGTATAATGACAATAACAACAACAACAATAACCCACAATACAGTAGCAGCAAAAGATGTTTGCAATTGTTGCCCGCGAGCCAAATAACTTTTCCCAAGTTTAATTTGAATTTTAAACTTGTGTCATCCACCAATAGTTATGTTGAGCTGCCATGAGAAAATTGTGAATTTCTTATAACCAGCAACATTATTGTCAAAATAATCATCAAGAGCAACATCAATAATAAACTGATTTAATCAACCAAAATTCATTGGCTCAATTGAACGCAATTGAAAGCTCGAGCATTCAGGAGACGAACATTTTACGTGATTGAGTTAAGTATTTTTTATTGTAATGTTATTGTTTTTGCTATCTGTTTAAAAAAAAACCAACTATATTTTGTTTAAAGTGAGCGCCTAAAACTATGCTATGCTTAAATATGCTTAATGTTTCAGGCTAAAAATATAGCCACATATATTGCATAGCTTTAGGCGCATATTTTAAATAATAAACTTGAAAAGAATGTATGGTCCCATATCCTTTAATTTCCGTAAAGATGTGTCAACTACTTATATCTGTTTGTCGTCGGACATAATCAAAATACATTTAATGTCAAATCGTTTGCATTTAGTTTAAATAAATGTCACCACTTAGCATTGATTTATGGCCGTCTATCAATTGAATGCCCAAGCGTTGGTAACAAAGTTTTCTGCCACGATGATGATGCCATTCCATGCTTTGCCAACTATGGTCCTACTATCTACTCTTTTGTTTTTCTTTCCTTTTTCCATTTTCATTTATTTCCTGTGTTTTATTTTTTTTCTTCTCTTCGCTTTTGTGGTACAAAGCGCGTTCGTGAAAATGAAAAATGACGTCAAAACAGTGAAAGTGGTCTGCAACTTCCGTTTGCTTGAAGAATTACCATTTCCTTGCATGCTAAAGTGCAGCCAGCAGTGCTAGTTTTTATATTGGCCTTTCTTTTGTGCTCAACAAAACTTTTTGCTTAACCCATTTTTGTCATTGTGGCGATTTTAAGCCATTGCTTTTATATTGATACTTAGACTGAATTTTTAAAAATGCATCAGGATTATTAAAATAGTTGTGTTCACTTAATCAAAGATTAAATAAATAGAAAGATAGTTCACTGCCATACATTTGCATGTGCTATGCAGAATTTCTTGTGGGACGTGAATCTCGTACCAAAACAAGTCATGAGAGTAAAGCGCGAGAGACCTTCATAAGGCATACAAATATACTTCCAGGGTGAAGAAATTTCTTCGAGGATTGCAAAAACGACGACAGAATATTCCATTGTTTTTATTATTAGTGCACTACAAAGAGAGAAAGAAAAAAATGAAAAATTTAATTTCATACGCAAAAACGGGTTTTCCAATGTTCTTATCAGTGCAGTTGTGATGGCCCCTACTCTTTGTTCTGATATGCTTCCAAATTATTTTGTTTTTTTATATAGGAAAAAATATAGAAAAATATTAATAATTTAATTTAAAAATAATTAAATCAAATTATTAAGTACCACCCTAATCTGTTACAAAAATTAAGATCCGTTTAGTAAATACTAAACAGATTTTTAGCACAATACATGTAATTATTATGTACAACTTCACTCTATTCTTGAAACTCGTCCATTTCCTTTTGTAATTGGCTGGAGCAACATCCTAAGTACCTCAAGTAAGTTAAAAGTTTGGGAATTTGGTTTTGATTTAAATCTTCTAATTAATAAGACATCTTAAAAATTAATAAGATTTAAAATTTGAGTTTTTAATACTCCTTGCTTAACGCAACTTTCGAATGCATATTTTATAATTATTCAAATTTATAGGAATTTTACTTATCAAAGGGAAACTTTTCATTGGAGTTTTTTTCCAAGAACTCTCATCTAAAGGCATTAAAAACAATTTCAAATTGTATCAAAACCGAACTGAGAAGAAGTCCAAAAAATTTGGCTATTGAATTGTAAGGAAACATTTTGTTGGGCCAAACAAGTCTGAGCTGTGACACGTATAATTTATTTGATTTTGTCAAATCACCCGGTAAGCATTTGATTAGGTATTTTGTTTTGCTATATCTTTACTAAAGAACAGTTTTCCATTAGATCTTGCAGAGGTGCATATGCTTTGGCATTACACCTCTGTGTCGTCAAGCACGCAACCGTCAGTGTTACGGTTTCTATCGCAGTGCGTGGTTATTGAAGACCGATCGATTTCTTGTAAGACGCGGGTTTTCATACATATATGACGCTCTTCAAATCGTAATAATCGACAATTTGTGCCATAAAAATGAAAAAAAATTAGTTCGTAATCCAAAAACTCTAATTCTTGAGTAAAATGCATTAAAAAAAAAAATACATATAAATTCTAAAATTTATCTTTAGTTTAAACGCGCTAAAATATGTATATGAGAAATAAGTATATATAAATATCATATACATATATACTTCGAATTTTGAAAAGCAAAAACAAAAATGTTTTAAAATTAAAATGCATAAACTAATAAATAGATTTTAAAGTACAGTTCCTAAAATAATCATAAAAAAAAACTTATGTTTATATACCTATTGTACATAATAAGTATATACACATAATGAGGCAAAACAGAAACAAAAATTAGTGTTAGTCTGAATTGAAATTAGAGTAAATCCAAAATGAATTTATTTGTCTAAAAATAGTGCTCAAAAAAGTACTTATTTTTTTGAATTAAATTTGGTTGAATGAGAAATTTAATAATCTAAATTTTGATAAAAAAAAAGAATAATGTAAATTTAAAGTTAAAATAATAATCATATAATTAAACTAATTTTCTAAACATAAATTCTTAAAATTAAATATGCACAATTAAGTATATACTTACAACAACAAAAAACACAATACATAACTACTATACATAATAAAACGAAACAACAACAACAATGTGGACAACACCGTTAGCGCTAACAACGTTGGACTACATCAGTTGCAGAAAAATGTAAGTCGTTTCGCTATATATTTTTATTAATTGCAAAATTTTTCTAAACATAAAATCAGTTTTAATAAGTAAATACTTAATCTAAAAGACATAAAGAAAATGAATTTCGAATTAAAACATATACTGTTCTAATTGGCTAAGCCAAAGATAATAATAATTTAAGTGAATACTTAAGTCATGTTCGAGTTAAGGTAATTTTTTTGCATTGGTTGATCCAATGATCCATTTTTCATTCATTCCATATTATATGTAACTAAGAGAGTACAATGAATAAAGTGTAGACTTTTGTTTTGTAATTTGCGGAGTTGATGAAGTAGTATTGGTTGTTACATGGTTGGGTTGGAGAGAGAGCTTTTTGTTATCTCCATATGGTTGGGCAGAGGGGAGATAAAGAAGCAAAATTACATCTATGCTTCTGTTAGTGGTGAGTTTTTGATCTTTGTCGGATTTTTGTTTTGATCGGCTATTTCTGCCAAATGTTTTCGGCTCTATTTTGATAGGTTATTAACCCAGTCGTTGCAAACCACATTTTAAATAAATAAAGTATACAAGTGCATGAGTATATTTCATATGTATATTGGGTCTATTATTTTTCACTCATTGGCTAGCAAGATCCCCCCCCCATCCGACGAGCTTAGTCCAGGCTAAAAGCAAGCATGCACGTATGCTGGCCAAGAAGGTAGAACCCGGTCTATTACACAGTTGAAGTGCTGCGATCGGAGTATTTTACACCAATTAGGTCGAAATTCTCCCTCAATCACAATTTGAATAAATACTCCCCTTTTTAACAGAACCAGAAATAAGTTCCTATTATTTTTGTTTAACATATGTTTCTCAATATTTCATATGAATGAAATCTAATGCGTCCCTTTGTAAAGAAAATAAACTTTTTTATACATATTATCTTTGTAATACAAGTTGTGATTAAAAACAAATTGTTTAAATATCTCAAATTGAACTGGAGTTACAGAAAATAGCTCTTTCTTGCAATATTGGAAGTATTTTGAAAAAATCCTCCCTTACGAAGTAAAATACCACACTTTCTGCAAAAAAATACTTCTTTGAAAGATCTCACAATGGCATTACTGGTTCGTATACATATGTTCAGCATAGAGTTGCCATGTGTCTGGAATCGTTTCGATTGCCCAGATAAAAATGTCAATAAGACAATGAAATAAAATATTTAGGATATGAAAATCTTCTTTATCGTTTTCTGTTTGAGATCGCCTATTTTCTAGCTCGCCAACTGAAAAGGTAAGAAAACACCCGATAAAAATTGTGGGAGGTTGTTACAAAAAACTTAACCAAGTCGGGAATTGTCAATGAAGTCGAATTATATTTTCAAGAAAGGAAAGGGGATGTTCATATACTTTGTATGTACTTAATGCTGTACCAAAAATTCATTCAGAGTTACTAGTTTTGGAAAGTGCTCTTCTGTTTAAAAAAATTACTGAAATATGTTTTTTTTTAAATAACTGCCCAGTATGCAAGCATGCACTAATGCTGATCGGTGATAAACCTGATAAGCTCTCTTTAGCATGAGCATAAATGTTTCTTTGAGGGTTCCTGAAATTTTCTAACTTTTAAATGACATTTCGTTGCACTGAGTAAACTATCTTTCTATTTCTTTCACCTTTAACTTAATGCTATCAATTTGACATCTTTAGGTACACCTTCCATAAAAACAAAGCCTAATTGCGAACAAAATGGCAGCTAGTTCAAACTATCACATTAATTTTGCCTCACCTTTTCAAGGGCGTAGCCAGGATTTTGCTTCAGGGAAGTTTTCTTGTAAAACTCACAGTAATGATCAATGTAGCGTATACTTTCTTTGTACATAATGGTTTAGATATTTTTCCATGATTAAAGAAAGTTATAGTTTTTTTGTCTTACTAGTTTAAGAAAAACCCGGACTTTTTTTAAAAAAAAAAAAAAAAAATATAGTTTTGTTAATTTTCAAGATAACTCAATCTCAACTCAATTTTAAAGGTACTGTAGAACATTTTGAAATTTGATGAAAAAAAACGTGTTTTTTTGAGGTGCAAAGTTCAGTTTTTCTTTTTTCAGAATTTTAAAAAATTTCCCTTACTATACAAGATTATGAAACATACCTTTTGAAACCTAAATTAATTTTGTTAGTCCCATAAAAAATTTTTGTAACTGGCCCACAGTAACCGATGTTACTTTACTTAACCCGTCTTTTTTGCTTAAGCTCATAAACCCCATAACGTTTGTCAAAAAAACCGTTTTCGGGCAAAATAAAATAATAACTGTCTAGGGAAATCGAGTAAAGTACCATGAAAAGCATGATCTGGGATGGTTGGCCTAAAACTTGATTCATTCTTTCGCAGAATCTACCATATGCATGTTTAGAACAGAGGACATTCAATAGAGTTTTTCCAATTCATAATTCTAGCCTATACAAGCATGTAGTACATCATTTGCCAAACGTATTTTAGTAAAAACTTAAGAAAAATTACATAGATCAACAAATATTTAATTAGGTTGTGACTGTCACATTATAGCTGAGGGCAATTTCTGAAGTAAATTTCCGCATAGAATCCGAGGTCAGAATCAGACTTTAAAAATACGAGGTTGAGGTTAGATTGAGACTGCTTCTATTTACCCAATTCATCACTTAGTGCCACTCTATGGTCGGCTTAAGATAGCATCATTAAGTCCTATGTAATGACTAAAACGACAATTTTTATTATGTCCTTATATTAGGGGGATAAAATTCATGCTGCATTGCAATTTATTAAAACGTTCGGGCAAATTTCTGTCGCCGGAAAAAACAATTCCATTGCGGTGTAGCTCCAAATGGTTTTTCTTCATAAAATGTTTTTAAACTGAGGAGATTGCGGATTGACGTTCAGCGCACTTCCAGTGAACCGCTTAATGCATTTCCCAATTCCTCAATTTAATTTTCCATTTATGTTACATCGTATAGGCATTATAAGCTCTTCCTCTTCACTTCCATCATCAACTAGCTCTTCTTTGGAACCATTGTCTTCTTCATCTACGGATTCCATCAGCTTGGCGATTTCTTTATCGGTAAGTTGCAACAAACTTAATCGTTTCATCTTCCGAGAAAAAGTTTTCTACGTAGGTCGCATTTCTAACACACAAACCCAAAAAAAAAAATTATGAATTTCGCAATTAAATAACGGTTATTTGTTCAAACAATACGAAAGAAAACAAGGAAACATGAGAATACAGTGACCCTAGGTGAGGTTTTTCAGTCGTGGGAGCTTGAGCCCTTTCTGGAATCCAAAATTCTACTATATTATTACAATCTATAATAACAAATTTACCTGCAAAAAATTTTTTCTTGGCGATCAGAATACCAGAAATGGTTTATTAAATTTTTTTAAAAAGTATTTGTTTGGTTTCAACATTTTTAGCAAAAGGAAATTTTTTTTTTAGTTTTTTAAATAAGTTATTTCGATAGAAAATTTAATTCTGTACAAAAAGTTTTCAATAAAAAAATATCGAAATTTTTCTTAATTCGCTTGATATACGTGCATTTTGCTCCCTCTCCGATTTCCACACACTAATTCAACAGCACTCCGCGTTTGTTTCTTCATAAAAAACGCTTTTACCGATTTATGTAACAAAAACCCGTAAACGTCTTTGTTCATTTTAAAATGGCATAATCGAAATACCATAAGAAACTCTTTCCCCTAAACGAACCTTAGCAAATGTAGTTCATCATGGGTTAATAATTTCTTTCGACCAACCTTGTTTCCTTTACGCTAACTTTCAGAGCTGGTTTTGACTTTTTTGCACTTAGCTGTAATTTTTTTATTTTTGGTTTTCTTTATTTTTTGTTATTTTTTCTACTCCTAACACTTTTTTCGCACTCTATTACCGTTCATTAAAATAGGAGTAACAAGGCAGTGGCCTTCTAAAAACAACATTTGTGTTCTGGTATGCGTACGACACTGGTGATTTTTGCATTTTTTTATCGTAAAATCTTTCTCTTTGCAGTAAGCATTTTTTCTTACTTTTTATATCGAAGAGAGTCATCGAAAAATCGCTGAGGTGAGAAAAAATTATTGAAAGTTCATTTGCGCAATTTCACCCTACAAGAGGGCTATACAAACAAAGCGATTTGGTCTTTTTTCCATGAATATGTCAACTAAAGCCCTTCGAGCTATGTAGAAATTCAGTAACTTTCCCAAGTCAATGTTTTCATTAAAATGGTAAAACTATAGCACAATGATATTTTATGTTGAGGGATATATGCAGCATATTGACTTATTCGCATTTGATCGACCATACTTTTCTTTTTTGTTATCGGCTGTTGCTTCTTTTTGCTCCATTTTCTTCCCCTATAAGTTTATAAAAGTTTGCGTGTAGTATAAAAGGAAACGTCATTTATCAAACACAAACAGCAGCGCTACCGGAACCGGAAACTGTTGCATTCGATTGAGTTGTTGTATGCGTGGCGTGTGCACCATGAAGTTGCTGCCGCACTGCGGGTGTCATTGTGTGAATAATGTTCGATTAGTTTTATGCATTTTTAACCATCATGGCTTATTAGAAATTTATGTGACTTTCTTCTCCGACAAAACAAATAGCAAATGAAAAGTTATTGAAGTTATAATCCATATGGAAGCAATGGAAATAAATTCAATAATTCCATTTTAAACGCTTTAGTATATACAGTAAACTGGTTCGAGTTGTATAACCCTTTCGACCCAGCTTTCTAAAAGCAATGATAGAACTAAATTTTTTTATTGGAACCTGTCATTTAGGTGATATGAAAACTAAGTAGCATAGAATGAAAACCTGAGAAACAATGATGGGATGGGTAAGCAGTGGTAGTAGACCGTTGTACCAACCGGGATGTTAGGTGGTACCTATGTGTATCATCCGTCCTTCAAAACAAACAATTCCAAACAAAAATAATAAACACGAGGATATAAATTATAATAGTTAATTATATTTTACTGATTTTTAATAATATTGAAAAGAAAGAAAAAGTTATGATAAAATATGTGTTTTTTACATCGAATTCATTTACGCATGGTATGGCGCATAGTAGTACACGGCATTCGTGACACATTGTCTTAGTGCGTGTCTGTGTTTCGAGCGTTGAAGTTTACACAACGACGTCGCACTATGTTTTTTTTTGGACTAAAAAGTGCACACAAAAATAATTCACTACAAGGACCCTTTTTTTTAAAAAAAATCAAATGCAAAATTAAAGGTTATACATTGAGCTATCTGAAAAGATGCCCGCTTTTTCTAGCATTTGATCCACAAATTAGGGACAGAGATCGAAATCTCATAAATTTTTAAAAAAACGGTTTTTCTGTTTAAAAATGTTAGTCGCATTAAATGCAGGAGTGATATATGAATAAATTTATATGTATTCAATCAAATCAATTACGATGAAATGAACTCAAAGTGAAAATGGGCGGTGCCACGCCCCAAAAACAAATTCGTCATATCTCCGAAACTAATAGACGCATATAGATAATATTCGGTATGTTTGAAACAAGCATAGAGAGAAATAATATTTTCTAGAAATCTAGGCGGTGCCACTCCCCAAAAATATTAAACACATCATATCTCCGAAACTATTTGACTCATGTGGATGAAATTTGGTATGTATATAAAAGTCATCAAGACAAATAATGTCTGCTGAAAAAATATGTGGTGCCACGCCTACAGGCAGAGCTATATGAATGAACTTGTTTGCTATAGAACAGAGAGGCAATTAATAAAGATATGTTCAGTTTTGGGTGTGGTACTGCCCTTTTTTTCAGCAAATGTTATTTGACTCACTACCTTTTATATATATACCAAAACTCAGCCCGATAGCTCTAACAGTTTCAGAGATATGATAAGTTTTATATTTGTAGGGCGTGGCACCGCCCACTTTTTCAGTGGATTTTATTTCTTTCTGAGTCTGTTACAAACGTACCGAATCTTATCTATCTGTGTCTAATAGTTTCGGAGATATGACGAATATGACAAATTTGTTTTTGGGGCGTGGCACCGCCCATTTTCCCTTTGAGTTGATTTCATCTTACTTGATTTGATTGAATACATATAAATTTATTCATATATCAATCCTGCGTTTAATGCGACTAACATTTTTAAACAGAAAAACCGTTTTTTTCAAAATTTATGAGATTTCGACCTCTGTCAATATATAAGCTTTAATTTTGCATTTGATTTTTTTTTAAAAAAAGGGTTCTTGTAGTGAATTATTTTTTTGTGCACTTTTTAGTCCAAAAAAAACCATAGTGCGTCGAGTAGCTATTTGAACAGGAAGATGCATTGCTCTGCGATTGCCAGCTTCTGGTGAGCGACCTGCTCTTATTGACTGACGAACAGCTGTGGTTTTTAAGCCTTCCT
This sequence comes from Calliopum simillimum, assembly GCA_951812925.1. Taxonomy (NCBI): domain Eukaryota; kingdom Metazoa; phylum Arthropoda; class Insecta; order Diptera; family Lauxaniidae; genus Calliopum; species Calliopum simillimum. The sequence continues at coordinate 43,313,576 of OX638370.1, forward strand.
CAATCAATGCCTCAACTAGGGTAACTAAAATGTTTTGAATGGCACCTTTTTTCGGTTGAGCTCATTATAAACGACTCACGAGTTTACGTTTATCATCATTATCAAACGGTAAAAAACTTTCTTGTACGATTTTTTCGATTTTCGATCGTAGTCGTAGAGGCAACTCATTTGATCTGCCAAGTCTGCACCTCGCATGCATGTATGTATGCATGTATTCTCCTTTAACTCTTTGGAGGAGCATAGGGCTTCCCATGATCTCGCGATAAAGTTTAATTCGATTTGGACATGGGACTTGCATTTTTTCGCCTGTTTTAAATTTTATTTTTTTTTGTGACAGTCGTAACTTTGCTTCGTGGCAATTATTTAGAACCAAGACTTATTTAATGTCTTGCTATTTTGCGCACAGAAGTCCAGACGATGTGCACTTGAACTCCATTTCGCTTTTTTCCAGTTTTCTTCCCAAAAATTTTGGCATACCTTTTCTGTTTGCCATTACAGTGCCAATAGCTGGGAAAGAAATTGTATCCATAAAATGCACCGTTGTAAAAAAGCGATCGAAGCATAAGACGACATCTTCCTTTGCGATTAATCTGGCCAATTTGGTCACAACTCGCTCTCCTAGCGTTCCAGAAGATTGCTCTGTTTCTTTTCCATGGCTTATGTTGAAGTCGTGTGTGTAGCCAGTACTAACGTCACATGGAAGCCACTTTTTTATACCACGTTTGACTGGCTTGAGATGCGATTTTGATGGTACCGTGCGAGTCCATGGAAATGCTCATAAATGAAAATCGATCTTTTAATTTTCATAATATAAGTATATGTCATTAAGAAATGAAAATGAACGCTACTAGCTCTCACTATTATGTTATTTGTACAATATATAAATCGTAAAGGCAGAAAATATGCAATTCACTAGTGACACAATAAATCACACCTTTCAGACTAATTAGCATTCGCGTTAAAAGTTAATGAACCTTTTAGACTTCACTTGAAATCTTTGCACCTTTCTCCTAAACGTAACTCACCTTATGCTGTTAATCAAGATAATATGCGTGTAATCCTTATACGCAATCCTTGTTTGCATTTTTCATTCATTCACGCAACGCAATGGAATTATTTTCTTACAGACATCGTTGCTAATGCTGAATGCGGTGCATTGCTGCTATAGTACGGCCGACATTCGATGGAAAAAGGTTGCCAGCTATGCGCGAGTAGCGCAGAAAACATTTAGACTTAAAATGATTTGTGTTGAAAATTCTTCAGCATATCACTCTATTTATGTATAGTCCACATGGTACCTTCTTTAAAGGCAGTAAATGTTTGCAAATACAATAATGAAATGCTCATACAATCTCGATTAATAGTCGTCTAACATCATAATGTGAGTTAGTCAGGAAAAAAAAAATCGAAAAAATTTATAGATCGCTGCGAATCAAAAACTTTTAAAAATCGGAAAATACAAAAAGTTCAAAATATTTGGCAACGTTGAAAAATGTTGAACAAGCTGATTTCAAAAATGACAGGAAGAAAAATTGATTAATGAATAGGTTCTTTTGAAGGTGGACTGAGTCTATTTCTTCATAATCTGAAATATTTAAGAGTTTGCGTACAACATAATTTAAACAAGTAAAAGTGTTACCATTGGCCTCACCTAACAATAAGTGCCATTCACTGTAGAAATTTGAAAAAATTGTCTGTACGGGAGGTCCCAATACCTCTTATCTGAGTTCGCCTTTTATTTGCTGACAGCTTGAATTTATAGTTTTTAGTTTCTGAGTGAAATTTTGTTGGACTATCTCAAAAAACGTTTTCAGTGCAGCATTTTAAAGCTTTTACTTTTATGGGAAAGGCCACGCCATCTTTTCCGATTTCGTCTAGCTTTATTTAGTTGGAGTATCTCAAAGACCATTCTCAGTATATAATTTTGAAATTTTTTACTAAAATGATTTCAACGGACGGACAGACATTCAGACAGACATAGCTATATGGACTCAGGAGGTGACGCTGATTAAGAAAATATATACTTTTAAATAGCTGCCACGCTTCCTTCTCCGCGTTTCAAACTGAAAACGTTTTTTGAGACAATCCTTCTAAATTTCACACAAACACTAAGAACTATAAATGCAAGCCATAAGCAAAAACTGGGTGCACTCGGACAAAAGGGTGTGGCACCTCTCATATAAGCCAAAATTTTCAAATTCCTGCAGTGTAGGTTATTTAATGTTTGACCAAGTCAAAGGTAGCAACCTCACTAGTTTTACTACCAATGGACTTGTTACAATTTCACCAATAAAATATTCTGTAATAATAATAATAATCTCGATCTTTTATGATCAATTAAGATTCCTATAAACTTTTTTAATGCTTTTTGATTAATGCCGATTCCTAAAGACTTTTTTAATGTTTTCCAATAATTTTAGACTTCCAATTGTTTTTTGGATGATTTTTCAATTAGCTCTGATTTCTGCAATCTTTTTCGATGTTTCTTGATAATTTTCAATGAACTTCGATTAATGTGGACATTTCGAAATATTTGGTAATAACTGATTCTTCTGTTTTCGATATTTTTCAAACATTTCCGTCCTTTTTGAAATTTTCAAATGTTTTTATACAAACATTTGATGACATTAATTGCAGAGCCGAGATAAGGAACAAAATAGCTTTATGGATTTCAAATCCCAAATTATCCACAAAGTCACCGAAAATCTAAAATTTTTTGAGAGATTCACTTCCAGTTTGAAAAAAAAAAAAAACGTTTTTTTAAAAAAAATTTTTTTTTTTTTTTCATGAAAAATTCTTTTGAGAATTTATAATGGAATCGTGGTCAAACGATTTTGTTATTTAGAATATAAAAAGTACATACTCGTATATAGCTAACAATAACTACCAATAACTCAGATTTTTCGGAAATTGAACTCATTCTACTTTCAAAAACCCCATTCAAATACTAAAATTGGCAGAAGCGACAGTTGCTAATAAACTATTCGTACTCTGGCAACCATATTGAAACAAATTGCTAGCAATACTGGCTGCCCGACTGCACTTGCTCTCCACGCTGCCTGCATCTTAAGCCACGTGACGCAGACGCATTTAATTTAACTAAAAGCTTTCCGTGTCTTAAATATGCGCGCTTTCTGCTGCTGACTGCTCATTGCCAACATTTCTTCGTTTAGCCATTGAACACGTAAGCTGGATGCGCGCATAAGCTAACACCATCATCTTCATCATCACCATTACCATCACCGTTAGTATCATTAAAAGCAGAAGTGGTACCTACTACTGCTGCAGTCAATGAAGTACTTTAGAGCGTTCAGGTTTATGGGATTATTTTGAGTTATAGTGTGGTAATTCGATGCAAATTCCCGGTGATTATTAAATGGTAAGGTCTACATAGCGCTAAGTATGAGCAGAGTGAAGATTTTCGCAATAAATTTGTAGTGAAGCGAAAAATTACTCTTTTTTCCTCAGTAAAATGATAGATTATTTTGTAAAATTTAACTTACCGCAGTTTACGTGTATGTGTTAGTTTCCTCAATCAAGGTACTTAGGTGCATGTAAACCAATTCATATCTAACAGAAAATCTTTCTTTCACTTGTCAAGGCAGCATAGAAGATATTCAATATAATTTTAAAAATAACCTGTCCTAACCTATCCTAAATACAAAATATTAAATACCTCATCTTCTCTTCTTTGAGCTTTATCTTATGTTAAGCACTTCAAATCTTTCGGACGCTCTCCTGTCCGAATTCATCAAGGTTGAACCGACAATCACAAGTCATTGCGTTAAATTTAGTTGCATTGTCTTGCTGCATATTGCTTTCAATACAGCATTTTCACTATGCTGTTAGTATGGGCTTGACACGCCCATTTATACGAATTTAGAAAGATTTTATGCTGGGTGTTTGTAGTATACGTGTGTATTTTGGCTGTGCTTGAAATTTTGTTTTAAATATCATCTTTGTGTGGGCGGTAGGAGAAACAATCTCGATCATTGAAAATGAAATTACTCTTGAGAGCACTACTGCTGAAAACAACGTCTCAATTCAGTTTGAGACATCTCCTCATATAGACTTTGATGCTCTTCCGTTGATAAACAGAATGCGTGGGTTTCGTCCAAGAAGATCACCAGAAGACTTAAGAGGATTCCCGAAGGCTAAACCAAGGAAGTCTAAGCTCAGGGAAGAAAACGAAGAAGCATTGTCAGTGCTACAAACTGACTTCAAAGAAAATTGATCAAGAAAATCATGATAAGAAAAACTTGTCAAAAATTTCCAGAACAGAAAGAAAACAAACGAAAACTTCGAATTCGTCATGTTTCATAATGTAATGGATTGTTTTACAAGGTTTAGCTTGTATCAAGAAATAAATAATCATCTTTTCATATACTCGTACAATTTTTTATACCGCCTTGGACGATGGGTCAAGTATCCCCATGGGGTGGTTCAAGTATCCCCATGGGGTGGTTCAAGTCTCCCACGGGTGGGAATACTAGGACTATTTGACATGAAAATTTAAACTGTGAATAATTTTATGAAAAAGTAACATTTTATTCTTGAATAATCTTGATATATTTAGAGTGATGTTTATTCTTTTATATTACTCATAAGAATATACTCTATCAGGAATTAGTAAAAAAATATGACCGTATATGAGCCACTTTTCCCCACTCTCCCCTATGCGATAGAGCAGTTCTGAGTCCTGATTTGATTTCAGCATTCGCAAATCCGTTGACGTATCACGCCCATTTTTAGAATATTTTTTAATTAGCTTTATCTTACTAAGTATACGAAATTTCATTGTTATTGAGGCACTCCTTCTATTTTTTTCCCAAAAATGTATGGAGCCATACCACTGTTCGGTGGTCTTTGCAAGGAATCTTACGGTAGTTCAAGCTTTTTCCATTCAAGTACGATTCAATTGATTCACAAATTGAAAGTAAATGATTCAGAAGTACACGTTCAGTATGCTCAGCGTTTTTAAGAATTGTTTCAACAGAACAAAGAGTTTATTCACAAACAATACCTGGCAATGATTGAAAAATTTTTTAAGCCAGAGGTACAGAATAATTGAAAACTTTAAGAAAGGATATCTCAAATTTCTGAAAAGATAGAGCAATTCTGTTACCGGATTTGAATTAAGCATCAAAATTTATGTTAAAAATGACAGTTCGTGTTTTTTTATTGATTTTGGATTTTCCAAGTTGGTGTGACTTAGCTTAATTAAGCCAAAAACGGAAAAGTCGATTATAAAAAAGCGCTCGACGAATTTTGTTAATTCGTCTTTAATTTTTAAAATGATGCAGCATGAGGGTTGATAGATTTTCTTGACACCGTGTGCCGCTGATCAACAACATGACATATCGCATACAAAGGCGAATTTCGAAAATGATTTTCAGAGAGAAATATTCTAATACTTAGTTTCAGATAAAAACTGCATTTTATCAGGTGAAATTGGCTACTTCCATGCAACTGAAAACTCACAAACAGCTTGACGGCGGATCAAGGCTTAGAACTTAAGAACTGTTTTGAGGGATTTGACTGTTTATTCGTTCAACAATATATAATTTTTGATTTGTCCAATTAAAAACCCATTTGCTTGGCGCTTATATTCATCTTAGTTAATCGATTTACGGTGCATCCTTGCATCTTGCAGTTTTTAAACGTTTAATTGTTAAACTGCAACTTCCTCCATGCAACTCCTACCAATTCATAGCCAATTAAACTTTCGACGCTTTTTTTTCCGCAATTAAACGCATAAACGAATACAATCAGTCAAACGTATGCGTACGCTTCACTACAGATGCATTTTTAATTTTCCAGTTATTGTTGGCAATAGCAGCTGCAGCTTCAACAGGAGCTTTCCGGTGAATGCCGGTAGCGATATGGCCAGCCTGCCTGAATGTTTACTCATACAGAGGGCAAATGTCTGTATGTCCGTCTGTTCATTTGTTGTACGTCTGTCTGTGTTTCTCTGACTCGGTTCACACAATTAAAATAAGCGCGCGCACTCACACTTGATGCTGTTCAACGAACCGAAAATTGAGTGTTAATGAAGCCATTTTTATTAAGTTTTCCACGAACCAGTGTGTGCACACACATACAACAACACATTGCGTTACGTTTGCATGCAGTTGCTGAAAACACCGCAATACAATTTACCACAGCAATGCTGGAAATCACTCAGGTTGAATGTTTTTCTGATCTTTTTATTGTGTGTTTTTAGGCATTGACTTGGTGTTGTGTAAACAATTCCAAATGCTAGAACTAGAGTGCCGACTCAAAATAGATCCTAGTGGCAATGTATGGGTTTCAGGTAACTTCAAACATAGCGAGAACTAGTGTTGAACAAGCTAAAATCATATCAGTTCTAGACGATAGCAGTTTTGGTCTTGGACATTGAGTCTTGGTCATGGTTTTGATATTAAGACTTGTCTTGATCATGGACACTAAGTCTTGGTGCGTTGGTTTTGATCTCGACCATCTCGAAAAATTACCCAGACCAAGACTAGAGACTGATTTTGCCCATCATTAGCGCGAACATGAGTTCTATCTACTCAACGCAAAGTTTTCCGATGACTTTGATTCATCTCCAAGCTTTTTTCAATTTGATTCGATTGATCAACTTGTTTAGTTGATTTTTATTCTTAAATATATTTTATTGCCTTATGGGCTTAAATCAAGAGCTTGATGTCAAACTTTGTCAACTGGTTTCCGGAGAATGCCTTCTGTCCACACCCAATTCGCGAAAACTATCTCGTTTGCCAAGTCAGTGTTTGAAATGGTGTAAGCCTAAAAGACCCTTAATATATTTCAAAATGGAAAATTAGTGGTTGTCCGGAGCATTATCTAGAAAAAACGCTCTTTCCACGATAACGCCGGCAGTGTTGCAAACATCAATGAGAATCTACTAATTTTTGTTTTTCGTACTCAAACTCTGTCTAGCAAATATTGTTGCAAACCTAAAGCTTTATAAGCCTACTTTAATGATGTTTATAGCCGTTGCGAATTGGTTGTAGAATTCGCTTTTTGTGATAGGAAAATGGTAACATCTATCGCTTAGCTACAACATCGACACCAAACAAGCCTCTTTTAATAGCTGATTTACATTCCATTACTGTCTTTGCAGAATTTCTAATAATTAATAACACCTCAACCCCACAGGACTATAAAGAATATTCACCATCAGGAATTACATGTTCTCCATTGTTAGTTTATCTTCATACAAAGCTTAAATTGTAAAATTTTCCACCAGCTTAATGTATTTGGACGGAGGCGTTCAAAATTTCGATATTCGAAGCACTGATGCGAGTTCAGTTGTCATCGGAAAATTTTCGTTTTTATTTACTTAGTCTTGGAGAACATACTTTCAGTTGTTAAAGGTGAAGAGCTAACTATATTTAAATAGAAATACTTAAGTAATAAATATGTATGTACATGGGATGTTCCACGTCAAATATGGCACCTCTGTTGCCAAAATTTCGGGAGGCGAAAAATAAAGTTTTGAATGTAAAAATTTTCGTTTTTTTAAGCTTTTGAAAGCAGAGGAGCATTTTTTAAAAATTTCAATATGGGGACGCACAATGAGAGTCTGTATGGTCATCAGTGGCGGATCTAAGTAATTTGCCGCCCTAGGCACTTATTTCTCCCCCGCCCCTCCCCCTTCAGATTTTTTTTATAGTAAAAGAAACTAATAATAAAAACAAATAAATAGGTTACATTAATGCGTGAGCCAAAATATGGCTGGATTCGATCACGTTAAATAGCGACTTATAGAGGAAAAAGTTCAAGAAAATGTGGGGGTTATCAGTCAGCAGAGTATGCCCTGTATATAGTGAAGCCGATGGCATATTTTGCAGCTGTTATTTGATTAATTTGGGTTAATTTTGGGTTTTTTAATTGCATAATCGCTCGCAGCCGCATAATTCATTCTCAAGAATTTCCGTGATAAGAGTTCTTTAGCTCAGAGTCATTTGGTCTTATAGAACAATATCTATTTCAATCACTCATTTTGCCGCCCTCTACAGTGCATTTTGTCGCCCCTTAAGCGTGCTGCCCTGGGCATTGAGTAAACTTTTCTTAAATATCTTTTATAATCGTCTTAATTTAACCGTATGGTACACTACATGGTTGTTTTTAATCGGTTAAATCGTCAATTCGTATTGCATAAATAGTGCCGAACTTAAATGTTTTAAAGTACCATTTAGGTAAAATAAAATCAAGTGCCGCCCCCTTAGGCAGGTGCCTACTGTTGCCTTAGGGTTAATCCGCCACTGATGGTCATAGATAGTAATAATAGACTTAGGCTATTGAAATTTGGTAAAAATGCTTTTTAGATTAAAGCAATAAAAACCTGTGAACATGAACAAAGTCCGCCCACGGCCATGCCTACCTCCCATAAAAAGATAAGGCGTGGTTCAAATTTTTTTCAAAATTGGTATCAATGCTGATTTCAAAAATGTTTTAAATTGTGAGCTATCTTTTATAGTTATCATGTTATGCGAAAAAACAAAAATAAACTTTATGAAAATGAGATCTTGTTTGTTTGTGTAATTGTTCTCTATTGACTCGGAAACTAACTCGTCGATTTTAAAAAAGTTTTTACATCGTGTTAGTATAAAAAAAGGCTTAATTATAGGCTTAAAAAGTGGGCGGTGCCACGCCCCAAAAACTTTAACTAACCATATCTCCAAAACTTTTTGCCACCGATAGATGAAATATAGTAAATATATAAAACTCTTTAGAAAAAATAATTTTCACTGAAACAGTGGACTGTGCTACTCCCTAAAAAGCCAAATTCATCGTATCACTGAAAATATTTGAAGCAGATAGATATAATTTCGTACATTTGTAATAAAATGGGTGGTGCCAAGCCCACCTTAAAAGCTGATTCATCATTTCCCTAAAAACAATCAGCGCAGATAGATAAAATTTCTAACATATACAAAGACTATGAGGTGAAATAATTGGCAGTAAAAAAATTGGCGGTGCCACGCCCTGTAAATATAAAAATTATCATATTTCTGAAACCATTTGATGCAAGTCATAAGCTTGGGTACAATGCTACCCCTATCCTTCCACTATCTGTTTATGAAAACAATCATTCGAATTTAAGCACACTTAAAGCTAATAAATCTCTTGTCAAACGTTGCAAAATATAAAGAAATAAAAATTTTCTCCTCTCAAAAACTGAAATAGAAAAAAATTCTAAAAAAAGTTCAAAAAGTTGTAGCTGGAACTATGGATTTCGAATAAGCATATCTGGCCACATATTATAAAAAAAATTACAAAGATTTGGAGATATATCGATAAGTCCAACGTAAAAGTTGGTAACTCGAAAATCGTAGTTTTTAGTTATGAGCATTTTGGTATTTTATATTTGTATGAAAACCTATATAAAATAAAATTTGGTTGTGACTTCAAAAATAGCTCCCAGACCTTCAAGTTGCAAGCTGGAGGTACCAAAATTTGACACAAGATGGAACCAAATGTGCAGATTTCGAAAAATGCTAGAAGGCGTGTACGTTTATCGATTTCACTCATTTGCAATGCCAGAAATTAGCTTTTACAACGAAGTCAATGTACTAAGTTTCATTGAAATATCTAGTTAAGTTTTCTTATGAAAAATATTTTCATAGACGGACAGCCAAGCAGCCAGACGGACATGGTGATATCGGATCAGGAGGTGACGCTAATCAAGAATATACATTAGGACGCGCCGAATGTTTAAACCCATCTGGCTCAGTAAAAATCATAAAATTTGGATAATTTAAAGCAACTTTGCCTAAGAAAGTACATATTTTTATTGCAGTTTACCCCCCGATATTTACAAAGAAGATTTTTCCTCATACATTTTTTTTTAGTACGGGAGCCGGCAGTACTAAAAGTGCCGTCATCGCGGATTCTGAAATTTTTAATGCAAAATGGTAATTTACACTCAGGCGAATAAAAAAAACTTGGTCAGCATGTTTATAGCCTGGCAGAAATATTTTTAAATGATTTTTGTTTTATTAAATTTTCGGAATGTTTTGTCGTCATCGCGGATTTTGATCAATCTTAATATTAATCGATGATAAATTTCATAAAGATTCAGAAAAAATCCGGCCGACCAAATTTTTTTTGCCGAAAATGACAGGCAGACCTATTTTAATGGTGCTGCGGTGGGTACAATTTCTCTGTTATCACGGAAATTTGTTTTTTTTTTTAAATTTTAAGTGTTTTAATATCAAATTTAAAAATATCTTGGTATCCGAGCTTACAAACTGCTGGAAGTACCCACTGTCGCACCATTAAAATAGGTCGGCCGGTCATTTTCGGGAAAAAAAAAAATTTGGTCGGCCGGATTTTTTCTGAACGGTTATGAAATTTATCATCGATTAATATTAAGATTGATCAAAATCCGCGATGACGGCAAAACATTCCGAAAATTTAATAATTCAAAAATCATTTAAAAATATTTCTGCCAGGCTACAACCATGCTGACCAAGCTTTTCTTATTCGTCTTAGTGTAAGCTACCATTTTGCATTAAAAATTTCAGAATCCGCGATGACGACACTTTTAGTATTGCTCCTTGCCTATTTAGGACTAGGAAAAAAAAGGAATTTTATGCGAAAAAATTCCAAGTAAATTTTCTTACCGGAATAATCTTTTTAATGTCTTGAAAAATAAAGTGTGAAAATTCCATTGCAAAATTGTGGTTGTATAAAAAGTTACTCAAAGTCAAAAGTTGCAAAAATCAGTTCTTTGCAAATATTTCGCTAATGGTATTGTAACTTTTGCAGAAAAATATTGGTCCTCAACATTATAACTCTAAAAATATTTTATGGAATGCTGTCATAATAGTATTCGTATGCGTATTTTTTTGCAAAGGTGAATTTAATTTGAAAAAGATTGAATTTTATTTGGAAAAACTTGAATTCGTTTGGAAAAAGTTAAATTCTATTTGCAAAAAGTTGAATTTGAATTGAAAAGGGATGAATTTAGGAACGCCTTTTTTTTTCGTTCAAGCCATCTACTTATGTACAGTAAGAAAGCTAACATGCATTCGTTTCGTTTTTGTTCTTTGTAGGTGAATTATTACGAAAACCAATTTCGCGTGGGTTAATTTTACCTATGGTGTGGGTTTGAGGGTTAATATAAGCTATAATTTATGTTATCCGAGCTTATTTCAGCTAAATTGCGTTGCATACTTTTCAGACTTTTTGTAAAAGTTTACCGAAAAACATTCTGCTTTAAGCGCAATCAATAAAATTTAAGTCGAACAAATATATTTTGTAATTTATCCCTTGGTTTCCATTTTTACAAAAACTACTCCCAGTAGGGTAAGCTGGGGTACATTTGACGCCGGGGCACATTTGGCTTTGCCATTTTCGGTGTGAACACTCCTTTCGAACCAAAAACCTGAAATGCAGAAACATAACTAATTAGAGTGGAAGCAACGTAATAAACTTTGGTAGTTCTCTTTCAACTTCTCCCGCGCTAATGCGCTTTTTTAACTTTTTGTGTATTTTTTTGTAATTTTCGACATCTTGTTCGTGAGGGTTTTGCAAATAAAGTTGTATTGTTTTTTAGAAGTAAGTATGAAAATCTGGTAGCACTAACCTTTACAATTAATAGAATAAAAGTGTTTTTTATCAAGGTCAAATAGTTTAAATTTTAAAATATTTTTAATTCTTCAAAAGTTATTGGGGCACATTTGACTTTTGTCGAAGGGGCACATTTGACGTTCGTCCAGACATATGTGTTTGTGTATTTTAGAAAATTTTCTAGGGTTGTCTTTTAAAGACATGGTATACCATTATAAAATGAAGACGAACAGACGCGATGGCGATGAAAAAAAGAGAGAAACTCCGACTTCCGACACAGAATCCATTCCATTTGATTTAATATAATTTGTTACCTTTGTTTTATCTACAATTCAAGATTTTTGAATAGGTGCTTTCCAGGACCTCTACCACTTATTTTAATTTGAAAATCTGGATGGATGAATTCCCGAAGTAAACATATTCACATCAAAGTTCATCATGTATCCAAAGTTTTTAATAACACTGTGCTAGTCCGAAATTCTAACATTGATGAGACCCATGTAGTAAACATAATTCGGGTATGCTGATTTCAATGGTCATAGTCATTTTTATGGTTTGGCTCTTGTTTTTGAGTAATTCAAGTTTGAAAATTTGACTAAAAAAAAAAAAAATTTATGTGAAGAAACAGGTATTTTTTTGTTCCATTTCAACAATTTTTTCAGTTTGGTCAAATTTTACACTTTTGCAACCTATTGAGTGTTCACGCTTACAAAAAGTACAGGCAAATCTTTTTTTTGTAATATTTTTGTATGTTTTACATGGAAATATTTTGGTTATAAAAATTTATTCTGCTTCTGATGCTTCTTCTTCACTTGTTTTTTTTTTCCTTTGCAAAGGCAAACCGACTGTCGCTGCGATAACTTGAGGAGTTACATTTGACGGTTGAAACAGTTCTCTAGATGCTACTTCAATACTTTTCAATAATGGTTGCAAATATTCACTCATTGGAATTGGTCTGATCGGAATAGGAATATTTCCTGAATGCGGCAATTGCAACTGAATAAATTTTGTTGGTTCGTATTCTAATTGATATTTTTTCATCCTGACACTTAATAGTTGGGGCCCATTCTACATCACGTACTTATATAATCACCAAAGTATAAATGATACACTTCCGTGGTTTCCCGCCATGCTTACTTGACTATGTTGTAAATTTTCCACAAACATTGCATTGTTTAATTTTGCACAGTTATGAATTTTCTTAGATTTTTAACTTTACTATGACTAACCCATAAAATTATGCACTGACATACGAATAAATGATTGCTTTTGCTGTTTAACGTTAGAATGTCATAATAAAATCAAGAAAAGGTATCAAAAATTGAATAAATTTGAAAAAAAGATTTTATTTTCATGTAAAAAACCCAAAATTTTGGCAATAGAAAAGATTTTTTTGACATTTTTCTGCACTTTGGTGGTTGTGAACACTCAATAAGTTACGAAAGTAAAAAATTCGACCATACTGGATTAGGTATCTGTTGGAAAAATTGTTGAAATGATAAAAAAAAATACCTGTTTTCTATTAAAATTTTTTTTTTTTAGCCAAATTTTCAAACTTGAATTTCTCAAAAACAAGAGCCAAACCATAAAAATGACTATGACCATTGAAACCAACATACCCGAATTATGTTTACTACATAGGTCCTATCAATGTTAGAAAAAAAAGTGCTCCGATTCGAGCACAGTGTAATTATCAAATTGACTGGAAGTATTCCCCATCATCATGTGGAAGCGCTGCAGATATCTTGACGATGGTGTTACCCAAAATCCAGACCAAAGAAATTTTCATCAAACTGGCTCTTACCTAACATTTTATGTTGATGTTCTCATTAGGGGTGTTGTTGGAAATTGTACCTTATACTTATATATTGTCCTTGGGAAATTTGGCGAAAAATCCAAAAACCCATTTTTTATGTGGGAGATATTGTAGAAGTAATAAGCTATACTTGATACAAGATCAGTTATTTGAGAAGAGTTTCACCATTGAATTGGGTTTTTATAAAACCGGAAGTGGAAGACGTTTGCCTGACTTTGAAGAGTGTAATTAAGTTTAAATTACCAACTCCAACAAATCCAGCCTGAACTTCACGTTCACGCACTAAATACGTATTTGACATCGACTTCTCACAGTAATATATAAAATAAGTCTTCGTTAGTGAATACATAGGTACTTATAATTTGTATTTATATGAAAAAAATATATGTATGAATGTTTTGTTTAATGTTTCTGTGTTATTTTTGTGAGTGTCAAATGTGCCCCTTGCAATGTCAAATGTGCCCCGTACCAGGGGCACATTTGACAAAATGACTTCTTTTGAAAAAATTTAAAAAAGTACTCTTAATGCAGTTTTTTCGAAATTTTTTTTTTCTTGGTTTTCATCTTAAATAATCAATGTTTCAGAAACAGTAAAGAGTATTAAGATCGTGTAATAATTTTCAAAAATACAGGTCTTTGAAAATTTAGTGTCAAATGTGCCACAGTCTCCCCTACAACGATTTTACAATTTTTTTAACTTTACTGCTTACAAAAAAAATAACAAAAAAAAACTTGATTTTGTTATATTTTTAAATCGTTTCCCAATTTCTTTGCGGCTGCTGCCACTACTGCAATTGACAAAAATCAATGAAGCCAAATGCGCTTGGTTTTCTTTTTTTTTCTTTTTATTCGAATATCAAAATTCAAATCACATCCTGTCTCTAGTTGGGTTTTATGCAAATTTTACAAACAGACCAAAGCAAAGTAAAATTGAACTGAACATGGAAAACAAACGCAACACAAAATACGAAGACGACAACGACAGCTGGAATGACTACAACAACAACAGAAAAAAAAGGAAGCTGGGAATGATTTGAAAATCCCGTACGATATGAATATGATACGATATCACGTGCAGCTTTTGCGGATCGATTCACTATGAAAATGCAAACATTTACACAATTGTTATGAAAATTTTAAAAATCAACAAACACGTTCGATGACGAGACGACGAGGACACTGCGGCAAAAGCCCAGCAGGAAATGCATGAACACGGCATTAGTAGGCAGCTTATTTGCTTTCAACCAAGTAAGCTCGTTAGCTTATGTGACTAGTCATTCAATCGTTAGCGGATAGTCTCTTGACTCGCAACCAGTTATCTAATCGCTAGAATGTAGCTTTTTTTACTCGATGATTATTTATTACGCAATTCTTTACTAGTTATGTTATCATTACTAATTGGTTTTTTCACAAGTCTACTTTTCCTAAATATTGTATACTCAAGTCCATCTAACATGCGGTCTATGGCACATTATTTTGATAATTAATATTTCCTTCAGTAAGAACTTTCTGTGATCGAAAGTGCATCGAATAAGAATATCTCTAATGGGTATTGCAGCAAAATACAGAGTGGGTATAAGTAAATGTACATCAAACCACAAAACGATGAGCAAAACGAGATACAACACCAGAGAATAGACAACATGATGCCTTTTTTCTTTTTTTCCTTTTTTACAGATTTGACTTTTATTACGTTTCACAATTTTCTGATTTATGCCAAGGCGATGAAGCTTCAATACATGCTTTTTCCTCAATTTTTTCCCCTCAAGAAAAGCAAAAGGCGGAAGTAGAAAAAAAGAAAAATGGGAAATGTGATGACGACAGCGAATTATGTAAATTTAATAAAGTTGGCTCAATGTGAATGTGTCAACATACTCGATGTACTGCAAAGTAAACAAAACGCAGCTGCAACCAAAAATGCAATGCATACATTTAGGAGCATGCGAACAAATAAAAAAAATGTAGCAATATTAAGGGGAGAAAGCATTTAATATTTAAGTCCCAATATCCGTTTTGTGTCACATTTGGATTTTATTTATATTTTCATAAAGGGAGCACCATCAAATTGCAAAATAAGTTAATAAAGATTAATAAAAATATTATACGTATTACGAAATTAACTATATATTCGATAATTAGTTCAATCATATAATTTCAATTCATTCCCTTATGAGTTTTGAACAAAGAGTGTCCCATAATACACGCAAGACTTGAACTTACCATCACTTGTGTTGTTAAGCAACAACAACAACCAAAAAAGAAAAAACAGTTTGACAGCTGACAGTTTAAGGTTAATGTATTGTTGTGATCGGCTTTTGTATGTAAATTTTGTGAAAAATGTTAAGATTTAGACGTGGTAATAAAAACAAAAAAATGTGTTATGTAGCGGTTGTATTATTTAACATACATACTCCAACACACTTTCTTAAGTTATACTCCACAATACTTAAATAAATTCATCAAATATCCTTTTACATTATTTTTTGAAATGTATAAAATAAAATTTAATTTTTTCATTCGATCTAAAAATCTCAAATTGTAAACTACAAAAATTATTTCAATAAAAATCAATTTAAAATATAAAAGAAATATTTTCTTTAACTTGAGGAAAACACAGAAATATCTCTTGTTACATTTGGCGCCCAACGAAAAAGAAGAAGGAGCAATTCAAGAAAGAAAAATTGCTGTTGCTGTATCTTCAATCAACGTAGAGAAATAATCTCAACATCGAAGAACATTCAACATTTTCTTCTCAATTTGTTCCTTACATGTATTGCCCTTGTAGACGCATTAAACGGCTGTTGCGGATTGTTAATCGCCCTTGTAGACGAATTTATCGGCTCTTGAGGCTTAATTGTTTTTAAAAACTATTGGTATACCCTTGTAGACGCTTAAAGCGGCTCTTGAGGAAGTTAATCGCTACACATAACCCTTGTAAACGCCATAGGCGGCTCTTAAGAAAGTTTATCGCTACATATATCTCTTGTAGACGCCATAGGCGGCTCTTGAAAAAATTAATCGATACACATTACCCTTGTAGACGCCACAGCGGCTCTTGCGGCTCAATTTTAAAAAATATTATTCGTGTGAACACATTAGTGGCTCTTGAAGAATTGTACCTGAGAAACCAGAATATATTGCCCTTGAAGACAAGCATCAGTCCACACTCGCTCAAAATGCATCGAAGTCCTCGAACCAGATCTTCAAGTGCTCAAAATGCACGAAATGGTGTAACATTCACCGTAAATTCCTTACCGATTGCATCGGCATCATCCAATGTATGCAATCCTTCAACTTCTTATGCTCAAAATACAGCAAATGGTGTAACAAACACTGAAAATCTATCACCGATTCCATCGACATCATCCAATATATGTCTTTCGGAATCCCAATTTTCACAATTAATAGCAAGTTTAAATTCAACGGAAAAGAAAGCTACTTTTAGTACTTGCACCGCTCGCTTTAACGGAGGTCGTAGAGTAGAAGATTTCATCGCGACCATCCTAGTATATCAAAATTCCAAAAATATAAGCCCGGATTATGCGTTAGCAAGTCTATCAATGCTTTTTGAGGGGTATGCTTCATCATGGTGGCAAGGTGTTAAACACGAAGCTCATACCTTTTCCGATGCCATTGAGTTACTGAGGAAGGCGTTTGCTCCAGCAAAGCCCGATTGGCGTATCTTTGCTGAGATAATGCAAGATAAGCAAAAATTAAATGAGTCAACTGAAACCTTTATTTGTAGAAAGCGATGCTTATTTGCAAAATTGCAAAATACTTTATCTGAAGTCCACATGATTGATATGGTATATTCACAATTGCTTTTAACAATTCGTGAACGCATTCCCAGACAAAATGTCAACACGTTCCAAGAGTTGCTTACCAAAGCTCGGGATATTGAGTTATTATTAAAAGAAAATAAATTACAACATTCGGAATCTTCAATCAATAAAGTCATAGACCAGAAACGATGTAACTATTGCCGCCTTAAAAATCACTCCACTGAAAATTGCTTCAAACGCCAAGAAGCAGAAAGAAAAGGCTTAAAAACTACAAATAATCCGATTCCAAAAATTTCATGTTATGGCTGCGGTGCCGAAGGATACTATCGTTCCAAGTGCCCTCAATGCAATTCCAAAAACTATCTCAACTCTTCAGAGCATTTAGATTTCAACACAGTGCAGACATCCATTGTGGGAAGAGTTGTGCCTACTGTAAATATTTGTATAAATGGTATGAAAGGTGAAGCATACATTGATACGGCAGCAAGGACTAGTGTTGCCGGGTATCGCTTGTTTAACAAGTTAAAACAACGAAACGTAGAATTTAAGAAGTTGAAAGCAGAAATTGTTTTGGCAGATGGTATTCCCAAAATGGAAGAAGTTCTCTGTACCATAGCGGACATAATCATCGGCAACCGATATAAAAGAATAAAACTTATTTGTTTGCCAAACGCTCAGGATAATAGAACTCTCCTCGGAATTGATTTCCTTGAATGTGATATTGTATTGGATCTCTCACAACGCTTGTGGTATTTCAAAGATGACTCTAAAACAAAACATGAGTTCAAGAACCAGTTTCCTGTTGCAGAAGACTCACATGAAGCAAAAATTTCTCATTTTTTCAAATCTTTTGAAGCTAGTAATAACCAAAATGTTAACGTTTGTTTTAATGAATCTTATACTCCAGATTATATTGATAATATTTTCAAAAATTCCGTTCCTACGGATTTTGTTTCATCAGTTCCTCTTGATTTGTTTCCACCCTTAAAAAAAATCAAAGAAAATAAAGATGAAGTTATCGATTTCTATACAATGTCTTTTAATTCTTTTGAATCTGAATTAAAAAACACTGAAGGATTACATCTAATCTCAGATCAAAGAGCAAAAGTAATCAATTTTTTGCAAAATAATAAAGACATTTTTGATGACATATCGACACCAATTTCCCATGTCGAACACTTTATTAATACGGGTTCACATTTGCCCATTGCTGCAAAGCCTTACAGACTGTCACCGGCTATGAAGATAAAAATCAAAAGCAAAATCCATAAAATGCTTGAAAATGGGATTATAGAAGCATCTGAATCGCCATGGGCTTCGCCTGTAGTCCTTAATCCAAAGAAAAATGGGGAAGTTAGATTTCGCGTAGATTATCGTCGTTTAAATGAAATAACGGTCTCCGATTCTTATCCTCTTTCTCGTATTGACGACTTATTACATGCTGCAAAAACAACACCATTTATGACAACTTTAGATTTAAAGTCTGGATATTGGCAGATTAAAGTTGCAGAACGAGATAAATTAAAGACAGCTTTCACTACTCCATATGGAATTTTCATTTTTAAGAGGATGCCGTTTGGTTTGAAAAACGCACCGGCCACTTTTCAAAGAATGATTGATAAATTTCGTAACGGTCTTCCTAAAATCTTAATTCTGGCATATTTGGATGACATAATTATTTGCTCCAATAGTTTTAACTCTCACTTGCAAGATTTAAAAACAACATTCAACCGACTACGAGAATTTGGAATTCACTTAAATAGAGGAAAATGCAATTTTTGTGTATCTGAAGTAAAATATCTTGGTCATATCTTAACCATAGACGGTTTCAAAGTTGATCCTGATAAAACTGAGACCAAATCCAACGAATGTTAAAGGAGTTCTTTCTTTTCTTCAAACATGCTCCTGGTATAGGCGTTTTATTCCTAATTTTGCGGATATTTCAAAACCACTATCCAATTTAACTAAAAAGAAAACAACATGGAAATGGTCTTCAGTAGAACAAGCAGCATTTAACAGGCTGAAACAACTTTTAACTTCTTCTCCAGTCCTTCGACAAGTCGACGAAAAACTACCTTTTGTCCTCAAAACTGATGCAAGCAACTATGCGATCGGGGCTGTTTTACTCCAGGGGGAGAAGGAAAATGAGCACCCCATAGAATACGCTAGTAGACTACTAATCCCGCAAAGCAACAGACAAATGCTGCCACATCGTCGGGACGCCTTCAGTGGCAGAGGGGGAGTGTGTAGCGGTTGTATTATTTAACATACATACTCCAACACACTTTCTTAAGTTATACTCCACAATACTTAAATAAATTCATCAAATATCCTTTTACATTATTTTTTTAAAAGTATAAAATAAAATTTAATTTTTTCATTCGATCTAAAAATCTCAAACTGTAAACTACAAAAATTATTTCAATAAAAATCAATTTAAAATATAAAAGAAATATTTTCTTTAACTTGAGGAAAACACAGAAATATCTCTTGTTACAGTTATGTTTTTTTTTTAATCTTTTCAATATTTTGGATTAACTTTTAAGCCATCATCAGGAAATCTAGGAAAAATACAGATATCTTTGCATTTTGAAATTTGTAAAAATAAACAATAATGTTACATTCATTTTTACATTTTAAATATTTCTTGTCCAGCAAGTTGTTCACCGTCCGTTGTCCAGCTATCGACTGATTTTAAGTTGTATTAGCTGCTTGTATATGTGTTGTTGTTTTTGTAGCAACTCCAACTCCAGGTCTGTAAGTTAAAAAACAAAATTAATCCTTTCGCCAACTAGTGATTGGGGGATAAGGAAGTGGAAAACCGGTCGAGGCCAAGAAATTGGGAAATTGGTTGGTGGGGCGGGAAGGACAGTTGAAAAGGTAGGAACTGTCGTGAGGACTACCACTGCATGATGGGCACCGCAGTGCCCTCAATGATCCGGGCTCTGTAGATCATCAGGATGAGCGAGTAGCCCGAGCGAAGTTGGGCGAGTATGCACCTTGCCTCCCTCGATATGTGTGTCGATCATGTCTATTTTCACAATAGTAAAAATATACTTACATGTTTGGTGAGAAATCTCGGTTTTTTGTTACATTTCTCCAAAAAAAATATTCAATATTTATTCCATGACGATATCCGCTATCATGGGAGAAATTGGGGACCCCATTGGCATGCTTTTTACAATAGTTGACTATAAACCGTATCGTTGTATTCAAATAATTATTTTCACATATCAATACTTTAATACTTAGATAAAAAGTGGTTTTGAAATATTTGTAAGTTTGTTTATATTATCCAATTTTTTACTAATAACCTTTATCGCGAAATCCACAGGTATAGTTGGAAACAACGAAATCAAATCAAAAGGTATCAACTGTTCGTCATCATACCGACGCCACAAACGAAAAGTAGGATGTTTTATTTCTTCCATGAAAAGTAGGATGTTTTATATTCTCGAACGAAAAGTAGGACGTTTCAAACTTTTTTACGAAAAGTAGGAATTTTCATAATTTGTTACGAAAAGTAGGTTGTTTTAAACTTTTAGATGAAAAGTAGGATATTTCATATTTAAAAAGGGTGAATCATGTCATAAGCGCATATTAAAATTAGTTAACTTATTTAATGTATTTAAATGAAACTTAACCTTCACAGTGAGCATGAAATAAAATGCTCGGGTCATCAACAAGTCTGCTAAAATTTTTATTGTTTTGATGTTCGAACTAAACGTACATTAGCGGAAATAGCCAAAATAAAACATGGATTAGTCTAAACAAAATTACAGCAAATTGACATTCGTATAACAGATAAATATGATTTAATTTGAAATGTTTAAAAAAAAACTCGGTGCAGTGCTTTAGCCGTGAAAGCGTTTTTTCCATCTAAGGACATTTAAAAACATAATAGTCATATTTTCGTTCCTTAGCGTTAAACCTATCTTCAAACTGAATTTCATAAAAATCAATGCAGTGGCTTAGCTGAAAGAGCGTTTTTCCCATTTAGGGCGTGGCACCGCCCATTAAAAAAAAAATATCCAATGTACTGCTCCTTTTCACAGCATTTCCAACAAAAAAAAATAATCTAGCGAATATGTTGATATTTAGGCATAGAAAAGAACTGAACCGTTTTCGTTTTCCCATTTATATATAAGTAGATATACTTATTAAGTATTCTCATCGTTCCTTCGCTTAATAACTAATACTTGAAATTAGTATTTCATTGACATTAGGAAATTGATGTAATAAAATAAGAAACCCCATAGTTTTTCCAAAAATATGCCGCAAGAATCAACGACAACCTATTTTTCGTGCAAGGCATCGAAACGTTCTAGTTTTCGTCCAAAATGTTCAGACATCCTATTTTTCGTCATAAAATCTTTAACGTCCTACTTTTATACATAAAACTTCGAAGAAACCTAGTTTTCGTCATATATAATGAAACAATCTAGTTTTCGTCCAAATAAGTTTGAAACGTCTTACTTTTCGTCCAAGATTTTATGAAAACCTAGATTTCGCAGGAGAAATGAATCATCCTATTTTTCGTCTCAGGCGTCGATACTATATGTTAGGGTGGGGCGCTGCTCTATAGAGATTTTTTATTTTTACATATTCTAAATGGGCCAGTGCGGAAAAAGTGCTCCGGCAACCACCTTTAAGAGGTGTATAAACATTTTTTAAAAATTTTGAGTTTTAGTACTGCCACAAGTCAATCAAACTCTAAACACATCTTGGGAATATAGGGTAAAAACTTAAAGTTGGAACACTGAAGTTTTTTTGATAACGTTTTGTTCGTCTACTTCTCCTGAGTTGGAAAATATAAAAATTAAAGTCCAGACTCCTCCTTCTTGCGATTAAACTGGGCTTAAGCCCTTTTGTGGCAGTACAAAAGATAAAATATCAAAAAGTACCATGTAACATTTTTTATTAAGAATGTTATGGAGCATCTTTTCGCATGTGGCCCATTTCGAAAATCGCAAAAACCAAATTTCGCTCCACCCTACAATATATTTACAAATTATCTAATTTGTTTGAGAATTCTACACCTCCTGCAGTGTTCTGAATCAACAGTAACATTTTTCAATATATTTCCTATGTATCTATGGTGTGAAGGGGAATTTAAAGATGAACCGATTGATCTCGGAGGCATGTTATCTCTATGTATTTTCGGTAGTCCGTATAAACATGGTTATGATATACAAGTAGACTCCATTTAATTGACTTCATGAAAAATGCAAACTTTTCGATTCAATTAACCGGGGAATCAATTAAGCGGGGCCCGGTTAATTGATCCGACTGATCAATTAAAAGAATCCCGGATAATTGATCGAGTGAGTCAATTAAGCATAGAAAAAATTAGCATTCGGTGATATGCTTGTATATTGTACATTAAAAAGTGCATTAGGTACACAAAAGGAACTTCAATTCACCTTAAAATAAAATAATGAAAATTAATACAAAATTCGGTTATGTGCGTAGTTAAGTAGTAGACTTAGAGCTGAGCATATAAATTTGGAAAAACTAGGTGTAATGGATATGTATATGGGAATCGATAGCTTATGATATATTTACCACGAGTCCATCAGTCTGCCGTGCTGAATCGGATGCCTAAGCACATGACCGGCCTGAAAGGATTGCGAAAATCAGTTTTTTTGCAAATATCTCGCTAACGGCTACTTCTAAAGAACAATGTTGGGACAATAATTGTGTGCGTATAAAAAGTTGTTGAGTGTCAAATTTTTAAATTTTTTTATAATTTTTAGTGGCATTAGAAATAAAATAGCAACAGACGTGATTTTGACTATTTAAAACATTTAAGGCCACCTGCTTTTCTGGATATAATATGGTCTATAACTTAATTTGTGCGGTTTTTTTTTATTCAAAATTTGAACGTTTATTTAAGAAAAACATGTAAAATAGTATTATTCAAAGTATTATCCATCACTAGCCACTACTTTTTCCCATCTTTCTGGTAACATATGGATTCCGCGCCAAAAGAACTGCTCCGGTTTTGAGACCAAAAATGAATCAAGCCAATTTCTGATACCCTGTTCTGAAGTGAAGCGTATCCCGGTGAGAGCGTTTTGCATAGACTAAAGTAAGTGATAGTTGGACGAGGCAAGGTCCGGGCTATATAGCGGGTGAGCCAAAACTTCTCATCCAATACTTTCCAAATAGTTTTAACCGGTCTTCCAACATGTGGCCGAGCGATGTCATGTTGAAAAATTATGACTTCGTGTCTGGGCGCATATTCCGGTCGTTTCTCGGCTATGGCTCTATTTTAACGGATCAATTGTGTTCAATAGAGGTCACCTGTGAACATTACAGCACCATGGATATTTGCCTTTGGCTAGCAAGGTCCTGGTAGTCCGGGCTTCACATATCAATGTTTGCATTTCGGGTTGTCGTAATGGATCCATTTTTCATCCCCAGTCACGATCCGATGCATAAATTACTTTCGGCAACGGTCTTCTTCATATTAAAGTAATGAAGAAGAACTCCCCGCAAAAAAACACTTTTTCAGGTGCAAAGTTCGACGTATTAGAGTGAAAAAAAAATATTGCTGTTTACGCTTCAAAGACGCACAATGACAGTAGCTTTCGAAATATTGGAACGATGGAATAATAATCAAGTAACGCCATCTCTTAACAAACCGCACGAATTATAGACCAAAGCACATTCCACTTTCGTCGTCGTTTAAAATATCAGTTTGATCAAAACCCTTTAATAATACGGGAAGAATTAAGTTATTAAAATCATTTGCACCTTTTGCGTTTTCTGAAGATTTTTCTCCTTGGACTTTACGAAAGACGACACCTTAACGGTTTTGCCTTTACCATAGCTAGTTTGTAGGATTAAAATTTTTATTAAGCTGTATTAAAAATTGTTCAGATTTTTCCATCAGAAAAATGTTTATTACTTTAAATATTGTTGATCTTTTTTAACATGTATTAACTGTTTAGATTTTTCCGTCGTTATATTTTTTGTTCTTTTTATATAGTTGGTCTTCAAAAAGGGGTATTTTACATGTATTTTTCATTTGGAAACCATTTTCTTCCTATCAATTAACCGGGGAAACCAATTAAGCGGGAATCAATTAACAGGGGATTTGGGTGCCTTTTTCAATGTTTCAATAGGCTTTTTTAGTTCAATTATCCGGGGAAGTCAATTAAAAGGGGGTCAATTAAGTGGAGTCTACTGTAATACATAATTTTTTGTTTTTTCTACCACGGCTAAGCTCACTATTCTTCACAAAGTTTAAGATTAGTAAAATTGTATTGAATGAAGAGACTTAATGCTGCGTCAATGAAATACATTTATAAAAAATTGTCGTGAAATATTTCAACATAAGACCGCGTATATGCCAAGGAAGTCATCTGCCTGATGTGTTTTTCCATAAGTAATTGAAAAAAAATGTTTTTCTATTTTATTCAAATCTTGCAACAATTATGGGACACAATTTATAATATTGTTAGCATCCGTTCCCTTTGCACAACACTTAAAATGCTTAAATTTTACAGCACTGAAGTCAATTTAGAACTAAACTTACTTTCAAGCGCATATGTCTTTCGAGATGAAATCTTCTCACTGCTTCTCGCAAAAAGAAACCTCGTAGTGCACTGCGCGCTCTTTGTCGTGGCTGGTAGTAGCGGTAGAATGTTTTTCTTAAAATACGCGAGAAGTAATGCGCAAACTTATTTTTCATTTGATGACGCTGGTGGTTATTAGTTACCGAGCTTAATTAAATCTACAATAGATCGCGCTAATAACAGATGTTGCATTAACGCCGCAATATTCTCAATCTTTTGCATATTATTTACCAAAATTATTTATAATTCTGTAATATTTATATTCATACAAGGCTCGCTCATCTTAAACGTATTTCGTTTGAAGAAAATTAAAGAAAAAACGGCTTACAAATCTCAAAATAAACAAAATCAGTGCACAAAAAGTCATTATCATACTGCAAAGTTCCAAGGTTTTAAGGAATTAATTTTTCTCCTTTTTAGCATTGACATAAAAAGCAGCTTCACAAATTTAACAACAGGAGGCGCTACTATTCGCATCATAGGACACGCAGTAGCGCGTGCACCTTTTTCATGCCTCATTAACAGCTTGAATGCCATGCCGGTAAACCGGAAAAGGAAAATCATATCCGTTTTCATAGTTTTTTGGGGAAAAGTATTTGAAACATGACGTGGGTATTAGACAAAGAAGAAAAATTGTAGCAAAAAAAAAAAAAAAAATTTCAAACGAAAACGAAATAAAAGCGAAAGTTTTACCAAATGTTTACACAACAACGTGTTGTGAATTTCAAAATTATTTTATATAAATAAACTTTCAAGTAGACAGTAAGAGTTCATATTAGAAATTCGTCTGTTTGTAGTAAGTCTACAGGAAAATGTTAGTAAGTATTTACTCATAAAAAGTAATGGAATGACTCATACTAAGCGACAATAAAGCAATTTTTTTTTATAAGCTACATTGAAAATCATTGTGAATTAAAAATCAATCACTGATATCGATGTAGAAACCTAGAACCAAATATATAGAGGTCCTAACAAAAGTTCTCTTAGTAGGTGTCATGTTATAAATTTTTAGTAAATCAAATAATTGCGCACTATTTATTATAATCTTGTGATACATCATTTTGATTTTCAGAAAGATCGGTCAAAATGGAGAGAAAAAAACGTAAAATGCCAAATAGCATTAGAAATTAATGCGACATCCCGCGTGCCTATTTCAAAATGGTTCCGAAGATTCCAGACAGGTTATTTGTCTATGGAGGACGAACCTCAAGAAGGCCGCCCAAAATCTTCGACTGATTATGAAAGTGTAGCGCTGGTGAAGTCTAAAATTGACGAAGATCCAAGATTGACCCAGGAAATCATTGCTGAGGAACTGGGCTTGAATGCCATGGCTGTATTGCGAATATTAAAACTGATCTTGGATACACGAAGAAATCTGCACGATGGGTCTCTAGAATTTTAAGTGATGCTCAAAAAGAGGCATGTGTGCGTATCGCTAAGTATTTTCTTGAAAAATTCAAAAACGGAGAGTCTAATGCTTTCAAGAAAATTGTAGCAGGTGACGAAGCATGGTTTTATAAGTACGACCCTGAAACCAAACAACAAATAATGGTATGGAGCACAGAAGGTGCAAATCCACCTGTTAAAGCGAAGCAACAAAAGTCAGAAGCAAAAGTAATGATGTCAGTTTACTTCACCCGAGAGAAAGTTGTAGCTGCTAATCCTTTGGAACAAGGGCAGACGGTTACTGCTAAGTGGTAAAGTGAAACCTGCTTACCCCGTGACTTACGGTTGTTTCCAAAAATAGAAAAACTTGAGAGGGAGAGTCTTCCACAGCAATGAGGAGATAACAAATGCGGTTAATGATGAAATTGTAAAACTGCAAAAAGCAGATTTTGAAGACTATTTTTAAGATGAATTTATCGACTTCAAGAATGTATCAAAATAAATGGCGATTACGTTGAAAAAATACAAACAGATAAAGAATCTATATCTATACTAATATTATAAATGCGAAAGTAACTCTATTTGTTTGTTACCTTTTCACGCCTAAACCGGTCAATCAATTTCGATGAAATTTGGTATGGAGATAATAAGAGACACCAGGATGGACATAGGATAGTTTCTAACTCTAAAATGATCCTTAAAAGAGGTGAAAAGTGGGGTGAAAGTTTGTATGGCAAACCAATAATTTCTCAAATACGTATATTCTCAATTCACATAGATGGCGTAGATTTTGATGTTGTTTACATTTTGAAAAATAAATAAAATTTGAAAAACAAATAAACAAAAACTTATGTGTGTTTCTGTTTTAACAGCAGGGCAAAGCTGCTCTGAAGCATCTTTGCATGCAAACAATCGCATCTTTCGTGCTGAATGCTCCCTTCCATGTTGTATAGGCATGCCAGCTTTTAATGCGCATCTCAAGTGTATGAACAAGATGCGCTTCCCCTTCCTATCCACAAGAAAAGAAAAGAGATGCGCTTCCTCTACCCTTCCGTTGGGAAATGAAGAAGATGCGCTTCCTGTTCCTTTGGATTTCCTCATCCAGCGACTTTTTTCAATCTGTTCTTATTAGGTAGTTACTTATTATCAGGTCAGGCTTTAGATGCCGAGCGTCACGCAACTCAAAGGGCTGCTGAGGCCTTCCAACAGAACCAAGCCCGTTAGGCTTTAGGTGAAAAACGCCTCGCAACTCAAAGAACTGCCGAGACCATCGAACAAAGACAAGCCAAAAAGGTGAAGCAACTCTTTAAGCGAAATTCTGACACTTCAGTACGAGATATTGCTGCAACGGCATGTACCTCGAAATCTACTATGCAAAGGCTAAAATAGTAAAATAAGATGAAGATCTACAGAGTTTAAAAAGTACCAGACGAGCCCGAAAGTTATTTGATGGTTTCCGGACTAAATATGACTGTTACATAATAGATGATTAAACACAGATAAGGGCAGATTTCAATCAGCTACCGGGGCATACATTTTATACCTGCACGAAAAACAGGGAGGTACAGAACAAATTTAGAGAAAAGAAATTATAAAATTTCCCAAGCAGTATACTTAGTAGGTATGGTTTGGCAAGCCATATGCACATGTGGACTGGAAAGCAGGTTGTTTTTTTTTGTAACACAGGGTATACAAATTTCGATAATTGATATTGGCGTGTGTCTTAAAAAAGTCTTTTGCTATTTTTTCTGCCCTATTTTAGCAACCTCTGACTATTCTAAAGCCACCATAGAGTGGTACCGGAGCACATTTAATCAAAAAAGTTCGAGTCAATTAACTGCACAGAGCTTTGACTTATGGAGAGGTATCTGACCTTCGAAATAGTATATCGATTCCTTTAAGCGCTATAGTCCTATTTCCATTTTTTTTTAATTGTTGGGGAATGCAAAAAAGAAGATTTCACACAGTGGTTATTTAGTATTTTCTGCTTTTTTAATATAAAAATTTATGTAATAATTTTGCTTTTAAACGTATTTTCCACAGTCTCTTATCAGTTAGAGGTTTGTTTTTTAAAATTGTGCGGACATTATAAAATTTATCTGGCGAAATTTGGGCAAACTTTACAAGTTATTTTGATAAAATTTGGCTGAGGGGTGGTGACTGTCCATACCTTGCAATGAACCAAAACTGTTAGAAGTTGAAGAAGTTCCACGCCCACTTTTTGACAATTAGAAAAATTTGATTCAATGTTTATTACTCTAAAAAGGCTCTTTCTGATAGCTAGGATTCTTATGTGGTATGTCGTTATTTTCGTTAACTTGAAAAATGGCGTGACATTACTAAAAAACTTATATATATGTAAGATATGTTAAAAGAACTAATAAAGTAATTTTATCTGAAATTTATTAAAGAGTGTTCACTAAATATCACTAAAATATCACAAGTGAGTGTGGCACCTCCCATACAAGTAAAACACATTTAATGTTATATTTAGGGAAACCTTTGAGCTATAGTAGTAATACTAAGATTTGATGTGAATCAGTAATTCAGAACATTTGGTCAAAACTTGAGGTGAAAAGAGGTATAAAAAAAAAAATAGATCAAACGTAGGAAAAAGTAGAGATAGCACATTTGCACTTTAAAAAATATTAAGTTTTGGATATAGGATTTTTTTTAATTCTGTAATATTTTGATGTCTTAGCGGTATTTTGAAGTCCAGTTTTGCATTCGGTAAAGAAGTCCATAACGCTACCATAACTGCGAAAATCTTAAAATCGCAAAAAGTGGAGATAGGACTATAGCGCTCAAAGGTATCAATACATACTACAAAAAATTTACATGATTTCACTCAATCTTTTTTAATTATTTAAATACTTAGTATGAAGATTGATACAAGTTTGGAGAAAAAATATGCTATTGGAAGTATAAAAATACGCAGACGAAGTCGCGGGTAAAAGCTAGTGAAGTTATAAATTTAAAAAAATATTATCCAGTTTTTTCAATTCTACTAAGCGAACTTTTGTTTGGACCCTCTTTTATCAACATCTTAAACCTTATCTAGCTGTCCGTGGTAAGATTCCTTATGGTACGGGAAACGATTTCTTGACTTGACAATTTTATAAGTTGTTGATTTGAGACCCATTGCTGATTTTGCTTTGTCAAATGATTACTAACTTCTTATGAACAAATTTGATGAAATGGATGTAATATCTATAAGCCAGAAATAATTTTATTGGAAGAGGTGTATCCGGTAGGCACTATCTCGCTATACAATTGTTTCGATTGTCCACTGAAATCAAAAAATTTGACATTCTTGTTCTTTTTCTATAAGTTTATCTCAAAATCAATAATCAAATAGAGAAGAAATTGTGGCAGAATGTCTATTGAAATTTGGAATAAATGGATTGCCGAAAACATGGTGAGCATTTTCCCATCATCTAATATGTAATAGTTAATGATTTGTAATCATTACTCACTCAACAATATTTTTATGTTTACTGTTAACATGGTACATAAATGCTTACATTTTGTCTACAAGTGTAGCATATATGTATGTTCATATAAAGTTCTTGCAAAAAAATCATTACAAATTGCTGCAATATCTGACAAAAACTTTTTCAAAATGAGAGAATTTCATTTTTGAATTCTAAAGTAAACACTTCATGTTGTGCATAATAGTGCAAAGATTTCAATAAAATTATTTTAAATCGAATAGTGAAAAGTTCAACACTTCATGTCATGTAGACATTGAGGACTCTTCATAGAATTTTATGTTCTGGATGGCATATGTGGGTGTGTGAGAGAGAAATTTTTAGCACAACATACTTGAAACACAATTTAAGCATAAAATTCTGTTTTTGAATTGTCTGAGGTGTAAATTGTTGAAATATTGAACAAGAAATTTCAATTATTTTTACTTCAGAAAATTTTGTAAAAACTAATGGTTGTTGTTGTGTTTGAACTTGGTAGCAAAATCAATCAATAGATTTAATGATTTATAAAATGTTGACATTGATAAATAAATTTTATGTGATCTCAATTATTGCAATTATTAGAATGCGTATTATTTGATAAAAAATTATTAAAAATAAAAATTTCAAAAATATTTCATTTTATTGGGGTGAACACTGTCATAACACATTCGTATATGTACATACTTATGTATATTAAAGTTGCCAAAAGTTTTAAAATTTTTTAGGAATGCGATCCCACAGCTCGAAAATATTCTCTTTGATGTAAATAAGCCATTCGGGGAATATCTCAAACCATCTTAAAATACAAATACAACCACCTACAATCGATGAAATAGTGAAAGCTATCCAATGCATGAAAAACAACAAGGCCGTCGGTATAGGTCAAATAACAGCTGAACTGCTAAAAGCATGCCCTATTACATCAGCTAAGATTCTTCATTCTCTGATTTTCAGACTATGGAGCGAAGATCGTTTGCCAGAAGATTGTCTACATGGCATGCAAATCAAATTGCCAAAAAAAGGTGACCTTAGCGAGTGCCGAAATTATAGAGGAATAACCTTGCTCCCAGTACCATCAAAAGAACTGACAAAAGTGCTTCTGAGCAGGGTAAGCGAAAAACTTGATACGGCCATCCGAAAGCAACAAGCAGGATTCCGGCCAAACCGTTCATGCTTGGATCAAATCAGCACCCTCAGAATAATTGTGGAACAATCATGTGAGTGGCGTGATGCGCTTCAACTTGTCTTCGACAGTGTCTCCCGAGAAAACATTTGCACGACTGTCCTGTGATTTGAATAAAATTTTCGAGTACCCCATTTTTTTTACGGAATTGTGTTAAATATCGTATTTCAACATGTTTTCAATAAAAAATTTCAAAATCCTTAGAGCACTTCGGAAATGATCGGCGAACGAACGATTTCCATGTTGCTTTAGCCGAAGCAAATGAGAATAATTCTGAAAAATAGTTACAAATGAATTTTTCTTTTTCCGGAATTGTATTCACTAATGCATGAAAAATAGCGTGTGAAAACTACATTGCAAAATCATATACCCGAAAAAGTTATTCAAGGTCAAAAGTTGCGAAAATAAATTTTTTTCAATTATTTCGCTTACGGCTGCAATTACGAAAAAATAGTGGTCGTCAGTTATTTACTGAGTCAACAGTTGTTTAGCTTTAATGGTTTACTACGAAAAATCCTAAACATTTTTTCGCTATCACTCATGGTTTAGGAGCTATGTCAATTTAAAAAGTTTTAAAACTTCGCGATATTTATATGTTGTACTTTTTAAATTGAGATAACTCTCAAACGACTAATCGCACAAAAAAAAAATAAATATATATTTGTTTGCAGCTTTTTTTTCGTACGACCTATGGTTTAGGAGATATCTTTCACAAACCGTTTTAACTTTGAAAAACTAGTTTTTGAAGGAAGTCTCTGGAGCTGTTTTCACTCGATAAAAAGAAACGGGATCTATTTTATTAAAATTTACATGATCTGCTAATAAAATTTGACACATATTAGTACAATCATTTGGGAGAAAAAAATGATGTTACCTGGAAAGTTTTGCGGGATTTCTGCAAATGAGTTATTTTATAGATTTCGATGTGCTCTTTCAGAATTTCAACTTTGCTACCTCGTATCGTGTTCGCTCGAGCCGCCATATTGGAAAAATGGCGTCCAAAATCAGTTTTTTACAAATATCTCTTTAACGGTTATGTTTAGAGAAAAATTTCTTAGCACAATATTGTAGCTTATAAAATTTTCTATAAAAATGACCTTTGAATTGTTTTCGTACGACTTATAACTCAGGAGATATCTTTATTCAAAATTTTAGAAAAATTAGTAAATTGTGAATGCCACTTATGAGTAGGCACAGTGATGTGTCAAGCTTATAATTACGATAACTTATGAACGGTGAGTCGCACGTTTAAAATAAAAACACTTATTTATAGGGATTAACTTGCTCTGCAAGTTACATATTATTTTTTTTTCATATCACCTATAGTTAAGGAGATATTTTTCCCACAAACCTAAAATTTTGAAAAAAAACGTTTTTTCAAAATGGCTCCTAAACGGTTCGTCCTAGAAAAAAAATTGTCAATGCATTTGGTAGAACGTTCAATTTCCTATAAGAGCCTCTTCGAGCTGTTTTTTCGTCAGACTTACACTTCATGAGATATCGCGACTTGAAAATCATTCAAAATTGAACATAGTAGGGCGCATAGAACAATATTCAATTTTGAATGATTTTCAAGACGCGATATCTCATGAAGTGTAAGTCTGACGAAAAAACAGCTCGAAGAGGCTCTTATAGGAAATTGAACGTTCTACCAAATGCATTGACAATTTTTTTTCTAGGACGAACCGTTTAGGAGCCATTTTGAAAAAACGTTTTTTTTCAAAATTTTGGGTTTGTGGGAAAAAATATCTCCTTAACTATAGGTGATATGAAAAAAAATTATATGTATCTTGTAGAACAAGTTATTCCCTATAAATAAGTGTTTTATTTTAAACGTGCGACTCACCGTTCATAAGTTATCGTAATTATAAGCTTGACACATCACTGTGCCTACTCATAAGTGGCATTCACAATTTACTAATTTTTCTAAAATTTTGAATAAAGATATCTCCTGAGTTATAAGTCGTACGAAAACAATTCAAAGGTCATTTTTATAGAAAATTTTATAAGCTACAACATTGTGCTAAGAAATTTTTCTCTAAATATAACCGTTAAAGAGATATTTGTAAAAAACTGATTTTGGACGCCATTTTTCCAATATGGCGGCTCGAGCGAACACGATTCGAGGTAGCAAAGTTGAAATTCTGAAAGAGCACATCGAAATCTATAAAATAACTCATTTGCAGAAATCCCGCAAAACTTTCCAGGTAAAACTACCAAATGACTGTACTATATATACGAAATAATTATCGTTAAATTTTTTTACTTAAAAACAAAAATAAATTTGGCGAATTTTGAATGAATTCTTTAAGTTTTGACCAAAAAATTTTTTTGAAAGAAATATGAATTTTGGTAATTTTTACGTTTTTGCCTTTTTAATTTTTTTTTTTTTTTTTTTTCAAGTAAATAATGTAACGATAATTATATATACAATTAATATGCCGTTATATTGAAAAAACTCGTTGAAGGGCGTGGCACCACCCACAAAAAAATAATAGGTACGCTATTAAAAGAAAACTACTAAAGCAATCTTTTTGAATTTAACTGTAGGGAATCTACTTGCAATAAGGCACCTACGATCAAGAATGGAAAAAAAATAGCGCCGGTGTGCGTGGAACCTCCTATTCAAGTAAAACACATGAAATGCTATTTCTCGCAAATGGTACAACATATTTTGATGAAATTTGATATGATGGTCAGGATCATGAGCATCTAAAGCATAGCGAAAAGTGGGCGTTGTTCAATGATTACAACGCCCAGGTTTTACCAAAATTTTGGTTAAGAACTCAGGCGCAAAAAGAAATGGAATGAACTTTTTATGTCTTAAGTACTTTTCGACGCTGAATCCGTCTTCATCAGCAGAACTGTCATTATACAACACCTGCAGGATTTTAAAATATCCTTGCTTGAAGTTGAAGAAAACGCTGTTTTCAGTCTTACAGCGTAGCTAACCATAAAAAAAGGTGAAATTCTTTTTTATTAATGGCATCTCTTCCTTATCAAAATATCCTTTCGTATTTATCCAATAGGGGTCTTATTTTCCGAGTTATGATACAAAAGAAGAAAAATTTTGGGTGCATGGCATATTCCATTTATTTATCTATTTCACCGAAAAAAATGTTGAGTTTTTGATATTTTTCTATACCATTCGATACTGTGAGAGTTTTTTCTTATTATTATTCTCATTACTTAATTTATTATTTTGAAAGCATGAAAATTAGAGGCGAAAAGATACAAATTTCATCACAAAAAAAAGCTATGAATAAAAACATCGACTGAAATAATAAGATCAGATTGTTGACCGAACAGGGATCGGTCTCCAGGTACGAAAAGCTTTAAATGCAGTGTGTCACACAACGGGTTGTTGTCACCGACATTCACTACTAATTCATGCGCACGGCGTTCTTGATGATATCCTAGATAAATCTCTTAATAAAGCCAAAAGAGGTACCCGATTGAACTTTACCGAACATCTACAGTGTGGCTGATTCGAAGTGTTACCAATTCAAAAGACTATATTTTTAGTTTCCATGCACAGATTTTATTGATCAAACGCTATAATTGTTCAAATTTTAAGAATCTACTTGAGATTTTTGATATGGCCACCTTTGGCCTTAACTATGGCCCGTAGACGGTCGAAGAACGAGTCGCATGCTGCACGAATTTGATTTTGTGGAAGTTTGCGAAATTCTCGTTGAAGGGCCACTTTTAGCGCATCAACGCTCTGGTATTTTTTAGTCAAGACCTTCTTGTTCAACATACCCCAGATTGAGAAATCCAGCGGATTCGCATCAGGCGAATTTGAGAGCCATTGTTGAGCAGAAATGAAGCTAGGAACATTTTTTTCTAACCATTCTTGATTCACACGAGCTTTGTGTGACGATGCCGAGTCTTGTTGGAATGTCCATGGCTTGCGACCGAAATGTTTGCGTGCCCACGGTAGTAAAGCACCCTCCAACACTGATTCACGATACACCTGGGCGTTTACTTTGACGCCAGCGGCCAAAAAAACGAGTGGTGAGCGCCCATCAGCAGTCACTGCAGCCCAAACCATCACATGCGGTGGTGCCTGCGTCCTGGTGGCCAAACGAACATTCAAATTTTCGTAGGACCTCTCTGTCAAGTAAACCCGATCATTTTGTTTGCTTACATATTGCTGGATACAGTAATTTTTCTCATCAGAGAAGACAATTTGTGACAGATTTCCGGCGGCGTGCAAGCGCAACAACTCCTTGGCTCTATCGAGCCTAACTTTTTTTTGAGCAGGAGTGAGATCATGCGCCTTTTGGAACTTGAGGGCCTTTAGTCCGAGCTTGTTTGACAATATGTGTTGCATTCGTTCACGCGATATTTTCAGCTCGGCAGCCATTTGTCTGCCACTGCGTCTCGGATTTCGTTCAATTCTGGCCTTCACCTTTCGAACCATTTCTGGTGATGTTGCAGTTATTTTCCGACCACCACCATGTCGTTTGGCAACGCTGCCGGTATCAT
The DNA here is from genome assembly GCA_951812925.1 of Calliopum simillimum. Lineage (NCBI taxonomy): Eukaryota > Metazoa > Arthropoda > Insecta > Diptera > Lauxaniidae > Calliopum > Calliopum simillimum. The sequence goes on from OX638370.1 coordinate 43,348,873, forward strand.
TGTAACGTGTTATGGTCCGATACACAAATATTTTATTCACTTTTAAATGTTTCAGCTCACGAACAATTGCTGGTTGCGATTTTCCAGCCAAATAAAGAGCAATCACACTATTACGTTTGAATTCCATTTCGAAAATTTTTTATTTTCAATTAATTGACGCGCAAATGCTTTTGGTTATTTGTTGACAATAGAATGAGCCAATTTTTAAAAAACAGCTGTCATGTTTTATCTGTCAGATAAGTCTATCTGAAGTTGGTAACCGTTCGAATCAGCCACCCTGTAGACGATCTCGACTACGCTGATGATGACATTTGCCTCTTATCGTCCAAACACTCCAATAAAGTATGCAAGCAAAATTGAAGATATTGTCTTGGAATCACAAAAAGCTGGCCTCAAAATCAACGTATCTAAGATTAAAAGCATTAGGCTGGACGCCAAAAGCAATGGCATCATGTTTATAGCTAGCAGTGATGACATCGAAAACATCGACAGCTTCACGTGTTTTGGATGGTGGAGCACAACAGGATATAAACTCAAGAATAGCAAAAGCAAAAGGCGCGTTTGCTCAACTGAACAAATTATGGTCTCTTCCGTTATATTCACCAAAATGAAATTGCGCATTTTTGATTCGAAAGTGAAATTGGTTTTGTTATGTGGGTGCGAAACGTGGCTTGTAACTGATCAACTAATGAACAAGCTGCAAGTATTCGTCAACAAATGCTTAAGGCTTATACTAAAGATTTGGTGGCCTCGCACTTTACCAAATGGCGAGCTACATCAAAAATGCAATCAGAGGGCTATAGCAAACGAGGTCAAGCTGCGCAGGTGGAAATGGATTGGTCATATTCTACGGAAACCACACAGCGAAGCATGTCGCCAGGCCCTTGAGTGGAATCCAAGCGGCACTAAAAGACGTGGTATGCCGAAAACCAACTGAAAAAAGTAGTTGGAAAAGGAAATACAAGAATCAGGAAAGTTGTGGGAAGAGATCAAAGTCATCGCAAAGGATCGCGACAAATGGAGACGTTGCATATTGGCCCTATGCTTCTCCTAGGAGTTAAAGGAGTTAAAAAAAAAATACAAAAGAATTTTTATATCTAAAAAATTTTAGTGGAAAAGATTTTTTTTTATGGTTTTTTTTTTTTATATAAAAATGAATAGGATAAGTTTCTCACAATTATTAATTTACAAAGTTTGATGTAAGCTATGAATTTAAAAAAAAAAAAAACTTTTTATGAATATTACAAAAATAGCCAACTTCAAAACCCTGTATTTTAACAACAACTGATACTGGGACAAAATCCTCCTGCATTATTGATTTTGCATACAGAAACTACAATATTGAAATATTTGAGTTAAATTGGTCACTGAATAATTTTTAGCTGGTACACTTGGCGTACTTTCTTTCGTATATAACAAACTAGCATCTAAAATTTAACATCAAACATATGCATTAGGGGTGTTTTAGTGCACGAATTTTGGATTTTGATACTTGAAACCCCTCAATTTTGTGAGGTTGGAAAAAAAAATGAGTTTGCAAAAATAATTTTGAGGGTGGGGTGAGGATAAGGGTTAGCGCATCGAGGTCAAAGATGAGAGAAAAGGAGAAACAATTTACTTACAGCCCTTCAAGAGGGGCCACCTCTAGAGGGTTCAAATGGGTTACCGGACATAATCCCAACGGACATAATCCCCATTTCGTAAATGGGGATTATGTCCGAAAATTTTTCGGTCATAATCCCCATTTTGGCCATGGGGGTTATGTCCGCAAATTTTTCGGACATAATCTCAATGGGGGTTATGTCCGAAAAATTTAATTAAGATTGAACAAAATTTTTGCAATAATCCATTTAAAAAATTTATATAGTGTTGGATGTTATAGACTGATCCGCGGCCGAAGGCCGCCGCGAAGCCGGTGTTGGATTTTTGGGAGTTTTAAATCCAGAGCTGTGGCCGCAGGCCGCCCACTTACCCCTACCCTTATGTAAAATTACTGTGGAATTTTTGGGAGTTGTAAATCCTGAGCTGCTTCTGTGGTCAATAACAAAATATCGTTATGGGGACTATGTCCGTTTTTTCCTGGGGACTATGTCCGAAATACTTGCGGACATAATCCCCATTGAAAAAATGGGGATTATGTCCAAATAACTTGCGGACATAATCCCCATATCGTGAATGGGGATTATGTCCGTGGGGATTATGTCACGGCACCGTTCAAATGTATGACCGACCCACATTATTTTTTCTCCCCCAACATTTTTACCAAGCATACCTACCTCTTATCTCTAACCCCTGGGGGCTTCCTCACAAAATTGACACTTTTAGGAAATCGACCCCCACCACTCCCAGGGCCCCTAGAAGGGTCAAATGTATGACCGGCCCCTTATATTTTTTCCTCCGCAACATTTGGTCCCACCATACTTACCCTCTATCTCTAGCTCTTTAGGGGGCTCCCATACAAAATTGACGTCATAGACATAAAAAATATGGAAAGGAAATCGTCAAATAGGCCCATAACTGCCCAGGAGTCTCTTCTAGAGGAGTCAAATATATGATCGACCTCCATTATCCTCCTTCCAAAGTTTCACAGCTTACCTACCCCCTATTAACAATACTTAAAGGGGCTGCTATACAAAGTTACGGTTTTTTAAAAACTGCCCCCACTGCCCTAACTGGACCATGGGTACCCCTAAAAAGGTCAAATGAATGACCGACCCCCATTATTTCTAGGAAAATTTATAAAAAAAAAAATTGTATGGCAGCCCCATTCAGGGTTGAAAATAGGGGGTAGGTATGTGGCGGAGAAATATAGGCCGCGAAAAGAGAATGCGGGTCGGTCATACATTTGACCCTTCTAGGAATACCCGTGGTCAGTTAGGGCAGTGGGGGCATTTTATATAAAAACAGTAACTTTGTATGGGGGCCCCCTTAATGATTGGAAATTGGGGGTAGTTATGCTGAAAAAAAACTTTGGAAGGGAACTACTGGGGGTCGGTGATATATTTGACTCCTCTAGAAGTGACTTCTGCGCAGTTATGGGCCTATTTGACGATTTTCTTTCCATATTTTACATATGACTTTTTTTTGTATGGGAGTCTTTTAAAGAGTCAAAGATAGAGGGTAAGTATGTTGGAAAAAATTGTTGGGGAGGAAAAAATATAAGGAACTAGTCATACATTTAACCCTTCTAGGGGCACCCAGGGAGTGGTGGGGGTCGATTTCCTAAAAATGTCAATTTTGTATGGGAGCCCCCTTAGGGCATAGAGATAGGGGGTAAGTATACTTGGTAAAAATTTTGGAGGGGGAAAAATAATGTGGGTCGGTCATACATTTGACCCCTCTAGAGGTGACCCCTAAGCATTTGTAGGGCTGTATGTAAATTTTTTCTCTTTTTCTCTCTCCTTTGACCTCGATGCACCGACCTTTACCCTCACCCCACCCCCAAATTTTTTTTGCAAACTCATTTTTTTGCCCAACCTCACAAAATTTAGGGGTGTCAAGTATCAAAATGTTGTTCCTAAGGATCTCCATACATTCTTAAAACACCTCTAATATGCATACAACTCTTGTTCCAAAGTCAGACTCTCCCAGACATACTTATTTACATAGAATATATTTCAAAATGGGAGACCTTAAAAAGTAAGTCTTTTTCGAAACGTTTCCGAAGCATGTAAATGCCTCATTCTTCTAAGCTTAAAGCCGCATGCTCACAAATTTTCATCTTTAATATTTAAAACAAAGCAAAAACACTGCCGCTATGTCACATATCAAATCAAATTAATAAAATTCATAAAAACCTCATACGTTCCGTTCACTGATGTCATTTTTCATTCATGGAAGTATGCGAGTAACAACGTCAAAGTTAAACCACAGCGGAAGTTCCCCGCCACTGCATGAACTGAAGTGGAGTACCGAATTTTTTTTTTTTTTTTGTGGTTTACATGTTTGCTTCCCAGGCAAAATATTTTTTTTTTTTAAATTTTGTTGTAAATTTGTTATTTACTTTGTAAAAAGTTGCAATTTATGTTGTTGCTGGAATTCAGGTCATATGACAGTCTGGCTTTTTTGTGTTGGTTTCTTTCGCTAAAAAATTTTATGTCAAAACTTTGTTATTGCTTTTAATTCGATTTATTGGAAAAGTTCGACATTTTTTCAAATATTCATTTAATTTTTAATTTTTTTGATTTTTTTTCGGTCATGTTTTTGGTTTTTTTGACATTTTACAATCTTTCAGAAAGTTCAATTTTTATTTACCTTATGGGGTTGTAGAAATTTTGTGTAAAATATGTTTTCAATAAAATTAAGGAGAATATTTTTAAAGTATCCATGGTATTTATCCCAATAATTTTGCTTGCTAGAACAAAATATTTTATTTCGAAAAACTGATTTTTTTCATTGTATATAAACAAAGAAACTAAAGCCTTCTAATAATCTCAACAATGGATTTAGAATTTCCTTATGTTTATCTTGACTGGCAAAGTTGTGAAAAAGTGCTCTAAGAGAATATCGATTCCTAACCGCAAAAATATCATATGCGCCGAAGAACCAATATTACAGAAGTCATTTGATAGTTTTACCTGTAAAATTTTCCAGGTTTTTTGCAAATGAGTTATTTTATAGATTTCGAATTTCAGAATTTCAACTTTGCTACCTCAAATCGTGTTCGCTCGCACCGCCATATTGGAAAAATGGCATCCAAAATCAGTTTTTTACAAATGTTTCTTTAACAGTTACATTTAGAGAAATCTATTTATTAGCTACAATATTGCGCCACAATAGTTTTCTCTTACCGTCACCATTAAAGAAATATTTGTAAAAAACTGATTTTGGACGAAATTTTTCCAATATGGAGGCGCGAGCGAACACAATTCGAGGTAGCAAAGAAGAAATTCTGAAAAAGCACATCGAAATCTATAAAATAACTCATATGCAAAAATCCCGGAAATCTTTCCAAGTAACTTCATTTTATCCTCCCAAATAATTGTACTAAAGATCATTTTTTTTTTTTCGTGCATGGCAGATTTTTTAAAACATTAAAATTTAGCGTAGTCCTTATTTGATTTCATATAAATAACAGATGTGGCGCAAACGTTATTTTCTTCATCATCTTAGTTATCCCTTGAAAGCTTACTTTTCCCGTGAAAATTATTTCCGCGAACAGACAAACACCCAGCCAGCAAGACGGACATGTCCATATCGACTAAGGACGTTGCCGCTGATCCAGAATATATACATGTGAGGATGTTCCAAATAATAATACCGCAGCCGCTTAGTTTTTATATAATTTTATTTATAATTTAAATTTATTAGTATAATTCAGTATTTTTATTTATAATTAAATAGTATTAATTATTAATTAAGTTAAAAAAATGAAGGTATGAAATGACTTTAAGAAAATTTAATAAATTGAATCGACTTCTTCATTCTACTTCAATGACTTTTCACCTAATAACTCTACTTGATTGAATCTACTGCAAATTTGTTCACTTCACCGTTTTCTACTTTTTCTACATAAATTTCTACTTGCTCTGCTGTTGTTTTTCGCCTGATCAATGACGTCATAGATCCAGTTAGTTTTACATGTTGACGACAATGAGGGAATTCATATTTTGTATTTAATGGGAATTTACATCTCACAAACATACCTATTCTGTTCCCTGCCTATCCCGCCTTTTTCTCTGCGATACAAACAGAATGACAAGGTGGATATATCCTAGGTGTAGGTAATACCTCTGTAAAATCGGTACAAGAGACCCCAGCCAAAATGATAAAGCACTCTTATTGGTTTAGTTAATCTGTGTTTTACTTTATCCGTTTATTTTTACTAGAGTTCGCCTTGTGGCCGAAATTCGACCATTTCGATTTTACTATAAAGCAAACAATTTTTATACCCTTTATTGGTTTATAAAACACAAAAAACTTTTAATATTCTTCCTTAGGGTTCAGATTATCTGCATTTATCGTGCTTTCTATTAAGAGGCGTGTTACTAAACAGCAAAAACTTTTTTATTTCTTTCCGGACTGTTTATTCTATTCCAATACCAACATTTTTTTTTTTTTAATAATTTATTTAGTAACAATTCTTGTACATAACAATTCAATGTTTAATGCCGCAAGTGCATGGCACCATCTTCTTAAAAACTTAATGGTCATATTCTCGTTCCTTATTACAAACCCTATCTCTATACCAATTTTCGTAAAAATCGATGCAGTGGTTTAGCCAAGAGAGCGTTATTTCCATTTAGAGGCGTGGCACCACCCACTGATAATTATTATGATTCTTTTGTCGTTCTTAAGTGTTAACCCTATCCTCGTACCAAATTTCGTACAAATCGATGAAGTTGTTTAGCCATGAGAGTGTTTTTTATTGTGCTATGCACTGCTCCTCCTCACAAACTTTCCACGAAAAAAAAAAAAAATAAGTAAATCGGTTGATATTTATGTATAAAAACAGGCTATTTATGCCTATTTATGTATAGATTTGTAATTCTAAACCTACGCGTAGTTTCCATTATGTGTTAATTAATGTTGGTTTTTGGGGTGCTTACGTTATTTTTGCGGTCAAGAAAAAAACATATGTGGCTCTTCCGATATAATTTAAAGTGTGATATTTTGGTAAATATATATAATATATGGTATACGCATTTTGCCTTTCCGTTTGTAACGCAGAAAAGGAGGCGTGACAGGCATGGAAAAGTATATATGTTCTTGATCTGCGTCACCTCTTGAGTGGGTATAGCCATGTCTGTCTGTATGGATGTCTGTCCGTTGAAATCATTTTAATATTTGTTGAAAGAAAGATAATTCAATGAAGTTTGATACACTGTCTTTGTCCTTAAAGTTAATTTGGTTTATTGAAAATAAACAAAATCGGTAGAGCGACACGCCTACCGCCCATACAAAATTATATTGAAAGTGCAACTTTTGGAGTATTTTTCACGGTATTGCAACTAAGTGACCTTGGACAAAAGAGCTTGGCACCTCCCACATAAGCAAAAGTTTCAAAATGCTATATAGAAAACGTTTGTCGAGATAATCTAAAGGCAACTACTATATCAAGTTTTATGTAAAGAAATTTCCTTGTCTTGTTGTATAACCTCAAATATAGCAAAACAAACCAGTATTTGTTGAACTTTTAGGTAGGTATATCTCAAAAACCATATAAGATAAAGCAATTCTGATGCCGGACTCAAATTCAGCACCGCAAAATACATCGAAAATCGCTATTTGCATTTTTGCTTGTTGTATTTTTTTTCCAATTTTTTTATTTTTTTTTTTTTGTTTGGAGATAATGCCGCTACATAAAGATATAGAAAAACGCTGGGAGAATGTGATGCGATTTTGTCAATTTTATATTCTAATTATAAATACATGGTCTAAGGAGTCGAAGTACGTACTTAGTTTTTGGCGGGATCGGGGACTTTTTTTTCGTTCAAGCCAGCTGTGTTAGGATAGGTATAACCCTTTCAAATGTGCTGTTTTAGCCTCTTAAGGGCAGGCAGGAAAGACAAAAGATGAGGAACGAGTGCGAAATATGTTTATTTCTTGAAATTGCCACAGTATAGGAGAGTAAAATAATAAGGAACATAAGAGCACCAAACATAATTATGTATGTTCGGGTCTACCACAAGTTTTCTGCGATTGTCTTCTACTGTCACTGTCTTACCTTTGAAAAATTCCACATAAATAAAAGAACAATGCCATTCAAACAAATTTAGGTCAGTAAATTCGCACTAGGACAAGTGACCTAGAATATTGTTTTGATGTATTGCTTTCATTTACTGCAATCAAGCCGAACCACCTTAGTAAACTTTCTCAAAGACAATAGCCGAAAATGTGTAATAATTGTCTTGGATATGTTTTTCTTTTCTACATATTATTCATTTATTATATCATCTGTATATGTAAATAGTTCCATTATTCTTTTTTTCAATACTTAGTTAAATAATTTTGTACCAACTCATCTAAAAATACAATACAAAGTTAAACCAAATGCAAAAAAATAGATAGCAATGTTTTACAATTCTGGCAAAAGTGCTTGCCAAAAAGTTCAATGTTCAAAGTTTGTACAGTTTTTCTTTTCTTTACCACTGGCAACTCTTTTTTTGTACCAAATACTGAAGCTTAAGTTGAATGAAAAAAAGAATAAAAAACAAATGGCAAAATCGAAAGAAACAACACGCTGACAATTCCAAACCCTTGTGAAAAAAACTCAAAAGCCCTAATGTCGTACCGCATAAACCATACGCTCTGCAGTAGTAGAATGAAATGGCAACACTGAACCTCTAGCTGTACTTCGAGCACTCAGAGAACTCAACCAATAATCAATTTCCGTGATTAGATTACGCTTGCAAACTTCCGACATATGGTTTGGCACCGAAAAATGTTTACTTACGGTGCGCCGTGAGTTTTTGCATTAATACATGGCAGAGCACTGTGAGGCAAAATACAATAGATGAAATAAAAATTTGTTTTAAGAAAAATTCAAAAAAAAAAAAAAAACGTCTCAGCCAATTTCTTACCGAAAAGATAATATGCATTAAAAAAAAAGTATTTTAAAGAAATTTTTAAAAATAACCCCTCAAATTTTTTTGAGCGTTTTCGGTTCAAATGTCTTAAACTATTTTGAAAAAATATTTCAAATAACTTTTTTGATAACCCCGATAATGCACTCATTTCACGCCTACAAATCATAAAAAAACGGGGAAATCGATCAACACAATAAACTGTTTAGTGGATATATCGGGTTTGGCGCAATCGAATGCCGTAAAAATTTGAGCGGGTCATCGAAATAATTGGATACAATGTAAACATTTTTCTTACAAATTTCAGAGTTGCCATGCATTCTTACTGCTGGAATAACGTGCATAAATTTGTGCAAGTGAACCTGATTCCGTGACTATTAGTTAATTATAAGTTGACTCCTTCATTTGTAATATGTACTTACTAATGTTCCTTAAAGAAAAGAAAACATTATGATAGCAGAGTTAAAGATAAATAAATTTTGAAATATGTAAAATGGAGAAACTTGATGTTTTAGATGGTTGTTTAAACAAAAAAAAAAAAATCTGATTTTAATTTAACACGGAGTTAGGTGCGCACGCTTACGGAGTTTGTTTTAACACAAAATTTTAGTCCGAATTAGGAACAAATGCAATGTTCCTAAAACTATAAAGAATTATCATAATATAGGTGCTATGATGCCCCAAATTAGCACAAATCGAATCCGGATAAATCAATCCTTATATAGAATCATATATCCAATCTGAAAAGTGAGGTATATGACTTGGGATCGTTCTAAAAGTAGAGAGTACCTTAAAATGCCGTAATTCAGTACACTTACCTTAATTGTTAGTACCTGGAGACCGATCCCTGCTCGGTCAACAATCTAATCTTATTATTTTAGTCGATGTTTTTATTCATAGCTATTTTTTGTTACGAAACTTGTATCTTTTCAATTCTAACGGTCATGCTTTCAAAATGATAAATAAACCGATGAGAATAATAATAAGAAAAAATTCGTAAAGCATCGAATGGTATAGAAAAATATCAAAAACTAAAATTTTTTTTGGCGTAATAGAATGCCCTAAAATAAATAAATGCCATATGCCACGCACCCAAAATATTTTGTCTTTTGTATGGCGGCTGAAATATCTTATCTTCAAAGGATCATAACTCGGAAAATAAGAATCATATTGGAAAAATCTGAAAGGAAATTTGGATAAGGAAGAGTGTAACTATCCGATGCTATTAATAAAAAAGAATTTCACCTTTTCTTGTAGCTACGCTGTAAGACTGAACACAGCGTTTTCTTCAACTTCAAGCAAGGATATTTCAAAATCCTGTAGGTATAATGACAGTTCTGCTGATGAAGACGGACTTAGCGTCAAAAAGTACATAAGACTGCATATAAGAATTAAACAGTTCATTTAATTTTTTTTTTGTGCCTAAGTTATTAACAAAAATTTTTATTTTGATAAAAAAGTGGGCGTGGCAATTATTAACCACAGCCTTCTTTTTGTAATGCTTTAGATACTCCTGATCCAGATTCGCGTACCAAATTTCATCGAAATATGTTGTATCATTTGCGAGAAACAGCATTTAATGTGTTTTACTTGTATGGGAGGTTCCACGCGCACTTTCGATATTTTGCCCACTTTCAGGTCGTAGGTGCCTAATAGCAAGTAAACTCCCTACAGTTAAATTCAGAAAGATTGCTTTAGTAGTTTTCTTTTTATAGCTCATTATATTTTTGTGGGCGGTACCACGCCCTTTAACGAGTTTTCCGAATATAATGGCATATGATATATTAATACTTGTTTGAAGAGGTAACAAATCCTAAATTTTCATCAAAATTGTAGGAGTCGTTTTCGAGTAATATTGAATCAAAACTTTCAAGGGTTAAAAAGTGGGCGTGGCACTTATTCGATCCCGCCCACTTTTCGTTTGTTACAAGATATTATTAAGAAGTACCTACATATCAAATTTCATTAAAATACCTTGTAACATTTGCGAGAAATAGCATTTAACGTATTTTGCTTGTATGGGAGGTTCCACGCGCAACGGCGATATTTTGCCCGCTTTCAGATCAGAGATGCCTTATAGCAAGTATGCTCCCCACAGTTAATTTTAGAGTGATTACTTTATTAGTTTTCTTTTTATACCATATTATATTTTTGTGGGCGGTGTCACGCCCTTCAACGAGTTTTCTCATTATAATTGCATATCACATATTAATTCTTGTTTACAGAGGTAAAATCTCCTAAATTTTCATTAAAATCGTTGGAGTCGTTTTCGAAAAATATTGAATCAAAATTTTCAAGCGTTAAAAAGTGGGCGTGGCACTTCTTCGATCTCGCCCACTTTTGGTTTGATATTATTAAGCAGTACCTACATACCAAATTTCATTCAAATACCTTGTATGGTTTGCGAGTTATGACCAAATCAAATTTAAAATTTAGGGCGTTGCCACGCCTCCTGGTGAGCATTTATAAAGCTCAAACCTAGCTAATTCTTCATTGTATGCTAATAAATAACACTGTTCCAAGTTTCATTAAAATCGCTGTACCCGTTTTCGAGAAAAAGTTTTACCCGTTCCAAGCAAACATACATAAGTACATACAATTTTATCTCGTGTAAGAAGAGAAGATGCACTGCCAAGCGCGCCTGGTGAATACCATGATGAGAATTTGATCCACAAACTACAGCACCGTTAACCAGATGGTGTCCAGAGACCTTCAAAAGTTATTAAAAACCTTTCCAGCCACAAAAACCTTAATAATACACTATAATGTACCCCTGGTGAATACTATGGTAAGTAATCGACGCACAAACTACAGCGCTGTTCAACAGATGGTATCTAGGAGCCTTCGAAAGGTATAAAGAATCTTTCCACATAATAAATAAAGACCTAATTGATACAAAGTCTTTGAACTTTACCTTTTTGCTTTAGATGTTTTAAATTTTAATATTCAATTAAAATATTGATGTTGTCGCATCGAACGCTTGGCTGTGACTGCCTCTCTTCTGTCTTTTGTTCGTTTTTTTAAAGTCGTGCGCGACTGGTTTTGCGAGTTTCTATGTTCATGCGTATGTGTTAAAGCCTGAAGTAGAGGTGAATATGCAACTGAGGTGAACATATTCAGTCCGTTCGTTCTTACCCGAAAAGCTCATGCTTACGTACGTTTTATGCGAAAACGAGAGCTTTTCCAGTAAAAACTTGTAAAAACTTGGAGTAAACGAACAGCCTGATTATACGATTAGTGACGTTACTTGGGACGTTACAAGCCATATCCACACAGTAAAAATTTTAGTTTAATTTTAAAACCAAAAAAAGTATTTATATAGAACAATGCCAAAAAAAGTTTTAATTTTAAACTATTTTGGAATAAACAAAGAGAGGGAGAAAAATGAAAAAAAAAAAAAAATTTAAATTTAATTGAAAAAAAAAAAAAAACAAGCCATCCATACTGCGATTCAAACCAAGGGTACAAAATCTTGTGTACATAAATTACGAAGTCTTTAGCTCACTCGGCTATCAAACGTATTGACGTAGTTGTGTGAAATTTGTATTTAAACAATTGAAAAAGAAAATTTTTTTTTGTTATTTTGTTCTTGTTCTTTTTTATGCTCTTTTGATAAATAAAGTTTTTCAAATTTTGAAACTAAAAAGTCTCTCCAAGCTAAATTAAAACTTTGATGGCATTAGTTTCAAACCAAAAATATTAAAATTGGCGCAGAGAATATTTTAATACTTTTTTTGGACTTATTTTAAAACTAAAAATGATTAGTTTTTTGAATTTAAAGTTATTTTAGGATTGTTTTTAAGCCACTTTGGTATTAAAAAATTGAAAAAACTAAATGGTTTTAAAGTAAATATTTTTTGTGATAAAATTAAAACCTACCGGATTAAATTTCAACCTTTTTTGGAATAAATTTTGAATTTAATACCAAAGCAGTTTAAAATCAATACCGAATGGAATCAAAAGTAAACTATCACTTTTTACTGTGCAGTATTTGTGTGAAATTTAGAAGAAATATGTATTATCAAGTTGTCTTGCTCCAATTTTCCGTACATGTAATTTTCACGGATACGCTGGCAAATATACTTAGCTAAATTGCTTCCTTATATTCATAACAAATAAATCTATGAAGTGAAAATTTCCTGGTATGCACACTACAAAAATTTAATAATATCGCGCAGTTTTAATCAAATCAACCCCATTGTAATGTGCAAAGTGTAGCCTGAAACATTGATTGTGGGACAACGACATCAAAAAGTTCACATAACCACTAAGGACATAAGTCAAGAGGCAAGAGACAGACAAATAAGTAGAACAGAAAAACTATGGAACGGATATCGAGAAAAGACGTAAGAATCCAAAAACCCTGTATATTGGCAAACGGGCATTGTAGTCAGTCAGTCAGTCAGTCAGTGGCACTAAATGCATGCAACCAATGCGACGCAAAAACATAATGCTGACTCTGTAGCACTGACTTTGAACATGGACTCTGCAGCATCGACTGCTGAGTGTGGTAACGACCTTTTCGTTTTTTTCTGCACTGAGTTGGATGACACTTTTCGCTGTGCGAGCAGAGTCGGTTGGTGCTTTACTTACAACAACAGGAATACCAAAAAACAACAAAAGCAACAATACAAAAACAACTCTGTTGAACTAAAACCCATAGTACTATTTTTGTCGCCATTGCTAACTTAACATGCGAATGTGTATGTTTGTGTAATGCTTTGCACACATATGCACTTCCCTCCCACTTGTGGTAGTGCTCGTACGGTGCAAAGCAAAGAAAATTAGTAACTAAAATTGAAAAGAATTTGTGCTGTTTGTTTAGTGGGTGGGGGAGGGATTTAAGAAATTAGTTAGGTTAGTGAAAATATTATTTGCCATTAGTTGGATTAGTTGTTTCTCCTTTCAGAAATAAATCGCCACTTTTAAGTCAGTGAATTGTGGGAAAATTTATGTTACTGATTAGTTGCATAAGTTTTGAAATTGGAAAAAAAAAAAAAAATTTGTAATCAGGATATGAGCGATTGAATTTCCAGGAAAAAGTATATATACATAAGGGTCTTTATACGTAAAAGGAATCTTTCTGCCTAGGTAAAAGTTTTTAAGAATTTTTAGTAGATTTTTTTGTTGCTATATGTACTCTTTGCCACAAAAAAATTTGACCCGGCCTAGTGTATATCCTTCATCAGCGTCACCTCCTGAGTCGATATAGCTATGTCCGTGCATTATAGTTATAGTCAAGTACTTAGCCCATTTTCGACTACGCTGCACAAATTATTTTATTTTTTGTTATACAGTATATTTTTAGAGAAATTGCCAGCCGCTGATTTCAAATCCGTCATCAAAAAATTTTACCACTACTCATTTTACCGTTATATTAAAAAATCAAGTGTTCGAACGTTGGCCGTTTGCCAAGATCCCATGCAAATACGAACAATCGTGGTTGGTGAACTTCTTACAATCTGCCAGCCGGAAGTTAAATATACTTGATGCCAGTTGAAAAGGGGCTGCCCATAAGCCTCATGACACTAAAATTCGACCAACCTAATTTCTAAAAGGCACGAGGCATAGTTAGTGCAAACTTAACGCAAAATTCAGTTGAGTTTCGACATATATTGTAAGAAAACATTTTTGAATGCTGTGGTCTAGGTTATTTAGTTTTTGGTCAGATCTTACTGGCTTTTATCTAATATTGATCTAATCTGATCTGATCTGCACTGGGTATCATTAAATTTTTTTCCTATTCATGCTCGAAGTTATTGAAAATCAGTTACTAACATAAAAATATTGATTCACAATTTTAAAAATCATCTCTATACAGATTTTTCTCTAACAAAATTGTGACCGTCGCAGGAAAATACACCTTTTGTTTTTTTACCAACCCATATAAAGTTTTCTGTATTCGAGTACCTACAATGCAAATTATACTTTCAGCGAAAAAATGTGTGAGAATATTCAATTTATAATTCTAGTAAAATTTATTTGTTTTTTTCGCTAACTCGCTCACGGAGAAAAATGAGTGTAAAAATTTTTACTCCACTCGAGTAGTCAAAAAATTAAAGTACTTAACATTAAATTTCAAACACAAATGACCTTACTTTATATAACCATTTAGATTTTTGAATTTTTGTGTTTGAACTTTACAGAAACTTAAATATCATAAAAATATACTAATTTTATGAACTTTAGTCAATGTTTTTGCAAGAATCGAAAATTCCATGCATTTTCCAACTTAGAATATTATGACAATTAGGAGAAGAGAAAAAACTACTGAACATGGCTATGGTGACATATGTTTCGGTTACCGCCACGTAACCATCATCAGACCAATTTATTTTTTATTTAATTTATTTTAAATTAAATGAAATAACAATTGAAAAATTTTTGAACTTTTTGTCTGAGGCCGGGATCGATCTATGAACCTTTCGAAATCAATCTCTCTACATAGCGCATTTATCAACGGACTGCGCTGTGTGCCCTCGGAAAAATTGGTAGCTTAAGTGCCTATATGCATGTAGCGTGGTTTCATTCTCTATACTCCTTTGTCATCATTCATGTTGTGTTTGTTTGGTAAGGCTCAGCCATTGGCTGAGAATCAATACCGTTATATTATATGACTGACAAGTGTTGCCAGTTGAACATATTTGGCGTGTTCTCCATGATTACTTAAAATGGTTTATGTTGACTATATGAAAATTATACTAATTTTATGAACTTTAGTCAATGTTTTTGCAAGAATCGAAAATTCCATGCATTTTCCAACTTAGAATATTATGACAATTAGAAGAAGAGAAAAAACTACTGAACATGGCTATGGTGACATATGTTTCGGTTACCGCCACGTAACCATCATCAGACCAATTTATGTTTTATTTAATTTATTTTAAATTAGACGAAATAACAATTGAAAAATTGTATGGAATTTTCGATTCTTGCAAAAACATTGACTAAAGTTCATAAAATTAGTATAATTTTCATATAGTCAACATAAACCATTTTATCATAAAAATATATAATATATCCATTTCGACTTTAAAATTCTAGTAAAAATGTTTCTGTTTGAAAAGACATTTGCTTTATATACAAATTTTATACCTTTTCTTAATATTGAAACGATTGTTTTGGTCGAGGGCTGAGGTAAGCTGAAGCAGTGTCCAGGGTCAGACTAAAAGACAATCCAAAAGTTTCAGTTTATAAAAATATTTATTTGCTGGAATTCCTTCAGCAGATAAATGAGTTTCTTTTACTTTATAGTAAAATAACTTGCAAGAAAATGTGTGCTTTAGGGTTTATTTATAATTTCTTCAGTATTTCAACTATTGTAGAACTGATGTTCTCGGCTGGGATATATCTGGGTTTTTGCATCCTTAAAAATACACTACCATGTACGCTTGATGAATGGTGTTACAGGCACAGACTACAAAACTGTTCACCAGATGTTGTCCAGTAGCCAGGAGGAGGTATGAAAAACCTTCCCAGCTTATAAGACTTACTACCCTATACGAGGCCTCTGCACTTTATCTTTAAGTTTTCAACGTTTAAACATCAATAAAATATTGACGTTGTCGCTTCGAACGCTTGGCTGTGACTGCCTGCCTTCTGCATATTGCCATTTATTTAATTACTTTAAAATACATTTTTGTCTTAATACTACATTACATTACATACATTCTTTCTTAACGTACACACGTATTTATCTAAGAGTTTCTTAATTAGGATTATAAATTTGTAAAAATAATACATATCTTATTCTACTACATAACATTAATTATAAAATCAATTGTTTACATTGAGTTAATTTTTCCGAACAAATTTTAAAAAAGGATAGCCTGCCTTCTGCCTTTTTGTTCGTTCTTTTATAGTCGTTTACTTGATGTGAATATTTCACTTGAGGTTAATATTTTGATGGAGGTGAATATTTCAAGCGAGGTGAATATTTTACTGAGGTGCGTATACTTGAAACCGAGGGTGAATATTCAATTTAGGTGAATATACCAATGCAGATAGACATAAGATTTGTGGACCAGTAGTGTGGAGCATATGTTTCTATCTATCACACGAGTTGACCACGGTTCGAATTCTAGTGCAGTGAATTCGTTTTTTTTTTTTTTTTTGAACCTAACAGTAAGGTAAAAATATTTATTAGACTGTAAGTACTAAATAGTAAGTTACTAAGCAGTACGGTAAAATTTATGTCAGTGGGAAGTTGTCACTATTTGACTTGAAATTCTGGTGAAATTTTTTAAAAATAAAGTTATAGTTTTTTTCTCCGTATAAGTGAATAAACTCTTTGTTTTTTATTTGAGAGCAAGCGATGTGTAAGTCTGTATGTTAAGTTTACGTAGCGTTCTTCGACCACATTTATTTCAATCTATTCGAATGAAGTTGTATCTTATTTTAAAATTCATCTTGAATAAGTTATTCGATATAATAATAAAAATATCAATTTAGATTGCAAAACATGAAAGTAATTGAAATGTATCAAACAGATAGATAGTAAATTTTACATAGCGTTTGCATTTATGTAGTATAAAACATAGCTATGATTTTAGGATTAATTGTTACCACAGCAATGCAAAGGACAGCAGGCCCGTGTACACGGGGGTATTTTGGGGACTTAAACCCCCCAGGAAGATATTTCACCCATATATTACGGAACAAATCAAATGTTTAGTATAGTGCACCCTCGTTTTTTTTATGAAAACCCCCCCCGCCAAGAGAAAATCCTGCGCGCGGTGCTGATGGACAGTACCCAATAGCAATAATGAATAGATTTTGGTCTTCAGTGCTGGTATCCTTACTCATATACTATACACATTCCCAGTAGTTTTATCCTGCAAAAAGTATTTTTCATCTTTATAAATACGAAAATTGTATCTCTGTAGCAACTAACATTTGCACAGTGTGAAATTGCAAAATTTTCCACACGTATATCAACTTCCAATTACCTCAATCAATTTCGCTTTGAAGGCTATCATGGCGACTTCATCAACTTTGTTGTTGCTCTTGCTGTTGGTGTCCATGTTGCTACTATATTTGTAAATGTATGTATACACGTGTATGCATGTATATAAGGAATCCAAGCGCCAGAGCAAACTTCAAAGTAAAGCTTTTTGAAGTAACTTACATTTCCTAGCCATCAAGTCATCATTTTATGAGATATTAGAGATGGTATCTACTTTTGATATGTCGAAAATTTAAATAAAACTCATTCTTTTTGACTGACTGAGCTTTGAGTCTAAGCCTAGTCATTTTAACAAACTTTCACTATTGCATTTATTTCGTTCTGAATCTTCTATGAGTAGTATCAATGAAAAGACATAACTGAGTGGATTGATGACCGTAGTAAACTAAATCAGCGTCTTGTCCACAGTTTGAAAATTGGAGGAATGGCAGCGGCTTCGACTGAAAGTGGATGTGCTGATGGAAAAAGCTGCTTGTAACTACGTAGAGGACGGCTAAGGATATATTACTACTGAAACTATGAATTGTTTGCTATGGTCTTTGTGGGGAATTAACCATCAAAGGAATTCTGGGGACTAGCCAACTCACTTAACTTTTATTTAAAGTTATTTATTATTTCTAGTTTTCATATTGACCTCAAATTATATGAAATTCCTTACAATTCTTAATGAAACTATAAAAGAATGTGTTCAAAAAATACAGGATGGGTCCAGTTTCTGTAAAGTCAAACACATTATTTATTTGTAAATGTACTTCAAAAAATTAAAGTTATATTTTTGTTAATAAAAGCAAAATAATATCGCATAGTTTTTGTTTGAAACTTATATGAGCGTTGGAGCCTAGCCACATCCTTGAGTGCATAATGTGACAAATTAAACTGGTGTGAACATTAGGGTTAACAAGATACTCTTTACATTTAAATGAAAGTATGTTCACCAATTTACAGTTTTGGTCGTCAGTTTATAAGATAAGTTACTTCATCGATTTCCTGGTAACTTCTTAACTGGGGACAGCTTATTTTATTTCATCTCCTAGAATCACTCTTAGTAAACCTTCTATTTGGAGATATCTTTTGGAAATCCCACATATGAATGATATTTTCTACTCCGAATCACTACTTCATTCATGTATTGCTGTTGCTCAACCTTGAAGGGGGTTGGAATTGCGAACAAATTTTCGCTGTTGCCACAATTTGATGATTCGAAACGAATCAATCGAATGCGGTGTGGAATTTTAAATTAACTACTGCTGCTACAACGAGCTACAATGATGATGTTGATGAAGCGAAATCGCGTCAAAAATCCGCAACGACCACAAAACGTAGCCGCGTTATACAGAAGACCAATATATCCAATGCAATACGAGTGGGGTAAAAGAGCCAAATGTGGCAAAGCAACAGCAGCGCTGCACAGTAACAGCACGAAGATAAAGCGTAAGGCAGAGTTACCAACAATAAAGGATGGGCGTGGTGTGAGCCTTAATAAGCAGCTATCAGAGCAAAATTTCGCCATGGTATCGGACGCAGCAATTTTTGCGGCCAAATCTGTTTGTACACAGCAAGAAAAATTCGATTTAACCAATGATACTGTCATTAGAGATATATTACTCAATGTAGATATGAAATATGAACCAAATATCCCTTAAAAGTATACCTTAAATTGTTATATTTCTTGTAGTTATGCATTTAGTCTCTTATGAAAATCATCAATAACTCTCAAAGTAAGAATTACTTGTTTATTTAAAGTGTATACATAGCAATAGCAAAATCACAATCATCAGTAATCTGCAACATTTTTACGGAAGTCGGCGTAATTTAATGATTAGCAAGGGACTGCGCCGAAATAAAAGGCTCAACTGTGAAACTGCGGCAACGGAAACAGCACAAAATTCTTAATATAGAACGATTTAACAACGTCCTGAAAGGAAAAGGCTTCATAAAGTGTAACAGCATCAGCAGCATAAAAAGGGAAAATTATAGAAGACAAGTAAATGGAATTCTGATGCAAAGTGTATTCACATTCTAGTTGTTGCTGTATCTGTAATACAGATTCTGTATTTACCAGTTTGTTTGTTTGTTTTTCTACGGTGCGCTGAAAACATATTGTCTATGTCTGTGTCTATGTCTATGTCTATGTCTATGTCTATGTCTATGTCTATGTCTATGTCTATGTCTATGTCTATGTCTATGTCTATGTCTATGTCTATGTCTATGTCTATGTCTATGTCTATGTCTATGTCTATGTCTATGTCTATGTCTATGTCTATGTCTATGTCTATGTCTATGTCTATGTCTATGTCTATGTCTATGTCTATGTCTATGTCTATGTCTATGTCTATGTCTATGTCTATGTCTATGTCTATGTCTATGTCTATGTCTATGTCTATGTCTATGTCTATGTCTATGTCTATGTCTATGTCTATGTCTATGTCTATGTCTATGTCTATGTCTATGTCTATGTCTATGTCTATGTCTATGTCTATGTCTAT
Source organism: Calliopum simillimum (assembly GCA_951812925.1). Taxonomy (NCBI): domain Eukaryota; kingdom Metazoa; phylum Arthropoda; class Insecta; order Diptera; family Lauxaniidae; genus Calliopum; species Calliopum simillimum. Next base: position 43,368,849 of record OX638370.1, read on the forward strand.
GTCTATGTCTATGTCTATGTCTATGTCTATGTCTATGTCTATGTCTATGTCTATGTCTATGTCTATGTCTATGTCTATGTCTATGTCTATGTCTATGTCTATGTCTATGTCTATGTCTATGTCTATGTCTATGTCTATGTCTATGTCTATGTCTATGTCTATGTCTATGTCTATGTCTATGTCTATGTCTATGTCTATGTCTATGTCTATGTCTATGTCTATGTCTATGTCTATGTCTATGTCTATGTCTATGTCTATGTCTATGTCTATGTCTATGTCTATGTCTATGTCTATGTCTATGTCTATGTCTATGTCTATGTCTATGTCTATGTCTATGTCTATGTCTATGTCTATGTCTATGTCTATGTCTATGTCTATGTCTATGTCTATGTCTATGTCTATGTCTATGTCTATGTCTATGTCTATGTCTATGTCTATGTCTATGTCTATGTCTATGTCTATGTCTATGTCTATGTCTATGTCTATGTCTATGTCTATGTCTATGTCTATGTCTATGTCTATGTCTATGTCTATGTCTATGTCTATGTCTATGTCTATGTCTATGTCTATGTCTATGTCTATGTCTATGTCTATGTCTATGTCTATGTCTATGTCTATGTCTATGTCTATGTCTATGTCTATGTCTATGTCTATGTCTATGTCTATGTCTATGTCTATGTCTATGTCTATGTCTATGTCTATGTCTATGTCTATGTCTATGTCTATGTCTATGTCTATGTCTATGTCTATGTCTATGTCTATGTCTATGTCTATGTCTATGTCTATGTCTATGTCTATGTCTATGTCTATGTCTATGTCTATGTCTATGTCTATGTCTATGTCTATGTCTATGTCTATGTCTATGTCTATGTCTATGTCTATGTCTATGTCTATGTCTATGTCTATGTCTATGTCTATGTCTATGTCTATGTCTATGTCTATGTCTATGTCTATGTCTATGTCTATGTCTATGTCTATGTCTATGTCTATGTCTATGTCTATGTCTATGTCTATGTCTATGTCTATGTCTATGTCTATGTCTATGTCTATGTCTATGTCTATGTCTATGTCTATGTCTATGTCTATGTCTATGTCTATGTCTATGTCTATGTCTATGTCTATGTCTATGTCTATGTCTATGTCTATGTCTATGTCTATGTCTATGTCTATGTCTATGTCTATGTCTATGTCTATGTCTATGTCTATGTCAATGTCAATGTCTATTACTATGTATTGATAAATTTTATTTCGATGTATCTCATCGACCACCGTATCACGTGTGTATTATGCGTACAGTTGCTATGCAACCAGTGTTTCTGCACACTTGTATTTAAAAATTCCCTTGTGGTTGGTTTTGTAGCTGCTGCTGCTGCCAAAGAATGGCCAGTGCTATTGCTGGCAGTTGGCAATGCTTTGCACACGTTTTTAAGTGAGATCCCAATGGAGAGTTCATTAGTGTGCCTGTTTGTGTAAGTGTGCCTGTTTGTGTAAGTGTATTGCATATATGTATGTATCTTATATTCTTTGTTTGGGGAAGTGTTAAAATCAGCGCGCGTACGTGTTTGCTTTCAAATACTTATGTAAGTGTTTCGGTGAGCAAAAGACTTGTAGTTTTATTGCCTTAATTACCATCAAGACAGTCATTTTTAATGGTTTGTTTTGTTTTTTCATCACTTTGTACAATACGAAACAATACAATATTTATTTTTTAATTTTGGATAGTCCTTTTCTTCATAACCTTAGTTCATTTTCTGAGGGCATAAGAAACAAAATATATGTAGGTATGTATGCCCCTCGACTTCAAGGTCTTTTTCTGATCAAGGTCTTTTTTTATTTCAAACTCTTAAAAAACATATCACTTGAAAACGCTTGTGTTTTATTGATGTATTACAAAGAATATATTAAAGCGGAAAGAATTGAAAAAGATTTAATTTTACCCAATGGAGCATATGAATTCAGGTCGATGGTAGATAAAAAATGTTCTTGTTATTGAATGATTGACATGATGACAATGAATATTGCTTGCAAATACTTTGTGCTGTATTAGTACAATATACATAGAAGTTTTTTTTGGAATACGTAGTACGGAATGTAGCAAAATATCATTAGTTTCACGTTATTAAGAAAACTAGCTATTTTACCCGGCGTTTTGTTAAGTTTTTGACTCATTGTTATTCGCAGAAAAACAAAGACAACAAATTGCTTTAGATCACTCATTCCAGTAAAATGAATGATAGAAATGCGTATTTGATGCAAGGAAAGCACAAAAAAAGCTCTTTTTATTTTTGAAAATAGTGCGCCACAAACAGATGAAACAATATATTTATTTATTTTATTTATTTCCAAAAAATCATCACATCAAAAATATCGGTAAAGGTCCAAATGTATCGAAAAAAATTTAAATACACCGATTTCTCCGATGAAATTCCAAAGTATCGAAAAATATCGGTACAATTCCAAAAGCATCGAATTTCTAAAATATCGGTAAAAGTTCAAAAATATTGAAAAATATCAAAACGCATCGAAGAATTCGGTAGAAGTCCAAGTGTATCAAAAATCATCCAAAACATAGGAAAAAGTTCAAAATTATCAAAGAATATTGAAAAACATCGATAAAAGTCCAAAAATGCCGAAAAACATCCGGAATATGAGAAAACATGCAAAAGTTTTGAAAAATATTGAAAAATATCCAAAATATCGGTAAAAGTCGAAAATGTCCAAAAATATTCAATAAATCGGATTAAGTCCAAAAGTATTTAAAAATATTGAAAAACTTCTAAAACATCGGAAAAATCCAACAATGCCTTACAAGGCCATAGTCCTGTGAATAAGTTTTTGTCAACTGTAGTAAAAATAGAAGAAATTGAATTTATTTAAAAGGCCGAAGACTCATGGTCATTTAAAACAAAAATAATCAGATGAATCTACCAGTAAGACAATGATCTGAACCATAAAACCAGATTAGCAAGAGAATGGATGCTCCACAAGACTTCTAAGCAGATTGAGCAAGCCCGAAATGTGCTGGTCTGAGTCTGGCTGTTGCTATAACTTAGTAAAAGTACTTGTTGCAGTTATATAGTTAGAAGATGAGACCGTATCGACCCCAATTATCGATTTCTATCTAAAAAAATCTCAAATTGTGTCGTTTAAATCTTTCAATACGGATTAGACATTCAAATTATTTTTTTATGTGATTTGGCTGGTTATGGCTCCAAAAATTTACCATAGGGTGGGCTTAGGAAAAGGATAACTGGGACAGAAAAATGTTATAGGACACGGATGTCCCAGTACGTATATGTCCCAATAGTTGGCACAATAAATATTGAAACCAAAACATGCGTAAATTATGACATTGAATGTTGAAAATTGATGGGATGATAATATAATATGTAGCAATAGATAGAAATAATAGTGTTAGTTAAAGGAGAACACTTAATGGGGCACATATATTCCTAAAGCGCAAAAGGTGGTTTTTATTTCTATTTGAGGTTAGATTATGAAAGGTCACAAAACCACAAAACATGATGTGTTGTTTCAAATTATTCTCCTTTTTTTTCAAAACGGCACCGTCTTTTCAAATAAAATGTCCCCACAGTAAAAATATGAGACCGTCTACAAAAATTACTTGTTCACGGGTAGAAGTAGCTCGAAACTAGTAAAAAAAAATGCAGTGGTGGCCAGTTTGATATCAGTTTGTAGTTCGTAAGGGCAAATAAATTTGAATCGTAACGAAAACGAATTATACAGGCATGTTCTGAAATCCGATTCACTTCGGAATCGGAATGAAAGCAATTTTCAAGAGCTCCGCATTTCGATAGTTAACACCAAGTCGGATTTATGTTTCGGTAAATCGAATTGGAAACATTAGCAAATTTTATTTGTTGAAAGACAAATCTGATTCCATCTTACGAGGGTTGCCTTTTATATTTCGGGATTGGGCAACACTAATGTCAATAGCTAAAATCTGGCAACACCATAATAAAGTTTGACATTTTTTAGCATAAACGTACTCACAACGTTTTGATGTACAAGTACTATTTGTTTTGTTTACAGTGAGTTAAGAAAATGAATTTTTCCATTGATAATTTAATCATTTGATAAATTATGGGGTTTCCAACGAGAACAAACGTTTTTTACGGCCAGGTGTTCATGCAATATTGAATGTGTGCTGGTTCCACTAATGCCTAAGGTTGTTTCTATCTCACAATAGGTCACATGACGATCTTGCAATATCAGTTGGCGCACAGCATCAATGGTTTCCGGAACAATAACTGATTTTGGACGACTTTCACGAAACTCGTCTTGGAGTGAGCAACGGCCACGATTGAATTCATTAAACCAGTTTTTTACAGTGCTATAGGATGGTGCTTCATGGCTATACAAAGGTTTTATGTTCATCGATGCACTCTTATCGTGATAATCCACGTCGAAAGTTGCGAAAAATGATCGCACGAAAACGTTAACGAGTTAATTCCATTTTTTTGCCAAGTTGATTTTTTCAAGTCACTGTAAGCAACACAAATGATGGTCGTACGTCAAAACGTTCTGAGAACGTTTATGCTAAAAAATGTCAAACTTTATTATGGTGTTGCCAGATTTTAGCTATTGACATTAGTGTTGCCCAATCCCGAAATATAAAAGGCAACCTACGTATTTGTCGCAATGCAGTACACTTGAAGATTGCTTTCATTCCGATTCCGAAGTAAATCGGATTCCAGAACATGCCTGATAATTTTCGTTTTTGATTTTGAAATAATTTGTGTTTTATGTCACTTGAACTGTGTGTCAAAATAAATTGTGGAAAAAATTAAATTAATGAATTCATTTTCAGTAATGTTGTTATGAATGTAATTGAACTTCATTTAATTTATTTTAAGAAAAATTATGGTGTAAAAAGCCTCTAAGCAAATAACTGATATTGGTTTTAATAAAAATTTGGAAATTATTTTTGGTAAACTATTTAAAGCTAAGAATTTTGTAGTTAACGAGTTAAATTTAAAATGGTAACTGTTTTATCATAAATTCATTTGCAATGTTTACGTAAAACTTTACTGAAAAAAAAAAAAAAAAACATTTAATTTATACTTTTTTTTCCAACGTGATGATGATTAATGCCAATTTAATTTCAATTCATGTTTTAAATGACTAAAATTGTGCTCATGAATACTTAAAAAATCATAATTTTTGTCACTTAATATCCACTTGTGTATAATTTCAATATTTTTTTTACATTAATTGAGTAAATATTTTTTACCTTTTCATTTATTTTAATTTAAATGTTTTTTTTTCTTTGTTTTTTTAATTGATTTTTTTTTTCGTTTTTTGTTTTTTTTTTATAACAGTTTTCATATTTATTTGCAATTTAAAAATAATGCACTGACTTTTGTACTTCCATGGAATTTGCGTAGGTGTAAGTGTGTGTGATAGTATTTTATAGAACAATACTATGTATATCCTTTTGGTATTCAGGATATGCACTCGCATATTCAGTCAGTCAAGCAGTCAGCCGACCAGCCATTCATTAAGTCAATGTGTGCATCATTACGGAGTTGATAATTCATTGAGTTGTTGTTGTTGTTTTTGTTGGTATAAAAATTGCCTGAATTTTTCAGTGGCACGTTCGGTTGCATACATACTATGTATGTGTCGTCTGGTAAGTGTTGTGTGAGTGTGTGCGTGTGTCGAACAGTATGTATTTGTATATGTGCTTGGCATATATAATTATATAAAGTAATAAAGTTAATTTGTCATATTAATTCTGCTAACACTCAAGGAAATAAATCAGTAGATAAAAAAGAAAGAAAGAAGAAAGTAATTTCTAGTAATGAAACAAAAGACACAAAATAAATTTAAACAAAAAAAAAAACCCTTTTTAAAAACTATATATTTTTCTACATTCTATAATTCAAAAAAATAACTAAATTGCCGAAAAATATATGAGAAAAAAGAAATCTTAACTGCTTGTGTAAAATATTATAAGCACATTATGTACATCACTACTAATTTTATTTTGTTTTGGCTATAATGAATTTATGGCTGTTATTTGCAAGTTCATATGGAAGCAGTTATAAATTGCCACTATTCAGCATATCGAAAGCGTTGTGTATTCAACAAAAGATGTGACCAAAAGGAGAAAAATTCACTTTAATTAATTACATTAACTTTTTGACAGATTCATTAAGAACGAAAAGCATTCGATACATATTAACGAGGATTTTAAAAGGAAATATCATCAAACAAACGACAAGGGTACATAAATTGTGATTAACTCAAGATTGCACTGATATTTTTCATTAAAAAAAAAAATAAATAAAAATTAAAATGCAGGAAATAAATAAAGGACTTTTGTTTGCAATCGTAAAGGATCTTCAATCAAGGAAAAATTTTTGATTACTTTGAATATGGCTTTTGAAAATCAAAGAATGCATATTGTCAAGGAAAAGCATAGCAGATGGAAATTCCGATATTAAGTATTTTTAATTAAGATAAAAAATGTTTATTACAGAAAATATTTATGTTTTATGAAGTACCAAATCCTTTGAATCAAAATAATCAAGGCTTAAACACATTTTTATCAATTTCAGTTGCTAAATTTTCACTTTGTCAATTGCTGTATCATATAATTAAAATAAACAGAATTTATCTGAATGAAACTCATACTTAGTTAGGAATCAAATCAAGAAAATTCCATGCAGTTGTTTCGAAATTTAAGAAACGTCTGAAATATAAAAAGACATCCTTGAAGCCTCGTTTTAGAGTTTAATGATATTGAACTGTACTGTGGAAGAGTACTAATAATGTAGACTTAACAGTTATGACACTGTTCGACAATTTCGAACTTTTTGTAAGACACATGAGAAAATCCAAAAAATTCTTAAAGTAGACGTTTAAAAACATACCCGTGCCTCGTGGTTTTCTCCAGCACGTCACATTTTTTTAATCGATTTTTGAAGTTTTTATCCAACGTACATGAAAAAAACAAAAATACCACATTCTTATGTTAAATCGATGATTTTAACTATATGATCCTTATCATGTGTGCAGCAAACTTATGCAGGATATTACGGGGAATATTTTTATACAGAAATATTCGCTATAAAATTTCACTACTAGTTTTTGAACACGTAGTGGTCGAAATTTAAGCCCAATATCAAAAAAATCGTTAAAACGGACTTTGCACATTACTTATTAATTACATCCCTGATGCTCTTACCTTAAGTTTTAAGAATTTTTCGTCTTTGGTAACTCTTAGTGAAATTTTTTGCAGGATATTTTTGCAAAATTCTTTAAGCCATTGTGTCTCAGTTTTAGAAAAAGGGGTCAAAAAGACCCATAAAAACTGGATATAATAGGATAATGTGTTCTAAGAGAATGATCCTTGTGTGCTTTCGTTATGATCTTGTGAGAATGAGTTTTGTGAAATTTGGAAAATATTGAATGTTAGAAGTACTTACTGATTTGAAAGATTTTTTTGCTTTCGGGATAAAATTTTGCTTTTTTAGTTTTCAGCAACAAGTAGTGAAATTATACAGCAAATATTTCTGTTGTACATGCTGACTCAATATTCCCCTGTTTTAGGTGTAATTTTTGTACCTTTTTAAGGAAAGGGCAAAAATGATCCACATGTGTGGGTTGTACAGGGTTAAAATTTTTTACAAAAATATTCCCCGTAATATCTTGCATAAGTTTGCTGAACACATGATATACCTCAGATGTAAGGATCTTATAGTTAAATTCATCGATTTAACACTTGAATGCGGTATTTTTGTTTTTTTCATGTACAGTGGATTAAAAACTTCAAAAATCGATTAAAAAAAAATGTGACGTGCTGGAGAAAAATCACGAGACACATGTTTTATTTCAACGTCTGCTTTAAGAATTTTTTGAATTTTCTCATGTGTTTTTTTTTTTTTTTTTTTTGTGTCGAACAGTGTTATTATTATGTCCTAGTTTTATTGATATTTTGTTCGACCTTATGATTTTGAATTTTTTGAATAAGTTTTTTCAGGCTAGAGGCCAGTTTGAAATTCCAAATAAAACTCTTTTTTGTTCTATTGTAATTAATGTTTAATTTTTCGATATTTCGAACTCCTTCGGTGTTCGTCTTCAGGAAAAAATTTACAACTGCAAGTATAATTTAAACAATAAAAAACTCATATATACATACATTAATGTTTTAACAAATTTTAGAAACATTTAAAAATTACGAGTATATAAACTAAAAAATAAAAAATTCTTACATATGAGCCACAATTTCTACTCCGCTTTAAGTGAGTTTCGTTCGATAACTAAATTGTTGTTTTCTTTTGTTTCGTGGGTGTCGCTTAATTTTTAAACTGTTGTTTTGTTATGTTTCGTGATTATATGTCTGTATGTTTGCGCGCATTTTTCCGTGTCTGTTTTGTAGTTTAGTCGTATGTTTGGCGGTGTGTTGATTATATGTAACATTTCTATTGTGTATCGTTTTTTGTAGTTTGTCTCTTGTTGTAATATTCTTGTTTCTTGTATGTTGGGAGAGTGTCCCATGGTAGCACAGTGCGCCGCTATCGCAGTTTTGTTGTCCAATAATCCTTTTCTTGTCTTGTAATCCGATTTGTGTGCAGCTAATCTTGTCCGTAGTTTCGATTTTGTTGTTCCAACATATATTTTATTACATACATATGTTAGATCCGTCACCATTACATGCTATTCTGTATATAACGTTTGATTTGTCTAAATTGTCTAGTTTTGATTTTGTGATTGAGAAAAGTTGTTTTAATGTGTTATTAATTTTTAATGCGATGCCGATTTTATTTTTGTCATATATGTCGGAGTTTACAATTCTATCGGAAAAGCCTGGAACATGTGCCATTGACTTGTATATTATTGCCGGTTTATCTAAAGTTTCATTATCCAGTGTTTTAATCGCGTTTTTTATGATGCCCGTAGTTGTTTTATATGTAAAGCTGTTTTTTTGTAGTATTTTGCTGATTCTTTCTATGTGATCTCCATGATATTGTTCGTCGCTTATCTTCAAAACTCGTTTTGCAAAATTATTCGCGGTATTCATTATTACATGTTTTGGGTGGTTTGAAAAAAAATTTATGATTCGACCCGAAGCTGTGGGTTTCTGATACCAGTCAATTATTAGTTTATTTTCTTTTTTAATTATTAGGGTGTCCAAATAGGGTAGTTTGCCATCTCTCTCCAGTTCGTATGTAAATTGTATTTGTCTATGGTATTTGTTTAATGTTTTAAGTGTGTCTTCAACTTCTGTTCGTTGGATTATGCAAAAAAGGTCGTCAACATATTTAGTCAAGAGTCTGGGTTGTTTGTTCAAATTTTTCATAGTTTGGTCTAAAAGTTCATCCATTACTATATCCGCGATGACTGGTGATGCTGGAGATCCCATTGGCATTCCCTTCCGTTGTTCGTAGATTTTGTCCTGATATTTGAAATATCTGTTGTCTTTGATGCAACTTATTCAAAAACGTCCTAGTTTTCGTAAGATAAACGAATCAGCCACCGAGTTATTATATTTAAGTATAACGCATTAGTCATAACCCTAATGCAATAAAAAAGGTCACACAACGGATGGGAAATTTTCCCTCACCCGCTTTATAGCCCAGACCTTGCACCATCAGACTACTATTTGTTCCGATCGATGCAGAATGCCCTATCAGGAATACGATTCACTTAAGTTCAAGATATCGAAAATTGGCTCGATTCATTTTTGGCCGCCAAGCCGGCGCAATTTTTTTGGGATGGAATTCATAAATTGCCTGAAAGATGGGGAAATGTTGTAGCTTCCAATGGACAATACTTTGAATAAAATAAATTGTAACATTTTTCCACAATAAAGCATCAAATTTCGCTAAAAAATTCCGGTTTTTAAGTTGTACACCCAATATAAAAGAAAAACAGTCGACCACGGCTGCTACCGCTGACACTGCCACTGCTTTATTGTAAGTTGTAAGCAGTAAAATACGAAACAGCTGATTATTGCCACTTACACTGCCGCTGCAACTGCCACTGCCGCATTGTAATTCCGCTAATAGTGATGAGCAAAATTAGTCTTGGTCTGGGTAATTTTTCGTGGCCAAGTACAAAACGCTGATTCAATATCAAGACCATAACTCAGAACCAAGACTAAGACTGCTATGCTTTGCGCATCACTAATCACTGACTTCGAGACGGGACAATATCCAGGTTATTTTTCCAGACCGCGATAGAGACGCGATTTAGCTTTTCAGTATTTCTGAGACTAGAAATGAGACTTGCAAAAGTCTTGTTAGTGATTGGCGATCTTCTTTTAGCTTAGTTTAATTAAACAACCTGCTGAAGAATATTATAACGACAAATAGTCTTGTAACAGATATATTTCCCGTAATTTTTAAGACCTTTTTTTTCAAACCTAACTCCGATTTATGACTGTACAATTTTGGAAGGTCCTGCCTATTCAATTAGATGAAGTTCTTTTAATGCCTTCTGTTTGTTTGCGCATTTTGCTCGTAAAAATTCCTTTTAGTGATTATATTACATCCATACATAGATACGACTGTCTTTATACCCTTTCCTTTAGATTTACTTAATACATATTTATACATTCTTATTGTTTATTTATCTAAGGTATTTTCTCTTTTTCGGTTTTGTTCTATTATCCTTTTCTTGGTTCAAAAATCACGCTCTTATTTATCATACCAACTGCACTTGTAAACATTAATCTAAGGATTTATAATGTGGTTGTGGTCTTTTATTCTTTTCTTTATTGAATTCTGTTTTTTTTTTTTTTTCGTCAAGAATAACAAAAGAAAACAGAAACCATTGCCTACTTTTTGGCTTGAGCTCCTTATGCGCTCAGTTAATTTTGTTGTTTGTGAGCAAGTAACATAATTAATTTGGTTTGGTATTTGCTTAGGCCATCATAAATATCGATAATTCGTTACTTGTCAGCTTATGCTTGAGTTCATCAAAACAGTTAATTTATGGCTTTATCTCTGCTGTGGAACAACAAAAGCAATTAGATTTGGTTCTTTAATTTTTATCTCCTTGAATTAATTGCTGTTGTTTACAAAAGATTTGATAAAATACGGATGAGAAGAAAAATAACGAAATTTATACGACATGAGATAAAATGGTTTTAAAAGCTGCACCCAAAAGTATGCAATGAGCATTTTGAATTATGCGGTTGTTATCTGCGTGAAGTGATATTGCGCAGCTTTATAGTTCTAATAGCATAATTTTAGTCGCTTCGATGGATCAGTTTTGATTTGTATTAAATTTGAAACCATAAAAAATTCACAATAAGCTTATTTTTCTGAATTTATAATTACATTTTGTTAATTAATTCACTTCTTTAAAAAAAAAAAAAAAAATCTTAGCCCAAACAGCTGTTTATTTCTCGCCTCCATGCCGAGACAATCCCTTTCCATATAAATAGTATACCATGGGATGTTTCTCGCAATGCCTGTTATTAAACAGTTGTGTATTTTTTTTTTCATTAATATTTGATGGATTATTGCTGTCCTTGAAGTTTAAGGACACCAGTCGGCTTTCAATAAATTTGGTAGTTTTGTGTCTGCTGCACATGTTTTGCTTCAAAGCTTAAGCAAAACAACAAGGCAACAACTTATTTGAATAAATAAGGGTTAGTCTGATAAAGTTTGAAAATTTAATTAAGTTTGGAGAAATTTTGTAGAAGCAAAATAAGAAAATTTTAATTTTAAAATTATAGGTGTATCTGCAAATTTTTCTTTATAGAAACTTTCGGCCACGCTGTAAAAACTATTTTATTTTTTGATAAAAAGTATATTTTTAGAGTAATTGGCACATCCTAAATCAATCTGTCATCAAAAAATTATTGCTCCCACTCGTTTTACCGTTTTGTACCTTTGGCCTGGCCAAACATTGAATACCCTACACTTCAGTGTTTCGAAAATTTTGCTTGTACGGGAGATGCCGCGCCCTCCTCTCTGAGTTCACCCAGTTTTTGCTCAGAGCTTACATTTATAGCCCTTAGTGCTTTGGTGAAATTTAGTTGGATTATCTCAAAAAACATTTTCAGTATAGCATTTTTAAACTTTTGCTAATATGGGAGGTGCCACGCCCTTTTCTCTGAGCTCACCCAGTTTTTACTCAGAGCTTACATTTACAGTTTAGTGTTCGTGTGAAACTTAATTGGATTATCTCAAAAACCTCATTCAGTATAGCATTTTAAAACATTTGCTTGTATGGGAGGTTCCAAGCTCTCTTGTCTCAATTCGTCTAGTTTTTGCTCAGAACTTGCGCTAAATATTCCTAGTATTGATGTGTATTTTTTGGTTGCATTGTCGTGAAAAATACTCCTAAAGATGCATTTTGAATACATTTTTTGTATGGGCGGTAGGCGTGGCCGTTGATCGATTTCGCTCATTTTCAATCCCTCGAGCTAACTTTGACGACGGAGGCAGAGTACTAAATTTCATTGAATTATCTTGCTCAGTTTTCCCAAAAAATTTATTTCCACGCAAAGATAGCCAGCCATCGAGCCAGAAAACAGACATGACTACATCGACTCACCACGCCTGCCACGCCTCCTTCTCAGAGTTACAAACTGAAGGAAAAAGTGAATATATCCTGTGTGTAGGGTATAAAAAAAAATGTTTGATTAATCGAACGTTGGCCGTTAGCCCATAACACAACACCCCATACAAATACGACCAAACTCGGTTGGTGAATCCGTCATCCGAAAAGTAAATCTCGTCGATGCCAGTTAAAATAGGGTTGCCTATAAGCCTCATGACACTTAAATTCAAAAAAAAAAATTTAAAAAAACCTTTAGTGTAATTTTTTGGGTAAGTTAATTCCTCAATAACTAATCAATCCGTCATTCTCCCACTCCTTAAGAAGATTGTTATTTATGATATTGTTCACTTCGCAGATGTGTTTTGGCCATATGACTTATGAACCTCCCTCGGTGAGGCAATCAGCACAATGCATTCAACGCCCTCGTTTCCTGGCATACAGAAAATATCTATATGTTTCTACCTAGATAGGACTTATGCATATAAATCCAAAAATGCCAAAGACGGCTTTGAGTTTAAAGATTTTTAAGTAACTGCACATTCAACTTTAAAAAACGAAACTATTTTTCTAATTGAAATTGTTTATTGGAATATTGGTCCTACTATTCAGTCAAATGTAGTTTCGTTTTGAATCCATCACTATACCATAGATATTAGCTTTATCTCAAAGTTATGCCATTATACCTCCATGAATCGCTGTCAGTGGTCAACACTTTAAATTAAAATTATTTGAAGAAAACAAACTTTATACCAAACATTCTGAAATATTCTGTATTTTAGATTACTTACATCAAAATAGACTGTTTCAGATTTGTATGGAAAGAGCGAAATTATTCAGAACTTCTTTCTTCTTTCTTCGGAACTTTTGTTGTAGTGTAAGTCAGCATCATGGAAATTTTGGTCTATTCCTGAAAACATTTGATGGACCCGACACCATTTTTTGCTTTAAAATTCAAATTGTTCAACGTTTTGCATGGATTTTGAGCGGATCAATCCAAATTTGTAACTTATTTCTCATTCAAAAATTAAGATTAAAGGAGCAATGTCTCCAAAACTACAGAACATACGGAGGGAAAAGATACAAATTCGGATTTAGCGGCTCAAAGTCTATATAATACGTTGAACAATTTAAATTTTAAAGCAAAATATTTGTTTAATTTTAGAAGCATTTGTCAGTTTTTAAAATGGTTTCCGGTCCGTTAAATTTTCACTGAAATGTGCCTATATATACATTGTGCGGGGAACAAAACTCCAAATTCAACTTTTGAATCAGTCTGATCAATAATCTTAACATGTCCTGACAAGCCGGCTTCTTTCTGTATCTACTTGGCTATTTGACTCATTCCATGTCAAATCCATCAATATTTTTTTGATGGAGTTCGATTTGGCTATAAATTGGTATTGTTTGGTCGGGGACCAAATTTATAGTTTTCACTATGTATTCAATTTCATGGGTATACCTTTGATAAGACCCCGCTTCGGCTGCCGCTGCTATGATGATTGCAGAGACGCCCTTAGCCCGCTGGGCATACACACGATGGCGATGGAAAGTCTCTGGTGATGACCATGAGTCTGTTCCTCAGACCAGGAGTCGCTGTGGGAGACCTGGAGTCACTGTGAAAATTGCCTTTTATGAGCTGAAATCGTTGCATTTGGCTATGGATGACACTTCAAAGGGAAGCCATGAATTGTCTTTGCTTTTACGTGAGCAGTTAAGAAATTTGCATAAAAAGGATAATCCAAACACTTTGTTTTACGTTCAATTTAGTTTTATTGAAAAATAAACTTTATATAATTAAAAACTTATAAGAAAAATTTCAACTAAAAAGAGCTGCAGTTGTTTTAGCTGTGGGTTATAATCAACGAGTGATGATAATTTCAACTTGAACTATAGACTTTGTTAAGTGTCAAGTTTATCATTATTTTCAGCAATCTCTTGCAAATAGGAGTGAGCGAGACGGCAACACTACGAGGTCCAAGCTGACATTTACACCTATTAGAATTTATGACGATCACCAACGAGTGAGCTTTTCACGGTAATTATTTACGTAGCACGTGGGTAGTGTTGCCGTTCAACAATTAAATGTCTTCAATTTCAGGATTTTGAGTTTACATAATTCCCCGCGTAAACAGGTATAAACAATTGAGGAGTGGCCGTACCGAAGGGCCTAAGTACCATTTCGAGGCAAAAGTAATGTCATACTTTTTATGAGCCTAATAGTCTGTTATTTGACTGTTGTACTTTTTTCAACATAATAACATCAATTTTATAATATTAAAAAAAAATTTTGTGAAAACAGAAAACAATTTCATTAATTTCTAACAAAATGCCACCCGTTTCATATTATGACACTACTTTTGCCTCGAAATGGTACTTAGGCCCTTTGGTATGGCCATTCCTCAATTGTAAATTGAGCTTCCCAAAATATGTCATCTTCGATTATTTTTTGTATAGGGGTAATGTCGTGCAGGGGGTAATGTCGTGCACTGGCTGTTTTAGCCCAAGGAATTGAGTGATTTACCAACTGTTCGTAAGGTAGGGACCTGCGGACCTACTGAGCTTATGCATGTAATACTAGCAATTTTCACCAGTTCGTCTCTACAGTGTATTTTTTTTTTCAAAACGCACGCTTTCGGGACGATAAAAGTGTTTTTTCATCGAGTCAGAAGAATAATTTTCCCTGCGGGAAAATAAACCAGGTAAATGTTTTCTGAAACGAAATATCCTGCCAAAGAAAAGAAGTATTTGGTTTTCGAAAAAAATGTTGGGCTTCACCGAGTTATAGAAGTTGACCTTTAAAACGACCATTGGGGTAATGTCGTGCACATTCACTTACACAAACACAATTTCTCGCTACACAAATGTTGGTACACGTGGATGTAACCAATGAAATTATATTTCGATCGGATGCTTACTCGTTGCATTCGCTTGAGATGTATGGCTTTACGAGCATGTCAAAGTTGAGTGCACGACATTGTCCCGTTCTACTCTACATGTTTAGATGTCTTCCAATTTTTGGAGTGAGATCGCGAGTCATTCTCCAAAAAAATAACAAAATTGTTTCGCATTTTTTGAGTACAATTTTTTTGAATTTTAAATATTTGACTAAACGAAACGTTAGGTTAAGCCTGCCAATTTATTAAGTGCAATGGATATATTTGAAGAATTCTTCAAACAAAGTTTTCTTTCTCAGAATATATAACTAACAAGTTTCACATAATACAAATTTAGGAGATGCAGCATATGGAACACCCGGTACTTAGTTGTTTTGAGTCAAACTTTAAAACCATTCAATTTACTTTCGTTTCTCTATCTCCTTCAGTCCATCCGTCCGTCTGTCTGGCTGTTTCTTCAAGCATTATTGTAATTTTTCAACTCATTGCATAAATATTGAATCAATTTTATTTTTGAATTTTCCTACAACCCCCCTACCCACTCGTTCCTTTTACCCACGAAACAGCATTGCTGCTGTTGTTGTTGTAGTCGTTGTTGCTGCTGTTGCTATAAAACGTTGACTGGATGACCCTTGGCAGCTTTCTCGAATTGATATGAAAGCATTATGTTAATGCGACACTTGGAACGCGCACCAAAACCGTTATTTTAGTAAAAAAAAAGCAAAAAAATGGCGAGAGAAAAAGGGAGACAGACAATGCATAACAAAACGAGATGGTGATAATTTAAAATTCTCATGTGAAAAACTTAAAAAGGTTTCTTGCTATCAATGGACATAGCGGCGTCTACTCGATTGTAAATCATCACGTCGTTGTTCGTAAGATTGAAAAGTACCGAGTAGGAGGGGTGGGGCAAACATAAAATATTCGAAGGTTACTGTGTTCTACTGCTGAAGAAAATTAAAAATGTAAAAGTTTTAAAAGACTTTTAGGATACTTTCGGAAGATTTAAGCTGGTTAGCAGAAAGTTTACGCATACATTTAGTGATGTATTTATAGCTGGTTCCGCTGATTAATACAAATGCTATAGCAGCTTATATACTCTATGTTCTAGCACCCTTTTCATTAAAAAAAAAAAAATATATATGCAACATATTTCATTAAAAAACTTTAAATTTTATAAAATAACTTGTTAGTGTTTTACCTTTGGCGTGGCCAAATATTTAATACCCTACACTTCATTATTTTGAAAATTTGGTTTGGATGGGAAGTGCCACGGCCTCTTGTCTGTGTTCACACAGTTTTTGCTCAGAGCATAACTTTACTGTTTTTATAGCCTAGAGAAATTTAGATTTTCTCAAAAATTTTCTCCCCATCCATCCACCAATTTTCATCAAAATAGCTTGTATAGCCTGGAAGACTATGTATTAAAATCTAAAACCCCTCACAGATGGGGATACTTAAAGCACCGTCCAAGGCAGCGTAAGATTGTACGAATATATCAAAAGATGATTATTTATTTTTTAATACAAGCTATTTCTTGTAAAACAATCTTTAACATTTATGAAGCATGAAATCTAACATGACGAATCTTTTAGTTATTCAAAGTTTTCGTTTGTTTTCTTTCTTTTCTGGAAGTTTTTGACAAGTTTTTTTCATCATGATTTTCCTTGATCAATTTCATTTGAGCTGAGCCGGTAGCAATGACACTCCTTCCTCGTTTTCTTCCCTCTGTTGTAGACTTCCGGAATCCTCTTAAAACTTCTGGTGATCTTCCTGGCTGAAACTCACGCATTCTGTATATCAACGGAAGAGAGTCAAGGTTGATATAAGGAGATGCCTCAGACTGAACTGATTCGTTGTTTTCAGCGGTAGGATTCTGAAGAGTGATTTCATTTCCTATGATCGAGGTTTCTTTAAGATCTATATGAACAACCTCCTCTGTGTCCATGCTTCTGTTGGTAAATTCATTTCCAGGAAAGTCTGATGCTGAGAATGTATGCGGATTGATATTAGAAAGTGATTCATGTATGGCTATCAGCGAATTGGAAGTAATTTTAAGGTGACATGAGATATTTCAATGTAGCAGAATCTTTTGTGAAAATGACAGAATTTTTTTTTTTTTCGGAATAACTTAATGCCGTGATTGAAGCATTTTCTGGCGGGTAAAGACTTTGTTTATTGATATACGCGACAACAAACGATTGACGCAACCACAAATGATTGTGAGGTTAGGTTACCGCCAGAGTTAACAACACACCACGCATGTCCTGTTTGTGATTTGAAGAAAATATTCGAGTACCCCATTTTTTTACGGAATTCTGTTAAACATCGTATGTCAACATGTTTTCAATAAAAAATTTCCAAATCCTTAGAGCACTTCGGAAATGATCTGCTAACGAACGATTTCCGTGTTGCTTTAGCCGAAGCAAATAAGGATAATTCTGTAAAATAATTGCAAATGAATTTTTTTTTCCGGAAAATGCGTGAAAAGCAAATTGCAAAATCGTATGCCCACAAAAATTATTCAAGATCAAAAGTTGCGGAAATAAATTTCTTTCAATTATTTTGCTTACGGCTGCAATTACGAAAAAATAGTGGTCGACAGATATTTGCTGAGTCATATGGTTTTCCTTGGGCAATTTGAAAAGATTACGGACAAGTAGGCTGACTTTGGGGCCTTACAGAACTAATTATGTGCATGATAAAGCCATAGGCGGGGTGGGCTTGTAGCACTAATCTTCTTTTACATCGTAATTTTTTAGCGAAATTTGACGCTTTATTGTGGAAAAATGTTACAATATATTTTATTCAAAGTATTGTCCATTGGAAGCTACAACATTTCCCCATCTTTCAGGCAATTTATGAACTCCATCCAAAAAAAAATTGCGCCGGCTTGGCGGCCAAAAATGAATCGAGCCAATTTTCGATATCTTGAACTTAAGTAAAGCGTATTCCTGATAGGGCATTCTGCATCGATCGGAACAAATTATAGTCTGATGGTGCAAGGTCTGGGCTATAAAGCGGGTGAGGCAAAATTTCCCATCCGTTGTTTTCCGTTGTTTTCCAGGTAATTTTTGACTGGGGCAGCAATATGTGGCCGAGCGTTATCGTGGTGGAAAATGATTGACTCATGTCTAGTCGCATACGTTGGCCGATCTGCCTGGATTTTCTGCTTCAATTGGATCAAGTGTTTACGATAGAATTGAGCATTAATGGTTTGGCCACCTGGCAACAGCTCATAATGGATCACACCTAGCTGATCCTGACCAGGACGTTCTTTGTCTTCGACATCAAAATAACCACTTTTAAACCACTTACGACAGCTTGATTCAGCTTGAGCATAGTCCCCATAAACTTCTACAAGAATGCGATGACTTTCGGCAGCTGTTTTCTTTCATCGTGAAAAATAATAATGATGCACACAAGATAAAATTGTTTTGTTGACTGATTTTGACAGCTGTCAAGTGTACCTTCAAAATGACATATATATAAAGTTCGAGCTTTCACGATATTTGTTAGTACGGACATCCACCCTCAAATTCCGGTTTTTAAGTTGTACACCCAATATATTTGTTGTTTAACCCAATTTAGCGGTCACTTAGGGGATTATTTATTTTAGTGGTCGTTCCGGTCCGTATTAAATGAAGTAACTCTAGAGAGTCTATAATAAAATAGTTTGTTCAAATGGACATTTTGTGAGTCAAAGTTTTCACTTAACCCCCCCCCCCAACCACTGAATCTAGCGGCTTAAATGGCTCTCGGCTCCTGCACTGCAGGTAGATGCATTTCATCTATAACCATTTTCTTACATTTGTTCATTACACGCCTTGTACTTGTACATGTTTTGATTTTAAAACCAATAAAAATGTTTAACCCTTTCGACCCGAAAAAAAACTGTGGGGTACACAATATTTGTGATAGGTTATTCTTAGAAACTTAATTTAAGTAAAATATTTGACCGTCAAATTCAAACCGATGTTTTTGATTTGAATTTTTGGGATATAATGTCCTTGGAGTGGTTATAAGAATAAACAGTGGTGACTAAAAATTGCATTAATTTTATTAATTCATTCAATTTAAGTGACGTTAATAGCCGTGTTATGTTTTTATTCAAACATTTTTGGGATATATTGCCCCAACCGGTTCGAAGGGGTTTAAGCTTAACTTATATGGTTTAGACAAATAAGGAAAGGTATGTGTTGGCAAAACAAAATTCGAAAAAGTAATAGCAGTGACTATGTACTACGTGCATGCAAAATGCTTTAGTCAGCACCAGCTCAAGCTTAAGTAGCTGAAAGTACAATCAAAGTGAAAAAAATTAATACCGCAGACAGTAATTTCCACTGGCGCTCTACAATCTCTCCAATCACCAAAAAATAAAAAGTATTTTGGCAAAAATGCCGATATTTTAATAGCAAAAAACAACGCATCGTAATCTAATTTCCTTTTTTTTTACTTTTTATATAACATGTTTCTTAACAGACTTATGAATATGCCATTGCTTGAGTGCGAACTATGCTGCACACAAAATGTTAGTAGAAAGCGTTGACTAAATTTGCAAATGAAATTTTAGATTTCAATTGGGTTCAACTATGTTATTAAGGCCAAAAAACTGTTTAGTTTTTCAGCGGCCGTTTATCAAAATGCAAATTCCTTTAGTTAGGTTGGTGATGTAGATGAGTAACTAAGCCCCGTCTTACTAAAATGTATCGAACGTGGAATATTAAAGTTTAAAGCTTCAAGTGATTTGATACATTTATAATAATTAAAAGTCGTGGATACGCCACGATGTGCAATTTTGGTAAAATTTTTTAATATCTCATTGCTTTGAGTGTTGATTTAATGAAAATCACATTGACGCTATTTTTATGGCTGCTTCTGAATATTGGTCGTGCGTACACCAACGCATCATAAAACGTTTGAACCTTTGAACTTCTACTTTGCGTAATTTAATATACATCACGTTTAAGGCGTCTGCTCTTGGTTCTTTTTTTTCCCAAGTAACAATATCATTCCATATTTTTCGCTCACTTGTCATTTTAATACTTCCGCTTCCGTCAAAGATTTTTCGATAATCAGTTAAAAAAAAAAGATGGAAAAATCAGTGAAAAAAGGTATGGTAATAAAAGGAGTTCCCTAGAGACATCTTATTTAACCACTGTCATAATATTTATGCCATTTTTTGTTTGAATCTTTTTGCTTTTTACAGTAGCTGACTGCTTTGCTGAAAAAGCCAATTAGCCAAGCTATGATTTCAAGAAAAAAAAAAAAAAATTCCGAAAGACAACAAAATAAGCTGGAGATATTTCACTAAAAGGTGCTTGCAATGAAAAATATGCTTGAATTCAAAGATTGTCGAAATAAGCGTTAAATAACGTAAAAACAAGCAACCGCTAATGTGATTCTCTCGAGAAGAGACAGACATACAAGCGTGCTTTTTCAAAATTATGTTTGTATTTAGAGAAAAATTTGTAACTGAAGTACTCATACGTCACGCAGGAAAACAAAATTTCATTTACAGATATCTAAGCTCCGATGTTGGGCTACGTGAAGTTAGCGCCCAAAAGTCGGGAAAATTAAAAAAGACTATTTTAAAGGTTTGTCCAAGGAATGTCCACGTTTATCCACCCTTTTTTTTCGTTTGTCCACCATTAGTTCAAAAATTATTCAAAAAATAAGTTTTGGCGCTAACTTCACGCTAGCGCCAAAAATTTCGAAATTTTTAAAAAAACCTTTTCCAATGGATTGTCCAAGGAATGTCCATGTTTGTCCACCCTTTATTTTTGTTTGTCCACCCTTGGTTCAAAAGATATTAAAAAACTTAGTTTGTGAGGAACTGTGAACTTGGCGCCAAAAATTCGGGAAAAATTTAAAATTTTTATCTTGTTCGTTTGTCCATCGTGTGCTTATGTTTATCCACCCTTTAGTTATGTTTGTTAACCTTTAGTTTAAAAGTTTTTTTCAAACAAAAATATTGAATTTTCAAAAAAAAAAAAGGTTTTTTTTTCGAAGATCGTGCTGTATATGAATATCTAGTAAGCGTTCATGAATATAAGCCGGTTTTTATCTTTTATCTACCCTTACTCTAAAAGATATTTAAAAATTTAGTTCCTAAAGGACCGTGAACCTGGCGCCAAAAAAAAATCTAATAGATTAGAAATTTTTATTTAGTTCTATACGCCGTCAAAGACTAATGTTTATCCACCCTTTATTTTTGTTTGTCCACTCTTAGTTCAAAAGTTATTTCGGAATCAAAATTTTCTATTTTAAAAAAATTGTGTTATCTCTTGCTTTGCTTTAGAGTAAAAATTATAAACCGTTTAAAAGTTAAGTTCGCACTAACATCTTCAAGACGGTTACATCCTCATTATTCTTTTACAGTTTTTTGAAATTCATATGCAGTATTCTATTCGAAAGTTCATATACACTGCGTGTAGGGTATAAAATGATAGAAAGAAAGCAGCATGACGTAATATCTTTAAGGAGAAAAAATGCTTACATATGGCGCCTCTTTCTTACCAAAAAGCGCGAAAAAATTATATAGCATACATTACGGCACATGCCAATGATGCCATCATATTAACCAAAAAAGCAGTGATGCCAATTTGGTGCTTTTTTCACCAGATTTTGTGCTTTTTCAAAACTGATACTCGAACAAATTGTGAGTTAGTGCTTGGTGTGTTCTTTAGTGCTTTTTCTCAATTGACACTGTAAAAGTTGTTCCTATCGCGAACCGGCACTCAAATTTACAGGTATTGCAAACACAAAAATAAAGGCACAATAGCTTTAAAAATTTTGTGGAATTGATTAAGATATTTAAGGGTTTTCATCTAAACGCGGAAGTTTCCCTAACTCGAGATAAGACAATTCTGCACGATTCTAGCCATAAATGTAAAATTTAAATACGGTTCTCTTGGTGAAATTGAGATCTAAAGTTTTTAGGGATCAAGTCAAGTCCTCGATATCTCCAAAGCAAAGTGAGATATCGAAAAATTTCATTGAATTTGTTCGTCTTATTTTGGGACAATTTATAAAAAGAAACACGGAAATCAAAGAATTCCCTCAAAAAATTTTACATACGATTTTTTACAATTTAATTCGAGTGGAAAATTGGACAGTTTGCGAGATTTTTGCACGTGGAGATGAATACCTTTAATACATATTCGTAAATATTTTTTATGAGACTTCGTGCATATTCTATGTCAAAGTGCATTAAACTTGCGTGTAGGGTATACAACATTTGTAAAATGCAGAATGGCATAATATCTTGAAGGAGAAAAACGCGCCAAAAAATAAGAGAGCATATTTCACTTCACATACTAATGACGCCATAATTACCAAAAAGCGTAAAAATTTAAGAGAGCATTGATTACGTCACATCTCCATGCGCTAAGCGCAATAGTTAGTAAATTTTCCCGCCATTATTTTTGGCAAAAATCGAGAGTTAAAAAAACAGGCCTTATGCTCACTGAACGCACACACTTGAACAAACAAATACACGTGGTATTTTAACAAAGGCATTTTACTTTTACAATTCTATTAACATTATAATTCTCTGGCCACACTGAATAGAGGTATGAACAAATGTGCACATAAAATGCTGGTTCACACGACAAACTAAATTGTCGGGCGATAGTTCTTTTTGTAGGCAAGCGGTGAGTAGCGGTCCCGCCGCTTGTCTATAAATTGTACTATCGCCCGATAATTTAGTTTGTCGTATGAACCAGCACTAACACTCACATTATTTTGTTTGAATCGGTTTTGTCTTTGTGCCAAATTTTGGGTGGACTTTTAGTTGGCCGATTGCGTACAGATTGTTTAAAAAATTTATGAGAACGGTTCTCTCTTATGGCGCGGAAATTGAGAATAAGTAAAATTTTTTTTCTTAGACTATCGAAACTGATCGCTGGTGATATATCTCTTATGAGCATGACTTCGATTTCCGTGGCCCCTCAATTTGACGGAGTTTTCTTATAAATCAATACAAAATTAGTCGAAAATATTAGATAAAATTTTTCCATATCTCGCTTCGTTTTTGAGATATCAAGGCTTTAAGAATAAGAGAAAATTTAAGAAATTTTTGGAAATGTTAGATTTGACAATGTTTTAACATAAAACGACCTAAAATTACTCGAAAATCGAGACTTGAATGTTTTTAGAGAGCAATTTAAATTGTAAAAGGCTTCTTTTGTTATTGTTAATGTTGTTGCTGTTTATGTTCGTGTTGTTGTTATTGGTTTTGGTGGTATTGTTGTTGTCGTTAATGTTCTTGTTTTTTAAAAATTTCGTTAGTGTTCTTGTATGAGATAAGTCACGATATATTGAATTTTCAAAAAATTAAAAAAAAAAAAACTGTTTTTTCGAAGAACCTGCTGTATATGAATGTCTAGTAAGCGTTCATGAATATTAGCCTGCTTTTATCTTTTATCTACCCTTACTCTAAAAGATATTTAAAAATTTAGTTTCTAAAGGACCGTGAACCTGGCGGCAAAAAAATCAAATAGATTGGAAATTTTTATTTAGTTCTATACGCCGTCAAAGACTAATGTTTATCCACCCTTTATTTTTGTTTGTCCACTCTTAGTTCAAAAGTTATTTCGGAATCAAAATTTTCTATTTTAAAAAAATTGTGTTATCTTCTGCTTTGCTAAAGAGTAAAAATTATAAACCGTTTAAAAGTTAAGTTCGCACCAACATCTTCAAGACGGTAATATCCTCATTATTCTTTCACAATTTTTTGATATTCATATGCAGTATTCTATTCGAAAGTTCATATACACTGCGTGTAGGGTATAAAATGATAGAAAGAAAGCAGCATGACGTAATATCTTTAAGGAAAAATGCTTACATATGGCGCCTCTTTCTTACCAAAAAGCGCGAAAAAATTATATAGCATATATTACGGCACATGCCAAAGATGCCATCATATTAACCAAAAAAGCAGTGATGCCAATTTAGTGCTTTTTTCACCAGATTTTGTGCTTTTTCAAAACTGATACTTGAACAAATTGTGAGTTAGTGCTTGGTGTGTTCTTTAGTGCTTTTTCTCAATTGTAACGACACTGTAAAAGTTGTTCCTATCGCGAACCGGCACTCAAATTTACAGGTATTGCAAACACAAAAATAAAGGCACAATAGCTTTTAAAATTTTGTGGAATTGATTAAAATATTTAAGGGTTTTCATCTAAACGCGAAAGTTTCCCTAACTCGAGATAAGACAATTCTGCACGATTCTAGCCATAAATATTAAATTTAAATACGGTTCTCTTGGTTTCTAGTTCCAGAGATATAAGTCGTATATAAGTGGTATAATCACCATATCTCTATGGTTTCTAGTTCCAGAGATATAATTGTGTCCCATAATTAACGCAAGATTTGAACTTAGCGCTATTCGAGCAGTGATGTGTTGCTAACCAAAATAAGAAAATAATTTGACAGCTGACAGTTGAAGATTAGTAAAAATGTATTGAAAGCGGAGATTCAACTCTGGATCAACGAAATTCAGCCACATTACTGCAAAGCAATTAACATGTATTTTAGCTCGGCTGAAAAGTTGACAATTGCGAATTAGGTTGTTTTGTCAAAATGCCACAGATATATATAATGAACGCAGTCTCGAATAATATGTGCGATTTGTGAAGTTGATGAGATTTGGCCAAATGTCTAAATTAAAATGCTGAATAAAGCGAACTATTTCAATTATTTGAAGAAAACGAATTGTCAGCACTTGAATTCTTCGGAAATCATAATGATTACTGAGTCGCACAATTAGCTGCGCAAGTTTGAGTTACGATTTGAGCGCGATTTTATCCATGTATTTAGTTCAAGATGGGTACGACTTTGATTTCCGTGGACTCTCGAATTGATGATGTTTTTTATAAATCAAGGGTAGACAAAATAAGTCAAAAAAAATTAAATTAAATTTTTCGATATCCCGCTTCGTTTTCGTGAAATTGAGAACTAAAGTTTTTAGGGATCAGGTCAAATCCTCGATATCTCCAAAGCGAAGTGAGATATCGAAAAATTTTATTAAATTTATTCGTCTTATTTTGGGTCAATTTATAAAAAGAAACACGGAAATCAAAGAATTCTCTCAAAAAATTTTTCATACGATTTTTTACAATTTAGTTCGAGTGGAAAATTGGACAGTTATCGAGATTTTTGCACGTGGAGATGAATACTTTAACTGCATATTCTACTTTGAAGTGCATACTACTTGCGTGTAGGGTATACATTTGTAAAATGCAGAATGGCATAATATCTTGAAGGAGAAAAACGCGCCAAAAAAAGAGCATATTTCACTTCACAAACTGATGACGCCATAATTTTTACCAAAAAGCGTCAAAATTTTAGAGAGCATAGATTACGTCACTTCTCCATGCGCTAAGCGCAATAGTTAGTAAATTTTCCCGCCATTATTTTTGCCAAAAATCGAGATTTTTTTTCTGGCTATAAGAGTTTAAAAAAACAGTCCTTATGCTCACTGAACGCACGTACTTGAACAAACAAATACATGTGGTATTTTAACAAAGGCATTTTACTTTTACAATTCTATTTACATTATAATTCTCTGGCCACACTGAATAGAGGTATGAACATATGTATGTGCACATTACACTCACAAAATTTTATCAGCAGTGTTTCATTAAAATTTTTTCGCTATTAAAGCAGGTTCAGACCACAGACAATATGGTCGGTGAACTATTTTGTCTGAATCGGGTTTGTCTTTGTGTTTGTCTATGGCGCGGAAATTGTGAAAAAATAAAGTTTTTTTCTTAGCCTTTATCGAAACTGATCACTCAGATTTATTTTTGGAGATATGGGCATTAAAAGTGGCTGATATATCTTTTATGGGCATGACCTCGATTTCCGTGACCCCTCAGTTTGGCGAGGTTTTCTTATACTCAATACAAAATAAGTCGAAAATATTAGATACAATTTTTCCATATCTCGCTTCGTTTTTGAGATATCAAGGCTTTAAGAATAAGAGAAAATTGAAGAAATTTTAAGAAATGTTAGATTTGACAATGTTTTCACATAAAACGATCTAAAATTACTCGAAAAATCGAGACTTGAATGTTTTTAGAAAGCAAGTTAAATTGTAAAAGGCTTCTTTTGTTATTGTTAATATTGTTGCTGTTTGAGTTCGTGTTGTTGTTATTGGTTTTGGTGGTATTGTTGTTGTCGTTAATGTTCTTGTTTTTAAAACTTTCGTTAGTGTTCTTGTATGAGATAATTTGAATTTTCAAAAAATTTAAAAAAAAAACTTTTTTCGAAGAACCTGCTGTATATGAATGTCTAGAGAGTGTTCATGAATATAAGGCTGTTTTTATCATTTATTTACCATTACTTTAAAAGATATTTAAAAATTTAGTTTCTAAAGGATCGTGAACCTGGCGGCAAAAAAATCAAATAGATTGGAAATTTTTATTTAGTTCGATATGCCATCAAAAACTTATCCACTCTTTATTTTTCTTTGTCCACCCTTAGTTCAAAAGATATTTCGGAATCAAAATTTTCTATTTTAAAAAAATTGTGTTATCTTTTGCTTTGCTAAAGAGTAAAAATTATAAACCGTTTAAAAGTTAAGTTCGCACTAACATCTTCAAGACGGTAATATCCTATTCCAAAGTTCATAAGCGCTGCGTATAGGGTATAAAATGATATGTAAGAAAGCAGCATGACGTAATATCTTTAAGGAGAAAAAATGTCTGCACAATTGTGGCGCCTCTTCTTACCTTATGCTTATGTTTATCCACCCTTTAGTTTTGTTTGTTCACCTTTAGTTTAAAAGTTTTTTTCAAACAAATATATTGAATTTTCAAAAAATTTTCAAAAAAAAAAAAGGTTTTTTTTCGAAGATCGCGCTGTATTGGAATGTCTAGAGAGTGTTCATGAATATAAGGCTATTTTTATCTTTCATCTACCCTTGCTTTAAAAGATATTTTAAAATTTAGTTCCTAAAGGACCGTGAACCTGGCGCCAAAAAATCTAATAGATTGGAAATTTTTATTTAGTTCGATACGCTATTAAAGACTTATGTTTATACACCCTTTAGTTCTGTTTGTTCACCTTTGGTTTAAAAGTTTTTTTCAAACAAAAATATTGAACTTTCAAAAAATTTTCAAAAAAAATAGATTTTTTTTTCGAAGATCGTGCTGTATATGAATGTCTAGTAAGCGTTCATGAATATAATCCTGTTTTTATCTTTTATCTACCCTGGCTTTAAAAGATATTTAAAAATTTATTCCCTAAAGGACCGTGAACCTGGCGGCAAAAGAATCTAATAGATTGGAAATTTTTATTTAGTTCGATAGGCCTTCAAAGACTTATGTTTATCCACCCTTTATTTTTGTTTGTCCACCCTTAGTTCAAAAGTTATTTCGGAATCAATATTTTCTATTTTAAAAAAATTGTGTTATCTCTTGCTTTGCTATAGAGTAAAAATTATAAACCGTTTAAAAGTTAAGTTCGCACTTACATCTTCAAGATGGTAATATCCTCATTATTCTTTCAGTTTTTTGAAATTCATATGGAGTATTCTATTCCAAAGTTAATATACACTGCGCGTAGGGTATAAAATGATATGTAAGGAAGCAGCATGACGTAATATCTTTAAGGAGAAAAAATGCTTACATATGGCGCCTCTTTCTTACCAAAAAGCGCGAATAAATTATATAGCATACATTACGGTACATATCAATGATGCCATCATTTTAACCAAAAAAGCAGTGATGCCAACTTGGTGCTTTTTCCACCAGATTTGGTGCTTTTTCAAAAATGATACTCGAACAAATTGTGAGTTAGTGCTTGATGTGTTCTTTAGTGCTTTTTCTCAATTGCAACGACACTATAAAAGTTGTTCCTGTCGCCACCCGGCATTCAAATTTACAGGTATTACAAACACAAAAATAAAGGAACAATAGCTTTAAAATTTTGTGGAATTGAATAAAATATTTAAGGGTTTTCATCTAAACGCGGAAGTTTCCCATTTGTGCACTTGGGCAATTTTGTGTGCTTCATACATATCTATGGACTTTTGACAAAACAACCTAACTCTAGATTAGACAGTTATCCACGATTCTAGCCATAAATATAAAATTTAAATACGGTTCTTTTCGTATAATCACCATATCTCTATGGTTTCTAGTTCCAGAGGTATAAGTCTGTCCCATAACTCACGCTAGATTTGAACTTAGCGCCATTCAAGTAGTGATGTGTTGCTAACCAAAATAAGAAAATAATTTGACAGCTGACAGTTGAGGGTTAGTAAAAATGTATTAAAAGAGGAGATTCAACTCTGGATCAACGAAATTCAGCCCCATTACTGCAAAGCAATTAACATGCTGAAAAGTTGCCAATTGCGAGTTAGGTTGTTTTGTCAAAATGCCACAGATATATATAATGAACGCAGTCTCGAATAATTTGAGCGATTTTTGAAGTTGATGAGATTTGTCCAAATGTCTAAATTAAAATGCTGAATAAAGCGAGCTATTTCAATTATTTGAAGAAAGCGAATTGTCAACACTTGAGTCCTTCGCAAATGATAATGATTACTGAGTCGCACAATTAGCTGCGCAAGTTTGCGTTACGATTTGATCCATGTATTTAGTTCAAGAAGGGTGCGACTTTGATATCCGTGGACTCTCGAATTGATGATGTTTTTTATAAATCAATACAAAATAAGTCAAAAAAAATTAAATGAGATATCAAAGCTTCGTTTTCGAGAAATTGAGATCTAAAGTTTTTCGGGATCAAGTCATACATGTTTTATTTTTTATTCCAGACTCATTTCTCTGCAACAAAACATCTAAGCCCCACCCTCGGTTTTATGATAAGAAGGTCTAAAGACGTATCTGTAAAAAATTCAAAATGAGTTTTTGATGGATGATGAATTTGACTATAGTACACACAGTTTTATACTCATAAGTTTAAAAATACCGAAATCATTTTAAGCAATCCAAAATACTTCTAATTTTTAAAACATTTTTGCTCTTTCTCTGAAAATATAAAAACTGTTAGGTTTTTCCATTTTAAGTGACGATATGAATGTAGACTAACAAAAATTATATGAATTGCTTTTTCTCTCTTTTTGGTCTTTCCAATGTAATACATCAACATTTTGTGTCATTTTTCACAAGAATAGTGCTTATTGAATTAATACTTTAACCAAATGTCTGACTGTTTTTCGAAATGAAGTGTTTTTGCCAATCTGATTTCAATATTCGTTTTGTTGGTATTATATCGTATTTTTAATATATGCATTTCAATTCAAATAAAAATAGTTAGTACCATACAACTTAAGTGTTTCCAATAAATATTTTTTAAGAGCTAACATACTATCAAAACTATTTTTCTTCATGTATTTAATGATTTAATTTCAGCCAAACATTTCACAACTGAATCAGATCAAATTTTTTAAATGATAAAAACGAAAAAAATTATATTAAATTTTTTGTTATCACATCGTTTCCGAGATATACGGAAATATTGAAGCAATTTAAAAAACAAAGTTATATTTGACGATGGTTTCATGTAAAAACATTTAAAATAAATCAAAAAAATACGAAAAAATAAATAAAATTTTTCGATATCTCGCTTGGATTTGGATATATCGAGGACTTGACTTGATCCCTAAAAACTTTAGATCTCAATTTCTCGAAAACGAAGCTTTGATATCTCATTTAATTTTTTTTGACTTATTTTGTATTGATTTATAAAAAACATCATCAATTCGAGAGTCCACGGAAATCAAAGTCGCACCCTTCTTGAACTAAATACATGGATCAAATCGTAACGCAAACTTGCGCAGCTAATTGTGCGACTCAGTAATCATTATGATTTCCGAAGAACTCAAGTGCTGACAATTCGCTTTCTTCAAATAATTGAAATAGTTCGCTTTATTCAGCATTTTAATTTAGACATTTGCCCAAATCTCATCAACTTCAAAAATCGCTCAAATTATTCGAGACTGCGTTCATTATATATATCTGTGGCATTTTGACAAAACAACCTAACTCGCAATTGGCAACTTTTCAGCAGAGCTAAAATACATGTTAATTGCTTTGCAGTAGTGGGGCTGAATTTCGTTGATCCAGAGTTGAATCTCCTCTTTTAATACATTTTTACTAACCCTCAACTGTCAGCTGTCAAATTATTTTCTTATTTTGGTTAGCAACACATCACTACTTGAATGGCGCTAAGTTCAAATCTAGCGTGAGTTATGGGACAGACTTATATCTCTGGAACTAGAAACCATAGAGATATGGTGATTATACCACTTATATACGACTTATATCTCTGGAACTAGAAACCATAGAGATATGGTGATTATACGAAAAGAACCGTATTTAAATTTTATATTTATGGCTAGAATCGTGGATAACTGTCTTATCTCGAGTTAGGTTGTTTTGTCAAAAGTCCATAGATATATATGAAGCACACAAAATTGCCCAAGTGCACAAATGGGAAACTTCCGCGCTTAGATGAAAACCCTTAAATATTTTATTCAATTCCACAAAATTTTTAAAGCTATTGTTCCTTTATTTTTGTGTTAGTAATACCTGTAAATTTGAATGCCGGTTGGCGACAGGAACAACTTTTATAGTGTCGTTGCAATTGAGAAAAAGCACTAAAGAACACACCAAGCACTAACTCACAATTTGTTCGAGTATCATTTTTGAAAAAGCACCAAATCTGGTGGAAAAAGCACCAAGTTGGCATCACTGCTTTTTTGGTTAAAATGATGGCATCATTGGTATGTACCGTAATGTATGCTATATAATTTATTCGCGCTTTTTGGTAAGAAAGAGGCGCCATATGTAAGCATTTTTTCTCCTTAAAGATATTACGTCATGGTGCTTTCTTACATATCATTTTATACCCTACGCGCAGTGTATATTAACTTTGGAATAGAATACTCCATATGAATTTCAAAAAACTGAAAGAATAATGAGGATATTACCATCTTGAAGATGTAAGTGCGAACTTAACTTTTAAACGGTTTATAATTTTTACTCTATAGCAAAGCAAGAGATAACACAATTTTTTTAAAATAGAAAATTTTGATTCCGAAATAACTTTTGAACTAAGGGTGGACAAACAAAACTAAAGGGTGGATAAACATAAGTCTTTGAAGGCCTATCGAACTAAATAAAAATTTCCAATCTATTAGATTTTTTTGCCGCCAGATTCACGGTCCCTTAGGGAATAAATTTTTAAATATCTTTTAAAGCAAGGGTAGATAAAAGATAAAAACAGGATTATATTCATGAATGAACGCTTACTAGACATTCATATACAGCACGATCTTCGAAAAAATAATCTTTTTTTTTTGAAAATTTTTTGAAAATTCAATATTTTTGTTTAAAAAAAACTTTTAAACTAAAGGTGGACAAACAGAACTAAAGGGTGGATAAGCATAAGTCTTTGATAACGTATCGAACTAAATAAAAATTTCCAATCTATTAGATTTTTTGGCGCCAGGTTCACGGTCCTTTAGGAACTAATTTTTAAAATATCTTTTAAAGCAAGGGTAGATAAAAGATAAAAATAGCCTTATATTCATGAACACTCTCTAGACATTCCAATACAGCACGATCTTCGTAAAAAAACCTTTTTTTTTTTGAAAATTTTTTGAAAATTCAATATATTTGTTTGAAAAAAACTTTTAAACTAAAGGTGAACAAACAAAACTAAAGGGTGGATAAACATAAGCATAAGGTAAGAAGAGGCGCCACAATTGTGCAGACATTTTTCCTCCTTAAAGATATTACGTCATGCTGCTTTCTTACATATCATTTTATACCCTATACGCAGGGTTTATGAACTTTGGAATAGGATATTACCGTCTTGAAGATGTTAGTGCGAACTTAACTTTTAAACGGTTTATAATTTTTACTCTTTAGCAAAGCAAAAGATAACACAATTTTTTTAAAATAGAAAATTTTGATTCCGAAATATCTTTTGAACTAAGGGTGGACAAAGAAAAATAAAGAGTGGATAAGTTTTTGATGGCATATCGAACTAAATAAAAATTTCCAATCTATTTGATTTTTTTGCCGCCAGGTTCACGGTCCTTTAGAAACTAAATTTTTAAATATCTTTTAAAGTAATGGTAGATAAATGATAAAAACAGCCTTATATTTATGAACACTCTCTAGACATTCATATACAGCAGGTTCTTCGAAAAAGTTTTTTTTTTAAATTTTTTGAAAATTCAAATTATCTCATACAAGAACACTAACGAAAGTTTTAAAAAACAAGAACATTAACGACAACAACAATACCACCAAAACCAATAACAACAACACGAACTCAAACAGCAAGAATATTAACAATAACAAAAGAAGCCTTTTACAATTTAACTTGCTTTCTAAAAACATTCAAGTCTCGATTTTTCGAGTAATTTTAGATCGTTTTACGTGAAAACATTGTCAAATCTAACATTTCTTAAAATTTCTTCAATTTTCTCTTATTCTTAAAGCCTTGATATCTCAAAAACGAAGCGAGATATGGAAAAATTGTATCTAATATTTTCGACTTATTTTGTATTGAGTATAAGAAAACCTCGCCAAACTGAGGGGCCACGGAAATCGAGGTCATGCCCGTAAAAGATATATCAGCCACTTTTAATGGCCATATCTCCAAAAATAAATCTGAGCGATCAGTTTCGATAAAGGCTAAAAAAACTTTATTTTTTCACAATTTCCGCGCCATAGACAAACACAAAGACAAACCCGATTCAGACAAAATAGTTCACCGACCATTTTGTCTGTGGTCTGAACCTGCTTTAATAGCGAAAAAATTTTAATGAAACACTGCTGATAAAATTTTGTGAGTGTAATGTGCACATACATATGTTCATACCTCTATTCAGTGTGGCCAGAGAATTATAATGTAAATAGAATTGTAAAAGTAAAATGCCTTTGTTAAAATAACACATGTATTTGTTTGTTCAAGTACGTGCGTTCAGTGAGCATAAGGACTGTTTTTTAAACTCTTATAGCCAGAAAAAAAATTTCGATTTTTGGCAAAAACAATGGCGGGAAAATTTACTAACTATTGCGCTTAGCGCATGGAGAAGTGACGTAATCTATGCTCTCTCAAATTTTGACGCTTTTTGGTAAAAATTATGGCGTCATTAGTTTGTGAAGTGAAATATGCTCTCTTTTTTTTAGCGCGTTTTTCTCATTCAAGATATTATGCCATTCTGCATTTTACAAATGTATACCCTACACGCAAGTAGTATGCACTTCAAAGTAGAATATGCACGAAGTCTCATACAAAATATTTACGAATATGTACTAAAAGTATTCATCTCCACGTGCAAAAATCTCGATAACTGTCCAATTTTCCACTCGAACTAAATTGTAAAAAATTGTATGAAAAATTTTTTGAGGGAATTCTTTGATTTCCGTGTTTCTTTTTATAAATTGACCCAAAATAAGACGAATAAATTTTATAAAATTTTTCGATATCTCACTTCGCTTTGGAGATATCGAGGACTTGACTTGATCGCCAAAAACTTAAGATCTCGATTTCACGAAAACGAAGCGGGATATCGAAAAATTTCATTTAATTTTTTTGACTTATTTTGTATTGATTAATAAAAAAACATCATCAATTTGAGAGTCCACGGAAATAAAAGTCGTAACCTTCTTGAACTAAATACAGCCGAGCTAAAATACTTTTTAATTGCTTTGCAGTAATGTGGCTGAATTATGTTGATCCAGAGTTGAATCTCCTTTTTGAATTATTTTGGTTAGCAACACATCACTACTCGAATGGCGCTAAGTTCAAATCTAGCGTGAGTTATGGGACAGACTTATATCTCTGGAACTAGAAACCATAGAGATATGGTGATTATACCAAAAGAAGCGCCTTTAACTTTTATATATATGCCTAGAATCGTGGAGAATTGTCTTATCTCGAGTTAGGTTGTTTTGTCAAAAGTCCTCAGATATGTATGAATCACACAAAATTGCCCAAGTGCACAAATGGGAAACTTGCGTGTTTAGATGAAAACCCTTAAATATTTTATTCAATTCCACAAAATTTTTAAAGCTATTGTTCGAGTATCATTTTTCAAAAAGCACCAAATCTGGTGGAAAAAGTACTAAGTTGACATCACTGCTTTTTTGGTTAATATGATGGCATCATTGGTATGTGCCGAAATATATGCTATATAATTTTTTCGCGCTTTTTGGAAAGAAAGAGGCGCCACATGCAGGCATTTTTTCTCCTTAAAGATATGACGTCATGCTGCTTCCGTACATATCATTTTATACCCTACACGCAGTATATATGAGCTTTGGAATAGAATACTCCATATGAATTTCAAAAAACTGAAAGAATAATGAGGATATTACCATCTTGAAGATGTAAGTGCGAACTTAACTTTTAAACGGTTTATAATTTTTACTCTAAAGCAAAGCAAGAGATAACACAATTTTTTTAAAATAGAAAATTTTGATTCCGAAATAACTTTAGAACTAAGGGTGGACAAACAAAAATAAAGGGTGGATAAACATAAGTCTTTGAAGACGTATCAAAATAAATACAAATTTCCAATCTATAAGATTTTTTTGGCGCCAGGTTCACGGTCCTTAAGGAACTAAATTTTTAAATATCTTTTAAAGCAAGGGTAGATAAAAGATATAAATAGGCTAATATTCATGAACACTCTCTAGACATTCGTATGGAGCACGATCTTCGAAAAAAAACCTTTTTTTTTTTAAAAAATTTTTTGAAAATTCAATATTTTTGTTTGGAAAAAACTTTTAAACTAAAGATGAACAAACAAAAATGAAGGGTGGATAAACATAAGCATACGATGGACAAACGAACAAGATACAAATTTTTAATTTTTTCCGAATTTTTGGCGCCAAGTTCACAGTTCCTCACAAACTAATTTCTTTAATATCTTTTGAATTAAGGATGGACAAACAAAAATAAAGGGTGGACAAACATGGACATTCCTTGGACAATCCATTGGAATAGGTTTTTTTAAAAATTTTGAAATTTTTGGCGCTAGCGTGAAGTTAGCGCCAAAACTTATTTTTTGAATAATTTTTTAACTAAGGGTGGACAAACGAAAAAAAAGGGTGGATAAACGTGGACATTCCTTGGACAAACCTTTAAAATACTCTTTTTTAATTTTCCCGACTTTTGGGCGCTAACTTCACGTAGCCCCGATGTTGCTAGCACACCGAATGCTTGAGGCATTTTTGTAAATCTTTAAGTTCTTTGCCTAAATACTGTATTTTGATAAATGGCCACTGCAAAAATATTTCAAAATTGCTTAAAACAAATACAAAATTTTGTTGTTTTCTTTTTTCAAGTTCTGTACTTTTGCATGAAATAACCCAGCCAGTATTAACAACAGCCACAAAACAGCAATGGCAGCAACAGCAAAAGCCGCAACAACAGAGTTGCTGCTGCCATCATCATCATTTATTTTCGACCCAGCTCTGGTCTTAAGTACATTTACGTCTTTGAAGACAGCACCAGCTTAAGGATTCTTGTACTTCTTAGCAAGGATGTAAAGTCGTTGGTGGTTTGTGTTTGTTTTTTTGCTTTTTTTTTGACTTTCTTCAATATTTGCTTTGCATAGTTGCTATTGCCGCAGCTTATTTCATTTTATATATGCAATATATATTTTTTTTTCATCTACAATATTACTCTTTGTTTTATTCTCTGCTTTTGCTTAACGTTTTTTTTTTTTTTTTCTTGGTTTGGTTGCTTTTATTTTATGGCAACATAAATTATGATTTTAAGGCACTTTTTTCTATATGCGAACTTTAAAGTCCCCTTTTCACTACTGGCAATAAACAAAGAGAAGACCTATATGATTATTTATCGTTGTTATGTACTTGTAGACTTATAGTAACTGGTTTGGCATTGCATCTGGCACAGACAATTTTTCAACATAAAATTATTAAATTATTAAAATTTTTTTAAGCAGCATATAAAAATAACTCATGTTGAGAAAAACTGTCTATATACATGCATGCATATCTTCGAATCGATATTGCGTATGTTCTGCATGTCTTGGACAGTTGGGTTACATTAAGAAAATTCTACTAAAGTATTTAAATATGATTAGGGGCCGCTTATCATAGCACAAGAAAATCACATGTCAAAAATATGTTACCTTATAAATCGTGACAACAATGTAGGTACTTACTTGTTGAAAAATTTTACAAAATATATAATTAAATTATTTTTTTACAACATTATCTATTCCTCTTGTTTTTGTTGATATTCCAATGTAAATATTTATTACCTTTAATGGAACTTTATACGAGTTTTTCCTTTTATTATCTATGCAGCTCGTAAGTAAGTCCAATATTAAAATGTGTAAAAAAAATCCCTCTCCTTAAAATTATTATTTTTGTTTTTCAGTGTCTTATTCTTTTGTGGCCGATTAGTGTCAAGTGCATTTCAAAGTTGACTTTGAAAATGATTAGCTTTCTCATATTTTCTTGCTCACTCTAGTGGTTTATTTTGTTTTTGTTTTAAGATATTGAAAATTAGCTTTATTTTCAATAAAATTTAGGGTATGCTTTCAATAATGATGTGTCTACTTACTTAAATACTTTACTCCAGTGAGTCTTTTATGGCATATGTGATTTTGTCTTAAAAGTTCAGAGACAATTTATAATTACGGTGTTAAATTAAGCACACTTGTTGTCGCTTTCCCATATGTTTCATAGAATGTGCTCATACGGGCACAGATAAACTGCTGTCAAAAACATAGCTAATGATAATCTTTTCATAGAGCTAATATTACTGTGGTTCTAGAAATAAAATCTTTTTAAAAAGAAAAACCATACAACTACTTAATAGCTTATATTTCGCCAAATTCATTTTAGTTTTCATTTGAAATTCTGAAAGCAGAAAACCAAATTGAACAGTTTATAGCATAGCACTTAATTTTTATTGAAAAAATACACTACGATATAAAGCTTATCATGTTTTAAAATCAAAAATCATGGATTAAACAAAAACACTCTGGAAATTATGAAATTTCCAAAAATGTATTTTTTTGCGTCATTCTGATATAAAAGAAAAACTTTTTTGGAGTTGCCATGACTACTCCCAAAAATCTGAAAGAGTTTGCTGAGACTTCTGCAATTTTAAACAATTTTAACAAAGTTATGTTGATAAGGGGGTCCAAAAGACCCATAAGGACAAGATGTAATGAGTTAAATTGAAAATTGTTGTTTCGTGATTTCATAATGACCTTGGGACAACAAGTTTTATCCAATGTGAAGAATAATGGTGAAATTTGTAAAAAAAAATGTTGTTGTTATTTTAGCCAGAAAAACAATATGATATAGTCGGGTAATGTTATATATCAGCTTATCGACTAAAATTTTCTTGCCAATATAAAAGTAAGGGGAAAAAACCATTGCTGCAAGTCAATACACCCTCGAATTTACTTTTTTTACCATCAGTGTGGTGAAATTAACTTTTCTGTGCAATCAAAAGTTTTTTTGTGTGTTCTTTAAGAGTGAATTACCTGGAGACCGATCCCTGCTCTGTCGGCTATCTGATCTTATTACTTCAGTCCATGTTTTTTATTCATAGCTATTTTTTGTGATTAAAATTTGTATATTTTTACCTCCAATTTTCATGCATTCAAAATTTTAAATTTACCTATGAGAATACTAATAAGAAAAACTTGGAAAGTGTCAAATTGGTATCGGAAACAATAAAAAAATATCGTAAATAACAATAAAAAGGAAACCTAACTTCCAGATACTAAATTTCAATAAAATTTAATAATTGGTTCTGGACAAATAAGTTAAAGAATAATTTACCCTCATTATTTTGAGATATCCTTACCTGAAGTTGGAGAAAACTCTGTTTTCAAGCTTGTAGCGTAGATAAATTTTTTTTTGAATTTTCCAATAGGACTCCTACTTTCCGAGTTTGGAGATACTACTTTGCTATACTACTACATATGGTATTTTGCGGCAATTTTGCTAATGCCGTAAAAGAAAAATTCATAGAATTCGTATTTATTTCCCGGTTTTAAATAATTATAGCTTGTTGGAAAGGTATTGCAGTTTGCCATAAGATAAAATTATGCTTTGACTAATTTAATTAAATTTAAAAAAATTTTCATTGTTTTTTGTCTGAAACCTCAACTTGACCTTGACCTCTCTTGAGGGCCGGGTTATCGTTATCCGATCGCCGTGAAGCTTCAAAGTATTTGTTTTTATGACTATTAAAAGGATTTCAGGGGGCGGCATCAACGAAAATCAGAAAATCGTAAAAAAAGCGCATGCCTAATGCACACACAGCATTCTCAAAATAGCCACATTAAAATATTGCCCCAGATTTCCCTGAAAACGTCATTTGAATTGTTGCCCGTGAAAACCACTTCTGTTTTTGTCCCGTGCGACTGCCAAAATCAAATTTTGGGCTAATTAAGAGCTATAAGTTTAGTCTATTGTCAATATAAGTTTTATTTAGACTTCTGCTTAAATTCAAATGTGTTCGACGATTACATGAGACACCATGAAAATGCCAATATATAAAACAATTATGCCTTTTTTTATCGCAAACACAAATATGCATTGTACGACACTTTAATTGCAGAACGTTTAAATTAAAATAAAATGTAAACAAAGTAAATTTTATAGCAACTGATAAGCTTCGAGTGTAGCAGCTACACGTGCCTCTGGTCATGATATCGTAGACACAAAAAAACTACAAGTACAATTTACCCATTTACAGCTTTTCTCATTTGCAACGACCTAAAGGACCTTCACATCTGTTGTTGACCGCTAGACACCTGCGCGCGAAATCAGTGTTCTAATGTTTTTACTTTTGTCACTGCTCTACTCCCACTGTATGTATATACGAGTATTTTATCATATGTATGTAGAAGTGGGTTAATTAAAATTTAGATCATTAAGTGCCGCGTAAAAATTGTAAAGTGTGTGAGTAACTATTTGAGGGATGGTAAAATTTAGGGAAGAACTTTTTGTTCTTATATACTGAGGAATGTTTACGGCAAATTACTTTGAAACATTTATGTGAACACTTTTATTTGATTTCTGAAAACAACAAGAAATACAAATTTATATGCATAATTTGAATACCCTTTTTTTTGCAGATTCGTGCTTAGCGACAGTATATTTCTATTCAAATGTGTTTTCAAAAAATATTTTTTTTTTTAATTCCAAGAGTGAAAATAGTAATGGGACAAACGGATATATGTCCCATCGGTCCTTAAAAGTTAAAAATAGGCGGAGTTTTTTCTTGAGTGGCGTGGGATGTATAAAATTTTCCGGCGTCATTTTGATTTTTTCCGCTTTCCAACAACATATTCAGTTGCAATTACCCCAAAAACAACCTAGTTAGCATTATTTTCCATTTTCAAACAGTTTTATCTAATTTATCGGTTTTTGAGAGCTCCATGGGGGATTTAAAGAAAAAAAAAAAAGACTAGACCATATAAAACTAGAGTATTGGTTTAATTTAAATACAGTAGCGAACAAAATGAGACGTGTCCGATCAAAGTCGGTTCATGTTCAACAAAATTAGATGTGGTTACTTAGTTTGGCTGGACTATTTTTATTTCACAGAAGAACAAAATTGGTTTGAAATTTTCTACGCGTTATTTCTATACATATACCATATGGTTGTTTTTTTTTTAATTTAATTCGAATCAATAATTTTTTTTAGTATTTCATGTAAAAAATGCAGAACTACGAAATTTTAATGAAAAAAACAAAAACTCCCTCATTTTTACCTTTAAGGGCCAATGTGACACGGTTGTCTCATTTTATCCAAATACCCTGTAGGAAAACAAACTGATGAATCAAAAATTCTTTGGTATTTTTAAAAACCTGAAAGTCCTGTCCGCAAGTCCCGTCTTTTTTTTCTGCTCCAAAGAACTTTTAGCATTTTACGGTTTTTAATGTTTGAAAATTTTTTCATAAAAAAATCTTATACCTATTTAAATAAAAAACTAGTAAGGGTGTAAATTTTGGCCTGGCCATAAAATAAATACCCTACACTGCAGTATTTTGAAAATTTTGCTTATATGGGTGGTGCCACTCCCTCTTGTCCGAGTACACCCAGTTTTTGTTCAGAGCTTGCATTTATAGTTTTTAGTGTCAGAGTGAAATATAGTTGGATTATCTCAAAAAACTCTTTCAGTATAGCATTTTGAAACTTTTGCTTATATGGGAGGTGCCTCGCCCCCTTGCCTGATTTCAACCAATTTTTGCTGAGAGCTTTCATTTATAATTTTAAGTGTCTGAGTCAAAGTTGGTTCGAATATCTCAAAAAACGCTTTCAGCATAGCGTTTTGAAGCTTTTGCTTATATGGGAGGTGCCACGCCCTCTTGTCCGAATTCGCTCAGTTTTTTATCAGAGCTTGCGCTTACAATTCGTAGTACTTATATGCATTGTGGTTGCATTGTCGTGAAAAATGCTCCTAAAATTGAATTTTGAATATAGTTTTTGTATGGGCGGTAGGCGTGGCCGTTGACCGATTTCGCTCATTTTCAATCCCCCGAGCTAACTTTGACGACGGAGGCTGTGTACCAAATTTCATTGAATTATCTTGCTCAGTTTTCCCAAAAAGTGTATTTCAACACACAGCCAGCCACCCAGCCACCCAGCCAGCCAGCCAGCCAGCCACCCATCCAGCCAGACAGACGGACATGGCTGTATCGACTCAGGAGGTGACGCTGATCAAGAATATATATACTTTTCTATACCTGCCACGCCTCCTTCTCTGCGTTACAAACGGAAGGACAAAGTGAATATACCCTGGGTGTAGGGTATAAAAAATTTTACGCAAATGAATTCTAAAGCAGCACTGTGCGACAGATTAAATCTTAATTATAGACGCAATAATGGGAATGTTTTTATTGCATGATTTTAGGCATTTTTTAAATACATATTACATAGACATCAGACTTGGGGGTTTTGCATTAGATTTTATTTTTCACTAAATTTAGTGCTAGTGAAAAAATATTCACTATCAAGGAATTTATTTAGTGTTAGTGCAAAATCCTTCACTATCAAAAAATTCATTAAGTGGTAATGAAAAAGATTTTCATTATCACTAAATTTAGTTAAAAGTTTTAAATAATATTTCCACTAAATTTAGTGATAGTGAAAATTCATTCACTATCAAAAAATTGATTTAGTGGTAATGGCAAATTTTCCATTATCACTAAATCTATTGAAAGTGAAAATTTGTTCCATTGAATTTAATAAAACTTTAATGAAAATTTTCAATAAATGTTGCAATAAATTTAATGAAACATTTTCACTTTCATTAAATTTAATGAAACTTTAATGGAAATTTTCATTAATGTTTCATTAAATCTAATGAAACAAATTTTCACTATCACTAAATTTAATGAAACTTTAATGAAAATCTTCATTAATGTTTCATTAAATTCAATGAATAAATGTTCACTTTCAATAACTTCAGTGATTTTTTTATTGAAAATTTCAATTCAATTAAGACAAAATGTGCCGTGCTAGGTCAAAATATTTTGATATCTTTAAATTTTTCCTTCAAGATCTTGTACGAGACGATTGCGTGAACATTAATCCTACTAGTACTTAAAAAAGCTTACGAAAGCTGTTTTAAGCATTTAGTTGACAAAGGGCAGAAATTATTTGGGTCTGAAGAACTTCAAAAACTAAAAGTCGTGTTTGCATTTGACTTTAATGAATCTCCTTCAAACTGATACTATTCCCACTCATTCTAACTCTTTTTAAATAAATTTAATTTAATCAGTATGTTCGTTTACTCGAAGATTTTGCAAGTTTTTATCCGAAAAGCTCTCATTCATGTACGTTTTATGCTCAAACGAGAGCTTTTCGGCTAAAAACTTGCAAAACCTTGGAGTAAACGAACAGCTTGGATTTTAATGAAAAATTCTATTAAAAGTTTAATTAAAAGCTTCATTAATTTTAGTGATAGTAAAATTTTGTTTCATTGAATTTAATGAAACTTTAATGAAAATTTTCGTTAGAAGTTTCATTAGAAGCTTCATTAAATTTAGTGATAGTAAAATTTTGTTTCATTGAATTTAATGAAACTTTAATGAAAATTTTCTTTGGAAGTTTCATTAGAAGCTTCATTAAATTTAGTGATAGTAAAATTTTGTTTCATTGAATTTAATGAAACTTTAATGAAAATTTTCGTTAGAAGTTTCATTAGAAGCTTCATTAAATTTAGTGATAGAAAAATTTTGTTTCATTGAATTTAATGAAACTTTAATGAAAATTTCCACTAATGTTTCATTAAATGCAATGAAACAAATTTTCATTATCACTAAATTTAGTGCAATTTTTATTGGATATTTTCATTAAATTTTAATGATAGTGAAAAACTTTCCACTATCATTTAATGAATTGTTAGATAGTGAAAAATTTTTCATTACCATCAAATGAATTTTTTCATAGTGAAAAAATTTCCACTATCACTAAATTTAATGGAGAAAATTTTCACTATCTCTAATTAGAATTAGTGGTAGTGGAAAAAGTTTCACTATCAAAATATTCATTAAATATTAGTGAAAAGCTCAATGAACTAAAAAATTTAGTGCATTACCCCCAAGTCTGATAGACATTGACTAAAAGAAAATTTTCCAATTCAGGGGCCAAACAATTCTAAAATTAGTTATAAAAAAACACAATTTTTTGGATTTGAAATGATCCTGTGAGGTCCTGAATATATAACTCTCTAATTTTCCGACACATTTGAAAACCTATATTTATTCTCTATCAACCAGTGCCCGCTGGGCCTAATCAATAAGAAAATGTGGGTCTGTTAGCAGAAAATTCAAAAAGGGTTAGTAAAGTATACTTAAGCTGCTATTATTTTTTGTTAAGTTCTATGAGGATTTCTATTCCATCGCTGGTGCGGTCATTGCTTAAGTATTCCTATTTTCTTGCTTCAGTTCATTTCTTATTCAAATGATAAGTTATTTTTAAAGCAAATTGTATCGAACTTATGCATCAAGTACCTGAATTTGCGATCACTTGTATATGAAGCAATCCACGCCAATCCAGCTCAAACTTTTTTTTCTCCGATTTCGCTCAAATTTGGCAATATGGTAGATCCGGTGTGCAAGAATCCGGGAGGATTCGGTCCTAATACCATTTGTTGTTAAAATACAGGGTGTTGAATTTGGTGTTTTTAGTCATTTTCAAGAGAAGGGTGTTTTTTCAAAAATTTGTAGCTTACACTAAAGTTTGTAAATTGATAAATCTAAGTTACTGGTCCCATTCACTTTGAAGTGTTCTTTAAAAAAAAAAATATTTCTTGGTGAAAAAAATTTTGAAAAAAAATGTAGATTTTTTTTAAAAGTACTTTAAATTAAAGCATATTTTATTAGCTTTAAAATGATGTATGACTCAAGATGGGATTCAAACGCTAAATGGGAGTTTTTGGCTTTTGAACGCGCGCGGAAGGCAAAAATCTTTTTTTACTCAAGAGGAAAGCATCTTACAAAAAAAGTGTATTGGGAAAAAAATTTTGAGCCGGTGCACTTGGCGTGGATTGCTTCATAGTATATATAAACGTTACTTATGCTAAAAATTCAAGCCATACTTCAAAAGTCTTGATTTCAATACTCTTTTTGATTATTTATTAATTTCTTGGACCAAACTCTATCTTTTAAATTAAATTATCAAAATGTTGATGTTTGAACCCGCTTAATAGGCCTTAAAGGTGCTCTATTACACTCTTTTACTAATCGGATGTAACGAATGTGTGCATGCGTGTCAGTATGTGGATGTGTTGCTTAAATCAGCATGGCATCGTATAACATTTAAGTGTGCGGAACTAACAGGTATCATGATTTTAGTACCGTATTCACAATTTGTCGTTGTAACAGAAAGAATTTTTTTTTTTATTATACAAATAAAAATATACAGGCTCTACAGTATTGTGTGTTATAGGACCTGCAGGTATGTCTGATTTAAAATTTTTGAATGCACAAAGCACAACGCTTTTAATTCATTAACATCCTTGTAAAGGATATGTAAATTGCGCTGATTGTAATCTTTGAAATAAATCGCTGTGGTGGAATAGTAATTTTTTATTTTATTTTTTTTTTCATTTTAGAAGTATTTAAGACAAAGTAAGACATAAAGTCATCAGAATGC
The DNA here is from genome assembly GCA_951812925.1 of Calliopum simillimum. Classification (NCBI taxonomy): domain Eukaryota; kingdom Metazoa; phylum Arthropoda; class Insecta; order Diptera; family Lauxaniidae; genus Calliopum; species Calliopum simillimum. The sequence continues at coordinate 43,413,446 of OX638370.1, forward strand.
ACACTGGTTCAAAATCCTTAAGTCGAAAAAAAGAGTATTTTTATTTCCTAACTGATATTTATGGACTTCAAAGAAAGGGATCTCTCCAAAAGTACGCTAATCAGACGCAAAAATCTATGAGTTAAAAGTAAAAATTAAGTGTTCAATGTAAAAATTGTGTGGTTACTGTAAAACTGAACAGTTTTGAATGTTTGAATATGAAATTTTTTCGTTAAAAAGAGTTATATCAAACCTTTAAACTCAAAACTAACAAAAATTTATACTTTTTTGATAATTGTGATTAACTCAAAATCAAATTATTTCACAAAATCTGTTAATAATGGTTATGAAATAAGCTTAGAAGTAACTTGTTCTTTAAGGCCCCGCCAAGATTTTTGGTTGTTTTGGAAAGATTGTAACCTTTTCTAACACATATTAAAAAAATTGAGATGCCCTTATTATCTTTTTTTGTTTGACGCAAACTTTTCTGAAGCGCCTACAGAATAATTTAACTCAAAAAACTTTCCAAGTATCTATTTGTGCTGTTCACCCGAAATGATAAAAAATTTACTCTATTATATAGCTAGACAACTTTACAGTTGCACAAACTCTGTCATACTTGAAGTTTCTAAATACATTTTTAAATAAGATACTGAAATTGTGGAAGTGTCGTTTTGTAACATTTCGAGTCCGCCATTTTTATTTTTAAAAATTAACCATCCGCCATTTCTTTTTTACAAATATAACATCAGGTTCGTAATCAGCGACCTCCGAGTAAAAAATTTTGTCTCGAAAATATAATGATTTCGACTTTGGGTCAGCTTTTAATGATTTTTAGGCAGTGTGCAACGGTACTACTTTTTAAAAAGTAAAGATAATTCAAACGCAGTGCAAATGTACAGAAAAGTTTAATACGTATTCGAGTTGAAAATTTTTACCGGATCAGATAATGTTTTTTGCCTGAGCTTCCAGTTTAAAATTTTAGTTTCTGTAAACGAAAAACCTGAACATAAATCTATTTTGGAAATGGATCAGAATATGCGCCTTTTACATCAAGTGAGACATCTGGTACCAAAAGTCATCGAAATGTTTTCTAAGGCAACATTTAAGCCCGGACTGGAGAAAAAAGAGTACGAAATGCTGGAAGAACGAAGTTAAAAGAATTCTGTGATGTCATATATCACAACTTCGGAAAAGAAGATTTTAATATAATTTAAACTCAGTTTTCCACAAAAAAAAAAACACGACTAGGAACTTTAGCTGTCATTTCAGGTTGTATGGTGTCCTTTGTAGCTTCTTTCCAAAATACCTAAAAATGCATTTTTTTTAAAAAAAGCTGAAAAATTTAGTAAATATTTATATTAGAGCGCCCATATGTGCGCAATTCTGATCTTGTTTGCTCCCCGCCCATTTCCTGAAATTAGAGGTCAAAAAAATAAGATCTCAAAAAAAAATTTGGAATCGGTAGTGGAAAAAACCAAGCCGGTTTTCGATCAAAGATCGAAAAATTGACTAAAAAAAGGGAAGTCGCTTTGACTGCCCGTTACTTCAAAACTGTTAATTTTTTCATAATATTTTGTAGACAATTTTTGTAGAACATGACTTGGTCTACATTATCTTCTTAAAAAATGTTGGTCAAAAAATTAAATTTGTTGTTGTTTCGGTACAAAAACTTAAATTTTTTAAGAAAATTTTCATGACTTTTTTTCTATAAATTAGTTTTTTGTAATTTTTAAAAGGTGGAATATTTGTTCTGGAATTTTTATATTGTAGATAATTAAAAGTTGATTAATTTAAAAGAAAAATTTCTAAAAAGTTCTAGTTTTTAAGAAATGGAGCCCATTTCAAAGTTAAAAAAAAAATTTTTTTTTTTTATTTTTTCTTCTTAATTTTTAATCTGGTAAGAAACCATTTCAGTAGTCATATTTCTTAAACTAATTTGGGATTGCCAAACACGAAAATAGCATTTATTTTCGTTTTAGTGCGTTTTTGGGCTGTTCCAGTAGAGATAATCGAAAATTTCCAAATTCGTGCACGCAGTTCAGGAAAAAATTTCAATCAAGTTGTTGAGAACTGCACAAAGCTGTGAAGCTGCACCTGAGCATTTACTGAATAAGAAAAAAAAGTTTTCAAAATCGGTTCATGGCATGGTTTTTGAAATGAGGTCGAAAAACGGTATTTAAAAAAAAACGACTACAAATCAAAACCAAAATAGTCATTTCAGATGAAGTTATTAATGCTAAATTCGAAATTGGACGCGAAATTGCTGTATCACTTATGGTTTGTGAGATATCTCACCCCTAATGTTCAAAAAACACGATTTTGCAGGTTGTGTAGAACACGCACAAAATCGTTTTGGTCTTTCCATTAAATGCGTCATTTAGTACTGTTCTTCTTCTTCAAAATAAGTTACAGAATAGTCTTGTGTGATTTTTCTTTAAAAAGTTATGACCATTTTAAAAAAAACTTTATAAAAGATATAGTAATATGGCAATTGCTATAGAAAATCCATACATGATTTTTAACTTTTATGATGTCATTTTAAAATGATCATAACTTTTTGAAAAAATGTCGCACAAGCCCATCTCATAGCTCATTTTGAAGGCAAAAGGCAGTTCTAAATGATGCATTTAATAGCAACTAGCACTACATTTTCTTGCATCCAATAAAAAAGCGATTAAAAGAAGAACATTAAAATACTTCTTTTTTTTACAAATTTTGAGACCGGCTCCATTCCTTAAAATGTAATATTTTTGTAAAATTTTTCTTTTTAAATTAATAAACATTTAATTTACTTTAACATAAGAATTCCATAACAAATATTCCGCCCTTTAAAAATTACAAAAAACCAATTTATAGCAAAAAAGACTTGAAAATTTTCCTAAAAAATTTAAATTTTTGGACCAAAACTTTCTAAGAAGATAATGTTGACCTAGTCATGCTCTATAAAAGTTGTCTTGAAAATATTATGAAAAAATTAACAGTTTTGAAGTAACGGGCAGTCAAAGCGACTTCGCTTTTTTTAGTCAATTTTCGACCTTTGATCGAAAACCGGCTGGGTTTTTTCCACTATCGATTCCAAATTTTTTTTTGAGATCTTATTTTTTTGACCTCTAATTTCAGGAAATGGACGGGGAGCAAACAAATTCACAACTTTGCACATTTCATACATCTTGTGGGCGCTCTAATATATATAATATTTCATAAAGGCTACCAGACAGAATTATCATTATGAATTAAATTTTCATTTCGTTTTTATACAAGATTTTATATAATTCAGCGATAATGTGAAGAATCTTTGAGACATCAAAGACTATATTGCTTCTGACATTTGAGAAATCTTAACCTAATGGTTAAATTTTTTGAGATTTTTGAAAATGCTATGCCATGAAACTTTACTACTATCCTTTTGCTTTAAAACTGAGGTTAAATTAGATCGATATCTTTTATGTTCTTATTCTTATTATTCGTATTGTTTGTTTTTCCATTTTCATTTCCTTTTTCACTTTCCAAAATACCATTTTTTAATAAACAGACAGACGAAAAACTGAATGCTTACTAAAGGTGGGCACTGGCCTCAAAAATTAGGCCTGGCCCGCCACGAACATGAAACAAGCACTTGAAAAAAAAGCCCGGGCCCGCACGAATATTTTTCGTTGAGGCCCGAGCCCCGCCCGATTCATCCATATTATTACATATTCACACATACATTTTCGCGCACGAAGCCCGCACAAAACTTGATTTCAAGGCACGAGTCCGTAGCTGAAGAATACAGGCTCGCGGGCCACGAAGAAAAGCGCGGCCCGTGCCCAGCTCTAATGCTTACTAGATAGTATCACAGAAAAAAAGTTCGCTTTGAACCACCCATTTTGAAAGCTTATTGGTCTTGATAAAATTTTTTTTTAGACCCCTAAATAATACGCGATTTGATTTTTTCATATTGCTCCGCCATTTGACGTCTGATCATCAAGTATAGTATATCCTTGTAAATTTCGTGATGTGGGCTATATTCTATTCACAAAAGTAATTTATCTCAAATGTTTTTTTCGACTAGTTGTACTCATTATCTCAGTTTCTACCGCCCTAAGGTGCCATGGACACTTCATAAAATTGAAGCCCGTAAAAAATCTATAAATTCAACTCTACACAGTTTTCTCATATTGAAGAAGTTATAGCGAATCTAAAACTTCAGTACAAAATATGAAAAACAGGACGTTCCAAAGCGAAAATCGCCGCCTAGAACTATGTAATATTCTTTTTTTTTTTTTAAATGTCAAGCAAATGAATAAAAAAAAAGAGTTTTCCGTAGTTCGGGGGGTGATTTTTTATGGGTTTCAATTTTATGAAGTGTTCTTAGAAACTGAGATAATCCAACTAGTCAAAAAAACATTTGAAATAAATTACTTCTGTTATTGAAATATAACCCACATCAAGACACTTACAACAATATATTCGTACTACACTTGACGATCGGAACTCAAAAAGAAGCTTTTGTGTATATTTGAACATCAGTGAATAACTTTTCATAAAAAAACCCTGGAGAGCGGGACCTTTGGGTTAAACAAAATTGTGGGTAGCTGAATACTTTTAAAATTTTCGTTCTATCAAAATAGGTGTTACTGAAATTTTACCCGAAAAAGTAAAAAACGAGAAAAGTGAAAGCAAATGAATATAATTTTTGAAGAAAAGCAACTTCTGGGTTGAAATTATTTCTAGCCTATTATTTCGTGCTATTTTGCTTTGAGGAAAAAAAGTCTGATATCAACACTTAATGAAACATATCTGCGGACTTTTGACAAAACAACCTAAGTCGATATAAGACAATTCTCCAGGATTTTAGTCCTAGATATAAAACTTAAATACGCTTCTTTTGGTATAATTGCCATGTCTTTATGGTTTCTTGTTACAGAGATATAAGGGTGTCCCATAGTTCACGCAAGATTTGAACTTACCGCCATTCATGCGGTGAGTGTTATGAACAAAAAAAAAAAATATTAATTTGACAGATCACAATTTAAGATTAGTAAAAATGTATAGATAAAGGAAATTCAAAGCTGAATCAACGAAATTGAGTGTAGTAGTTAAGTAGTTAATCAGTTTTTAGGCTCTCCTGCAAAGTTGCCAATTTCAAGTTAGGTTGTTTTGTCAAAGTCCACAAAGTCCACAGTCCTGCGATGAAAAAAAGTATGAGATCAGAGTATGTGATTTTTATAGATTTTTGCTCGCTGCATCCGAATATAACCTCCAATTTGCTTTATCATGTCTAAGATCCGAGTTATCCTTGATTTAAAGTGAAGAAAACGCTATTTTTAAAAATACAGCGAACATTCTTAAAGCAGTCTAGTTCACTTTTGACAGCGGCATTGAATAGCCCTGAGCTTCTCTTTAAAGCGAATTTTTATATTTTTCAATTGGATCATTAGTTTTTGAGATATCATCCATTGAAGTAAAGGTATATAAATTTAATATAGTCCTTTCAGGGATAATCGATACCTTTACTTCAATTGATGATATCTCGAAAACTCATGATTCAATTGAAAAAGATAAAAGTACGCTTTAAAGAAAAAACTCAAGGCTATTCAATGCCGCTGTCAAAAGTGAAGTAGACTACTTTCAGGATGTACGCCATATGTCTGCAAATTGCGTTTCTTGTACTTTAAATCAGAGATAAGTCGAATATCAGACGTGATGGAGCAAATTGGAGGTCTTATTCGGACTCAGCGATCAAAAATCTATAAAAATCACTTACTCTCATTTCATTCCTTAATAACTTTTTCAAAAACGCAGAACTGTGTTATTGATAAATCTTACTTATGTAATAGATTAAAGAAAAGAAATGTAGACTACGCTTGAAATCAGCTGCAAAATACGAGTACTTAATACAATAAAACTCGTACGATGACAAATTTTTATTTTTATATCTATAAAAAAGAATTTTTTTTTTCCAAACCTTCTAAGAAATTAAGCTTCAATTTAGTAAAGTGAAAGAAGGCACTCTCTTGCACACACTCATACGATTCCAATTGTCCGATATTGCAGTAAAATTCACATTGTTACTCATAAAATTATTACTTTTTACTATAAAATCCGTATAAATGCTGGAAAATAAAATGAACTGGTAAATAAAAATTGAATTCTGGCATAATAAAATGCGAAAAATCGTTGAATAAAATAAAATGTTGAAAAAGTGCAGAAAATTCTCAAAATAAATATTATTGATGTGTCAAAAATAAAATCAACAAATGACAGCAAAAGAGTGTTATGTTGTAGATTGAAGTAGAAAAACTCCATATGAACGACAATCCTTAGACAGGCAATGATCTGTGCAGTGAGGACACTTACTGTCCGTCTGATTGTCTGTTTGTCAGTGTTGAATGGCTTACAAAATACTGATAGACAGAGCGCTACGTGTATTTGTAAGTTTAGTATATTCTATACAATTGCTTATGGGTAAGTCCATAGGTAAATCGGGAATCCGTAGATGACTTGCAAATCTAAGTTAAAATAAAATCTTACAGTTGAGTATGAGAGAATCAAGTTTGTGCGCAATGGATTACAAAATCCTATCATTTGATGATTCTCTGAAGAGGTTATGAATTGAGCTGTATATTTACATTGTAAAAATTATTATTTTTAAAAAAAATTTTAAATATTTCGGTTGCGAATAATAAAAACTGTAAGTTTTCTGTTTAAATTCTCAGAACTTAACAAAAAGAATAAATAAATGTACAACTTATAGACAAGGTAGTTGGTGTGAGGTCGAATTGTGCTCGAATTTTAAATTTGTACTTCGGCTGTTTCGAAGTAATTTGCCTATTGCTTAAAATTACACTTACCACGAAAAGCTGCATACTGTAACGAATTCTTTTTGATCCACTTCAAACTCTTGCTCTATTCTGTCCTGCGAAACTATGTAAGGCGTATGCTTATCACGAGAGCTTCGATCTTCAAATGATTTTCATCCACCTTTCAAAAGATTTCCATAAAAAATTTTTTTTTTTTTTTTGTTTTGTTAAGATCGAGATAGTTGACATTTCTTAAGTTAAGGCACTTTTCTGGCGTATTTATCCAAATTCTAATTTTAACCTTAAAAATTGTCCTTAAATTGTCGCACACGTTACTATGGAAATTCCCATAAACAAAAATTTTCGGTATTGATATGGACTTTATCTGGAGAGATAAATATATAAATAAAGTTATACAATTGACCAAAAAGAGCTTTATCGTTATGTTTATTGTTCTTTGCTGTGTTGTTGCTGTCGTCCAATGTCATCTCCATTTTCAAAGTCTACGTACGGTGACATTTCAATTCTAATAAAGTAAATATACGGGACATTTATCTGCTGTTGATGCTTTGCTAAAGGCAACTTACATCTACGAACTACAAGTTATTTGATGTTGTTGCTTTATTTTTGTTGTTGTTAAGTCGCTAGAAATTGACAAGAAAATATAAAGGGAAAAAATCTTAGTGACAACAACAATTTTCGTTTCAATTCAATAAGATACAATGCAATGTGATATGTTTTCAAACGATTTATTCCTATACAGAGATATCAATGCAAATACACTGAGGATACAGCTTTTGGTTTATTTTTATGAGAATCAAAATTTGTTTCTAATCAGTAATTCTAGAACGATCTTATTCAAATATCCTTTTATTTCAAGAATTTTTAAATTCATATGATTTAACTAGTTTTTGATACCTATTTATAGTTCAAAAACTATTGAATAGATTTTTGAGTAGCTTTTTATATTACAGACAGATGACAGCGTTAATTCACATCAGCAGTTGTAATTTCAATTAACTTGTGCATTATCCCCATCTCAATATAAATTGACTCTATCGTTAATGCATGAAATCACAGTCAATTACAACTGAATTGAGCTATTTCGCTGTCGATGTTTGTAATAGATTGCAACAATTTGATAGAAACAATACATTTGAATGTCAATTTTGAAGTGAATTTATTAAATTTATAAAAGTTTCTTCATTTAAAAAATATAAACTGAAACCACAACAAAAAAAAAAAAAACTAGTAAGGGTGTAAAATTTGGCCTGGCCAAACATTAAATACCCTACACTGCAGGATTTTTAAAATTTTGCTCATATGGGAGGTGCTACGCTATCTTGTCCGAGTTCACCCAGTTTTTGTCCAGAGTTTGGATTTATAGTTTTTAGTGTCTGAGTGAAAAACGTTTTCAGCATAGCGTTTTGAAGCTTTTGCTTATATAGGAGGAACCACGCCCTCTTGTCCGAGCTCGTCTAGTTTAAACTTAAAGCGTGCATTTATAGTCTTTAGTATTTGAGCGAAGTTTGGATGGATTATCTCAAAAAACTCTTTCAGTATAGCATTTTGAAACTTTTGCTTATATGGGAGGTGCCGCGCCCCCTTGTCAGATTTTACCCAATTTTTGTTAAGAGCTTTCATTTATGATTCTTAGTGTTTGAGTCGAATTTGGTTCGAATATCTCAAAAAACACTTTCAGAATAGCGTTTCGAAGATTTTGCTTATGTGGGAGGTGCCACGCCCTCTTTTCTCAGAGCTTGCGCTTACAATTTTTAGTATTTATGCGTATTTTGGTTGCATTGTCGTGAAAAATACTCCTAAAATTGCATTTTGAATATATTTTTTGTATAGGCGGTAGGCGTGTCCGTTGACCGAATTCGCCCAGCTATCTTTGACGACGGAGGCAGTGTACCTAACTTCATTGAATTATCTTGCTTAGTTTTTCCAAAAAATGTGTATTTCAACACACAGCCAGCCAGCCACCCAGCCAGCCAGCCACCCAGCCAGCCAGACAGACGGACATGGCTATATCGACTCAAGAGGTGAAGTTGATCAAGAATAAATAAACTTTTCTATATCTGCCATGCCTCCTTCTCTGCGTTACAAACGGAAGGACAAAGTGAATATACCCTGGGTGTAGGGTATAAAAAGGAAAATGGATTCAGCAAAAGTGAGTTTTAAGATAAAATTTTCATTCGCATTAGTAAATTTTTAATTCAGATTAACGCTGTCGTCTGTCTATGCTATTAGGATCTTTTGCTAGACTCTTGCAATGTACCCCGTAGCATAAGCTGACTTCCATGGCGTTTTCATCAATGACTTGTCGGTGACTTTGAGTCTCACACACGTTTTTTAGGCGACATACAATAGACATATCGTAAACATAGTCACTGACAAGTCATTGCCATGCATACGTCTCTCAACAAATGACGCAAACAAGAAAATGTCATGCAATCGTCAGCCTCATACAAATCCTCTCTCGTTTTTTCATTATTTTTCATTGTTTTCTTTGTCAGTCTTGCTAGTTGTTTTTCTTAAAAAAACTGATTGAAATATTTGAAAAATTTTATTTTAACAAACATTTATTTGTTCATAATTTTTTATCTACTATAAAAAGGGTCCTAGAAAATGTAAAAATTGTGGTTCCTAGATTATGTAGAGACATTAATGGCAGACTTTTTAATTAATATTTTATAGAGGCATACAGAAATAGCATTTCACGAAAATTGTGGCCGAACTTCGAGCAACTATAAGAAGGAGCGTACAAATGACAGCATATCATCAATACATATTTATGTACATTAATTCTTTTGAAATTAATTTCTTCATTTAGTAAGTGATGTACTAGATATGTACTACCTTAATATAATATAATTTGGTAAAAAAAACCCAGTAATTATCTTAATTATTTAGAATTGAATAGGAAAAGTTTTGAACAAAGAAAAAGGTCATTTGTCATTCAGAAGCCGTTTATGACACATCACGTCATTGTCGTTTACCTGACGTTGATGACATATAGACATTGTGTCACTTATGTCCACTGCATGACAAAGTCATCCACAAGGCATCATGTCCCCTCCATGACAATGTCATCCAGAAGGCATCATGTCCCCTGCATGACAATGTCATCCAGAAGGTATTAACGACAGCTTGGTCACTTGTATGGAATTGTCATGAAAGACTTATATGGGAACGTCCCTGAATGTCATCAACGCCAAAGCACTGTCGTTAGTGACTCATAATGATTCTTTCATGACATTCGCTTCGGGGTAGAGTCATTTACTACAAATCAATAAGCTTTGGCTACGGAAAATTAAACTAATGCGATTAAAAAAAAAATACCAATTTGACTCATATTCTATAATGTAATTATAAATGAAAAATATACTAAAATAAAAAATATACTAAAAATTAAAATGTTTGATATTGCTCACTGCTCTGAATTTTTATTTTTTTTAGTGTACAATTACAGCTGTAATGTCATAGGAATATGGGCAGTACATAGCAACTCATCATTTTGTACGTTTTTTTTTTTTCAAAGAAAATGTATCGCATTTCACATTTCAATTTCTGTTTCAATTATTATTTTTGTGTCTTGTTACCAAAGTTTATCAGTTCTTTCTGCAGTCTGAGTCAAAACGTATCAAATCAACTTAAAACTATTAAGGGTGTAACTTTTGGCCTGGCCAAAAAATAATTACCCTACACTGCAGTATTTTGAAAATGTTGCTTATATGGGATGTGCCATGCCCTCTTGTCCGAGTTCACACAGTTTTTGCTCAGAGCTTCCTTTTAAAGGTTTTAGTGACTGAGTGAAATTTTGTTTTATTAACTCAAAAAACATTTTAAGTAAAGCGTTTTGAAGCTTCCGCTTATATAGGAGTTGCCACGCCCTTCCGTGCTCATCTAGCTTAAGCTTAGAGCGTGCTTTATAGTCTTTAGTATTTAAGTGAAATTTAGTTGGAATATCTTAAAAAACTCTTTCAGTGTAGCATTTTGAAACTTTTGCTTATATGGGAGGTACCACGCCCCCTTGTCCGATTTCACCCAATTTTTGTTGAGAGCTTTCATTTATAATCCTTAGTGTCTGAGTCAAATTTGATTCGAATATCTCAAAAACCGCTTTTAGTATAGCGTTTTAAAGCGTTTGCTTGTATGAGAGGTGCCACGCCCTCTAGTCTGAATTTGCCAAGTTTTTTCTCAGAGTTTGCGCTTACAATTCGTAGTATTTATGTGTATTTCAGTTGCACTGTCATGAAAAGTACTCCTAAAATCGCATTTTGAATATATTTTTTGTATGGTCGCACAGTGGTCCGAAAGGCTAATCTAGATGGAATAAAGTCATAACTCCTGGTTGGAAGCAGCTAGAAGCCTGAAATTTTCAGCGATTAAATATATTATAGAAAGGGTACTTCGCGCTAAAAACGGGCTGTGTACGTCGTGTGGGCGTGGTGCAACCTCTATATGGTAGTCGGTAGAGACCCGAGTTTTAAGGGTCTTATTTTTATATGGAAACAGTACTTTACACCAAAATGAGCGGTGTACGTCAAGTGGGCGTGGCACATATGTTCTTCGTTTTTTCACTGATTTAAAGTTTAGTCCAAGAAAAAATTAAAAAACTATTTTTTATTTACTTAATCGGCATTAAAACAATCCATCGGATGGTTAACAAAAACAACTACATATTGTGCACGAACTAAATTTATGGCTTTTGAAGCAATACACACTTGTTCGCTGCAGTGAAACCCAACTGTTTTCTTGAAAGACACTGTCGAAGGCAATTTGAAACGCAGCACGCCACTCGCATAGTTGTTCAACCATTATTCTGAGGATGTTGATTTGATCTACGCATGAACGGTTTCGTGGTAGACCCAAAACCAACTGGAAAAGGTCACTGGAAAAGGAAATCCAAGAATCGGGAAAGTCGTGGCAAGAGATCAAAGTCATCGCAAGGGATCGCATTAAATGGAGATGTTTCATATTGGCCCTATGCTCCTCTTAGGAGTTAAATGAGAATACATACATACATACATGAACCGTTTCGCCGGAGTCCTGTTTGTTGCTTTCGGATGGCCGAATCAAGTTTTTGCTCTTCTCCATTTAGAAGCACTGTTGTCAGTACTTTTGATGGTACTGAAAGCAAAAGTATTTATACTAGAGTTCGCCTTGTGGCCGAAATTCGACCATTTCGATTTGACCACAAAACAAAGGAAAAAGTTTTTATACCCTTCCTTGGTCGATAAAACACAAAAAGCTTTTAATATTCTTCCTAAGGGTTCAGGTTATCTGCATCGGTGCAGCAGCTAAGTTGCAATATCGTACTTTCCATTTAGAGGCGTGTAACTCCTACTAAAGAGCAAACAGTTTTTGATATCTTTCTATACCAAAATTCACAAAAATCAATCATGCTATCGTGCTACATAGTGCTAACTCTATATCTATACCAAATTTCATAAAATTCGTACGCAGTAGTTTCGCCGTGAGAGCATTTTTCCCATTTAGGGGCGTGGCACTGTCCACTGAAAATATAATGGTTATGTTATCGTTCCTTAGTGTTAACCCTATTACCATACCAAATTTCGTTAAAATCGATGCAGCGGTTTAGCTGTGAGAGCGTTTTTTCCATTTAGGGGCGGAGCACCGCCCACTGAAAAACATAATTGTCATATTATCGTTTGTTAGTGTTAACCCTGTCTCCATACCAAATTTCGTTAAAATCGATGCAGCGGTTTAGCCGTGAGACCATTTTTTTCATTTAGGGGCGTGGCACCCCCCGCTGAAAAACATAATGGTCATATTATCGTTCCTTAGTGCTAACTCTACCTCCGTACCAAATTTCGTTAAAATCGATGCTGCGGTTTAGCCGTGAGACTATTTTTTTCATTTAGGGGCGTGGCACCACCCACTTTAAAAAAATATATAGTCCTATGAACTGCTCCTCCTCACAACCTTTCCAACAAAAAAAAAAAACAAACAAATCGGTTGAGATTTAGGTATAGAAACAGGGACCTAACCGATTTCGTTTGCCTATTTAAGTATATATAGATATAATTTTGGCACTCGCTTGACAAACTGTCTGACATACCATGTAGGCAGCCTTCTGGGACATGCTTTTAGCAGTTCAGCTGTTATTTGATGTACGCCAGCGGCCTTGCTGATTTTCATTCCTTGGATAGCCTTTACGTCATGCGGCAATTATAGTTGTAGTTGGTGATTCTGGTTGCGGGGCTGTGGTAGACGTGAATTCAGTATATCACAGAAATAGTCTTTCCATTGCTTTAATTGGTCATCCGTGGATGTTGAAAGATGTCCGTTTTTATATTTGATAGGGCGGTTCTGTTGGTGTTTTTTGTCAAATAGTCTATGGGTGATATCGTAAATGACACATGTATCTTGATTTTATTATTCACTATTATTCCACAAAATCTTTGCAAATTCGAAGTTCTTAAAAAAACCTTGTGCTGATTTTAAATGTTTTGACTCAATTGCTGCTTTGTAGCTTGAACAAAAAAATAAAAATCTCGTTGATAAAAAGAAAATTTTTCGAAAGTAAAAAACTTAAAGAAACTATTTTACGAAGATAACAAAATTCCTAAGCAAAGGCATTTTTACAGCAGCATGAATGTTGTCAACAACATCAGTTTACAGAGGCAATCGAAAAAGCAGCAGCAGGTTTCTTGCTTGACTTAGAAGTTCGTTCGTCGAAGATTCAACAAAACAACTGAAAAATATAGCTGACAACAACATAAATGCAATGCAATTCAATTCAATTTCATCTCATTCCATTCAATTCACTTGAATTGCTGCTGATGCTGTATGTTGCTGCTGCTGCTGCTGCTGCTGTTACACTCAAATCAACTCAGCAGCATTTTCCTACTGAATTTTTTGTTTTCGGTTTCCTTTCATTTGTTTCATTTTCATTTCAATTGGTCTTAAATTGTCGATTTAGAAAATCTTTTTCATCGTTGTTGCTGTTGTTTGTCTTATACTACTTAAAATTTGGTATTGTATTGTTGCCAAATTGGAGATGCCAAATAGTTTGGTAACAGCATGTAGTATATTTTGGTTAAAAGATCATGTTTTATGAAGGTACTTTGATGTTTGATTAATCTTTAATCCTTCAATGGTTTGCTTAACTGGATTTAGCACGCCTTTCAATTGTTGGATAGAGATGGTTCTTGGAAGAGAGATTAATGAATACAAATTTTAATATTCCTACAGTCTTTAAAGAACAATTTAACAATCTAAGCTGAAGAAATTATGGAGTAACGAATAATAGATTTGATTGATTTATAAAATTATTCGATCATTTGAGGGGTATAGAAGCAAAAGCGACAATCTCCACTTTTTTCAATTTTGTGCAAAACTAACAGAAACGTGTTTCTGATTTTAGTATACTGTATGTTTTGCAATTCTGTAGAATAGAGTTAGATAAGGATGAAAACAAAGTTTGAATCAAATCCTCAGAGGAGTTTATGGACAAATTCGATAAGAAATATGAAGATGGTCGTGTTTGTTTCAATCAAGCGAAAAATACTAGGTTTGTAATAATCGAACTGCCACACCCCATTCTATTTCGCTGGAATTAGGTACATGACTTCATTAGTTGCTAAAACCAATAAAAATGGTGAAAAAAATAATATACATAATTTTTTGGCGGAGCTCTAAGAAGTTTTGCTTAAGAAGTTTAGTAACCAAAGCAAAAGCTGCAATCTCCAATGAAGATTGCTGCCTTTGCTTTGATTGGCAGTTTTCAACCTTAGATATATATTGGATAGAGACGTATTTGGTATTGCAAATTTCACTGACCACAAGCTTACATCAAATGCAACTAGATGGCATTCTCAGATGCATTCATTAAAAAAATGGAGATTGTCGCCTTTGCTTCTATACTCCTCATTTGTTCATGTACTGGCAACCCTTCTACATTTAAACGGTTATCGTTAGAATGCTGTTGGTATATTTTGAACAATTTTCCAAGTTCACATTTGCTGCAATTTTCGTAATATTATCATTAATTTTGAACCTTGGTTGTTGTAACTTTGTGTTTCTAATCTTTTATCTATGTAAGTAAAATTCACTCGGAAAAATAATATTTATTAGAAAAAAACGCAATGCCCTTAAAAAATGCCAATCATTAAGAAGCTCACACCGTTTGAGCTTGGGTTACTTAACACACCTGTCCTATCGTGTTTTACATAAAAAGTGCTTGCTCCCAAAAGATTACCGTACACTTTCCGGAATTAAGTTTCCGGAAAGTCTATTTTCCGGAATGACCAAAAATCCGAAAACTTTTTCCGGAATCCATTTTCCGGAATTTCTTTTTCCGGAACATATTTTAGGAACGGATATTTTCCGGAATGTTTTTTGTTTTTGTGAAGGTTGGCACAATAGGTTTCAACTTGTTGTGAGAAAGCACCATCCAGACCTGTATTCTGCGCTAAAGGAGATCAAAAAGAGCAGGCAGATTTAGAGATAGCAATCATTGAACTAAGCCTGGGCAAAAAGGTTAAGGCCGGACCTAAGAAGAAGTGGATTGAATATCAATGAAGGATGGGATCAATATAGCCCTCTGACATTGTACAATTTTGGTATTCGATGCTTGAAATAAAGTTTGGTGATTTTTTTGTACGATCATGTGCCCACAACATTGCCCTGCGACATTGTACAATTTCGATATTCTGTGCCTGAAATAAAAATTTTCGCGTGCATTTTAATTGGTTTGCATAATATGTTACACTGTAAAAGACAATCACTTGGGTTTTTGGACACTCCGGAAAATAGATCTTCCGGAGATTAGGTTCCGGAATGTGGGCGATTACCTACCCAAAATGTTTTTTCGGGGAAATGTTAAGAATGACTCTAGGATGAAATTAGCAAATTTTCCATTATTTTATATTAAACTATTGTTAAAAATTTTTTAGTACCTTTTTTGATCTTCGAAGTTACGTAGCTTGACTAACTGTCTTCTTAAAATAGGTCATGTTTTGAGATATTAAAAAGTTCATTACTTCTTCATCGTTTAACATACTATCTCATGTCTCTGACTACCATTCGTAGCGAACGGACGTGTTTTTTCTTAGTTGCCGTGTGTAATAGCAAGTTGAACATTTCTCTCTCGCTTTTCTTTTTCGTTGTTCGTATGCTGTTGAAACCATACAGCTATGGTTAGGCGAAAAAGAGCTAGCAAGCTTAAGGCGCCGAAAGTTATTGCAAGCACTTCGCAAATGCAAACAACTCTGAGAAGATCAAACCGGTTTAGTGAATTTAATAAAATTCACGATGCTGAAATGAACGATGCCGCCGATGACGACGATGAAACTGTAATTTCCAAGGTCCCTCCTATTGTTGTTGACAACATTCATCAATTTGTTGATGTTATAAAACTTTTCGACGTTGGAAAACACAACTTTAAAAGACTGTCTATTGGCACTAAAATTTTTTCGAGCTCTTTAACAGATTATGATGCATGCATTAAAAAACTGCAGGAAATTAATTACAACTTCTTTACTCACCCTGTAAAAGATGGTTCGTGTTATAAACTAGTACTTTTTGGATTGCCGAAATTATTGCTTAGCGTAATTTCCGATGATTTAAAAGAAAATTACAACATTGACATCAAATCTATAAAAGAAATAGAAACTAAACGTTCTAACGTTAATGATGCCATTTATATGATGGAGTTTGACAGAAATATTGTTCCCAAAAGTCAAATCTTAAAAATAAGATTTCTTTGCGGTGTTGCTGTGCAATGGAGAAAACCCACGAATAAGAAATATGGTCCTACGCTTTGCAACAAATGTTCTATGTTTGGACATGGCTCCTCAAACTGTCATCGCTCAAAAACGTGTTTGGCGTGTGGACTTAATCATGACTTCAACAATTGTAAGCTAAAATGTGCCTCAAACAGTAATAATCTGGTGTTTAAGTGCTCAAACTGCATTAAAAGCAACAAAAAGCCATTTAACCACAGGGCAGATGATCCTAAGTGTCCCTGCCGCAGTGAATACCTCGAGCTGAGAAACCGCTTAACTACTAACCGTAGTAAAGCCAAAGTGTCAAAGACGACTCATTTTGAAAGTTTTGATTTGCCTTTAATTAACTCGGCTTCAGTTGAAATTCGTCCACTCGCAGCCCAATTCAGAAGGAGCTATGCTGATGCAGCCAAGTCATCTCAACAACATCTTCAACAGCAAAACATTGATTTATTTTCGATTGAGGAGCTTTTTCAGATATTTACTAAAGCTACTACAGAACTTCGCAAATGTAATTCAAAATTGGAGCAACTCAATGTTATTATGGGTTTGCTTAAATATGCGATATAACTTAAAAAGATTAAGCAGTCTTCAAATAATGCATTGGAATTGCCAAGGCATTACAACGTTTGATTCGTCAACTCAGCTTCACCGATTTTTAATGATCAAGTCTATTGATATTGTCCTGCTTAATGAAACGTTTCTTAAACCTCACCATAAATTTCGCCTTCCCGGGTACAAAATTTACAGAAAAGATAGAGAGACTTTTGGTGGTGGTGTTGCGATTGCTATCCGTTGCGGTATCGAGCATAGTTCACTAAAGTCATATCCAACTAAAGTGATTGAAAATATTAGCATTGCTGTAAAGATCAACAACAGAAATGTAGTTTTCATTTCTGCCTACTGTCCAAGGTACTGCAATGACTTTCTAAGCGACATAAATCTCCTTACATCAAACAGTAACGATTTCTTCCTTCTTGGCGACCTAAATGCACACCATACCAGCTGGAATTGCAGAAAAACTAATCGATCCGGGCGAATTTTGTTTGACCATCAAAGTATTTCTAATTATTTTATATATTATCCGGCAAGTCATACTAGAATGGCTCAAAATTTAAGCTATCGACACTCTTCTACAGTTGACCTACTATTATCAAACTCCTCTATGTCTTTTTCTAACCTAATTGTTTATGGTAGTGAGTTGAACTCTGACCATGCCCCAATTAGCTTTCACATTAATGAACACATAGTTGAGTCAGAAGAGTATTACCCTGATTACCGAAATACTAATTGGGAAAATTTTAGATGCCTAATAAACGATAAAATTACATCTTCTGCTCTATTGCTCGAAGAATCCACTAGTTCTAATATTGAGTCTCAATTCAATTGCCTTCTAAATATTCTTGAATCGGCTAGATTAGAAAAAATATCATACAAAAAACGTAAACATGACTCATTACAGTTGTCTGATTTATGCACTTCACTTATTTCAACAAGAAATAAGTATAGAAGAAAATTCCAAAGAAGTGGCAATGTAAGAGAAAAAAACTGTTATCTTGCTATAATCAAGCAACTATGTCAACTGATCTCTTTTCATATAAACAAACTAAAGAACGACCAGTGGTCTAACTTTTTATCGTCTCTAACTGTAGGGAATAAAAATTTCTGGAAAGTGACTAAATATTTTAGTAAAAAGAAGAAAACTATTCCGACCTTAGTTGTTAATAATAGCGAAATTAGTTGCCATGAAGAAAAGGCAAACGCTATTGCAGACCATTTTTCTAAAGCCCACTCAATGCAGTCGTTCCCTACGCGTAGCATTGATAGACATGTCAATTCGATTATAACGGAGTTGAATGCAAATACTTCTTTTAATGAAAACTCGGATACATTCACAGATGTTGCTGAAATAAAGTGTTTAATAAATTTACAAAAAAATCGTAAAGCTCCTGGTTTTGACAGAATTAACAATATAATTCTTAAAAATATTCCTGAATCTGCCTTAACTGTTTTAGCTAAAATCTTAAATTTTTGTCTACGTTCTTGCTATTTTCCGCAATGTTTTAAAAAAGCTAAGGTTGTGCCGATATTAAAACAAAATAAAGATCCAAAATCACCTTCAAGTTATCGGCCTATTAGCTTGTTGAGTTGTTTAGATAAAATTTTTGAAAAAATTGTCCTAGATAGACTGAAAAAGTTCACTGACGAAAACAATATTATAAACAAGTTTCAATTTGGTTTTAAAGCTGAACACAGTACGACTCATCAGGTTAAAAGAGTCGTTAATTTAATTAAGGCGAATAAACAAAAAAGGCTTTCCACTGGTGTGGTGTTTTTAGATATTGAAAAAGCCTTTGACTCGCTATGGCACAACGGTCTTTTGTATAAACTTAACGCTTTACGATGCCCCGTGTTTCTAATAAAAATTATTAAAAGTTTTCTTGCTAATAGGTCATTTGTAGTGCAAATTGAAGGTTTCTGTTCCACTGAAAGACAAATTAGTTCAGGGGTCCCACAGGGTTCTGCTTTATCACCTATATTGTACTCTATATATATCTCTGATTTTAAGTCTGCATCTAGTGTTGATTTAGCCTTTTACGCTGATGACAGCGCCTTAATCACATCTGGCAAGGTCTCAAACGCTGTTGTCAAGAAAATGCAGCACGCCTTATACTTAGCTACAAAATTTTTTGACAAATGGAAAATTAAGGTTAATGAAGAAAAAACCCAATCTATTATATTTCCATTTAATAAGTCTCCGAAGCGTGTTCCTACTAGACCGTTTTCAGTGCAAGGTAACGCAATACCGCTCACAAAATCAGTTAAGTACTTAGGAGTAATACTCGATGAAAAATTATTATTCAAACCTCACTTAGAGAATGTCTGCATCAAAGCAACCAGGTGTAGTAGAGCACTATATTTCCTGTTAAATAAAAAGTCGAAATTAAACACTAAAAACAAAATGTTGTTATATAAAATGTGTATTAGGCCAATTCTGACCTATGCCTGCCCTGTTTGGAAGAATTGCGCAAAAACGCACTTAAATCGTCTTCAAGTTATTCAAAACAAGAATTTAAAGACAATTTTCAGCCTGCGAAATAGATTTCCAACGTCAGACTTGCATACTCTGGCCCAAGAAAAAATGATCTTACATACGCTAAACGATTTGACCCTGTCATTCTCTAACAAATGCAGGATTTCAGCCCATGCCCTCTTGCGGAATTTGCCATAGTCAGTAATTTCTTTCTCTATTTGTAATATAGTGAACTTGAAGTGACTGATCCCAAAATATCCTCTTATAAATACGATAGTTTGTGATATTAATTTAGGTTTTTTACTATCTTTTTCCTATAATTGTATTTTAATTTAAGTTATTCTAAAAATGTTAAACTATGAATTTATTTGTTGCAATATCTATAAGATAAAATCTCAATCTTTGTAATTTACTTGTAAATATCTGAATTGATGATAGAATAAAATACATACATACATACATACACATACTATCTCGACTATGGGTTCATATGGAAGGAAATTTTATTTTCTTTCCATCAAAAGAATTCTGGAAGATCTAAAAAGAAAGCCATGGTGATTTTTTTGTAATTTTAGTACTGAAATGGATTAATCTTATTATTTTTTGACAAATACAAAAAAGCGCATCTGTACGGTAGAACCAATTTTAAAACAAAAACAAATTTAAAATTGTAAGTGTATTTTTTTCTTCTAAAATTTAAGCAAATACAGTACCAAAACAGTACCTACTTTCAAAAATTTCGCGAGAAGTACAGAACATTTTACTGCAATAAAGCGAAATGTAAGAGATTAAATAGCAATAAAAAACTTAAGAGATCGTACATAAGTATGTATGTTTGTAGTTGAAAAACGATGAAAATAAGACTACGGTACAAAAAATTCTAATACAAGTTTTTCCTTTATTTCTACCGCTTTTCCTATACATTTGACAGACAAGCTACAAAGACAATAGAAAATTGCATGAAAATACTGCGCGGCTTCTAAAGTTTTTATGTTTTTTCACATTTTTTTACTTTGCACAGCAAAATAGTTACAACTGTTGTTTGTGCAAGATGAGGCATAGTTGGCAACAACAACAACAACAACAATAGTCAAAACAACAACAAAATCATTTGGAAAACATTGCAAATCACAATACTTAACAACCACTCGCACAAAATACCTATAACAAAAACAGAACTGCACGACTGAAGAAAGTTGCTCAATGCTTATTACGCATTTAAGTAATTTCAAACTACTTTATTTTCTACTACGATCTCAAAACTCAAATTTCAGTTCAAAATGTTGCGGATGCTGAGAAAATATCGAACATGAAATATTTTAGAAGCTTTAAATTCTATTAGCTTTGCAGATGAAAAATTAAAGAGGTGCTGATAAGTATAAGTACAACTATATTTACAATTACAATTACAATCACAATTACAATTACAATTACAATTACAATTACAGTTACAATTACAATTACAATTACAATTACAATTACAATTACAATTACAATTACAATTACAATTACAATTACAATTACAATTACAATTACAATTACAATTACAATTACAATTACAATTACAATTACAATTACAATTACAATTACAATTACAATTACAATTACAATTACAATTACAATTACAATTACAATTACAATTACAATTACAATTACAATTACAATTACAATTACAATTACAATTACAATTACAATTACAATTACAATTACAATTACAATTACAATTACAATTACAATTACAATTACAATTACAATTGCAATTACAACTACAATTACAATTACAATTACAATTACAATTACAATTACAATTACAATTACAATTACAATTACAATCACAATTACAATTACAATCACAATCACAATCACAATCACAATCACAATCACAATCACAATTACAATTGCAATTACAATTACAATTACAACTACAATTACAATTACAATTACAATTACAATTACAATTACAATTACAATTACAATTACAATTACAATTACAACTACAATTACAATTACAATTACAATTACAATTACAATTACAATTACAATTACAATTACAATTACAATCACAATTACAATTACAATTACAATTACAATTACAATTACAATTACAATTACAATTACAATTACAATTACATTTACAATTACAATTACAATTACAATTACAATTACAATTACAATTACAATTACAATTACAATTACAATAACAATTACAATTACAATTACAATTGCAATTACAATTACAATTCCAATTACAATTACAATTACAATTACAATTACAATTACAATCACAATCACAATCACAATCACAATCACAATCACAATCACAATCACAATTACAATTACAATTACAATTACAATTACAATTACAATTACAATTACAATTACAATTACAATTACAATTACAATCGCAATCACAATCACAATCACAATCACAATCACAATCACAATCACAATCACAATCACAATCACAATCACAATCACAAACGCAATCGCAATTACAATTACAATTACAATTACAATTACAATTACAATTACAATTACAATTACAATTACAATTACAATTACAATTACAATTACAATTACAATTACAATTACAATTACAATCACAATTACAATTACAATCACAATCACAATCACAATCACAATCACAATCACAATCACAGTTACAATTGCAATTACAATTACAATTACAATTACAATTACAATTACAATTACAATTACAATTACAATTACAATTACAATTACAATTACAATTACAATTACAATTACAATTACAATTACAATTACAATTACAATTACAATTACAATTACAATTACAATTACAATTACAATTACAATTATAATAATAATAATAGAGTTTAGCTTCTACAGCTATTAGCCTTCTTGACTATTTAGCTTCAAGCTTTAAATCAAGTAAAGCTTAAAATAAATTAGGAAAATGAAAAAATTATGAGTTTTAATGTGTTATCTTTTTATAATTTTTTCTTAGCTTTTTCGCACTTTCTCAACATACCCACTCAGATCACTTGTATACATAACTACAAATGCATAAATGCAGTTGTATGTATGTAATAACATGATCCAAGGATTGAATGTTAGAAAAAATTAACCCTGCATGCTGTGGGGCTCGGACAACACAAACAGTAAATAAAAAAACAACCAATAACCAACAAATTTAATTATAATAATTTTTCAATCTAAGTTTGAGTTGACCTTTTGACAAGCTAATGCTATATACTTCGCAATGATTAATAAGAGTTGTCATGCGATTAAAAGGGGCTGAAGCCATATAATTAGTTCTACTAACCGGTTGATAAAATAATTGATTAGTGTTACGATTACTTCTTCGGTTAGTATTAAAATAAATATATTTAAGAAGCTCTGGTGCGGCAAGAGACCCTGTAATAAGCTGATGCAGATAAAGTATATCCGCTATATTTCTACGTGTACTTAAAGACTGCATACGTAACAACATCAAACGATCCTCATAAGGAGGAATGTTTGAAGAATCCGTCCAATTAAAGCCTTTAAGAGCAAAACGAACAAAATTTTTTTGAATTCTTTCAATTCTATCAATGTGTATATTATAAAATGGTGACCAAACTTGGCTAGCGTACTCTAAGTGAGGACGCACAATTGTGTTATATAAAGTCACCGTTACTAAAGGGCTATTAAATTCTTTTGCCCATCGTTTTATAAAGCCAAGCAGTGATGAAGATTTTTTACAAATTTGATTAATATGTTCATTGAACGTTAGTTTAGCATCAAAATTTATACCAAGGTCTTTGACTGAACCGACACGACAGATATGTTTATCATTAAATTTATAATTAAACTCTGCGATTTGATTTTTTCTAGAAAAAGTCATTGTTTGGCATTTTTCAGAATTGAGATGTAAGTTATTTTTACAACACCAAACTTCAAAAGATTTCAAGTCAGATTGAAGTAGGAAACTGTCTTCAGCTCCCTTCACGATCCTGTATATTTTCATATCATCTGCATATATTAGCAAATGAGAGTTTTTAATAATGTGAGTAACATCATTTATTGCTAAAATAAACAGGAGAGGTCCCAAGTGGCTTCCTTGCGGAACACCTGAAGACGCAGTAAAAGGAGGTGACAACACCTTCCGAAATCTTATTTGATATGAACGATCAGACAAATAAGATTCGATCCAACTGACAAAATTTAAAGGAAATCCAAGCTTTTTTAATTTAAACAAAATTAAGTTATGTGGTAGTTTGTCAAATGCTTTACTGAAATCTGTGTAGATACAGTCAACTTGCCCACCAGAGTCCAAAGAATTTAATGTAAAAGAAGTGAAATCAAGAAGGTTAGATACTGTAGATCTGCCATTAACAAAACCATGCTGACGTGATGAAATGACTTCACCACAGCACACCTTAACTTGATCGTATATAATTTTTTCAAAAAGCTTTGGTATTGATGATAGCTTGGCTATGGGCCTGTAATTTGAAACATCATTTTTACATCCTTTCTTAAAGATTGGACTTATGAATGATTCCTTCCAAAATTGAGGAAAATAGTTATCGTTAATAGATTTATTAAATAAAAAACTGAGTGGATGACTCAAGATAGAGCTACAATTAATTAATAATGTTGCTGGAATACCATCAGGTCCACTTCCAATATCGTCATCAATAGATGCAATATATTTCTCCACGAGTTCAGGGGAGAAAGATATTGCATTAAATGAAACTTTCGGGTCAGTTTCCATGAATTCAAAATAGGGGATGTCGGGGCTAAATAAGTCAGATGAAAAAGAATTTTTAAATAAGTTAGCAAACAACCCCGCAATTATTTCGGGGTTGCTGGTAAGCTCGTCACCAGTCTTGAACTCAGTCGGAAAACCGTCTGACTTTTTTTTTGAATTAATAAATGCCCAAAAATTCTTGGGGTCTTGGAGAATGTTCAGCTTCATTTTATTCAAATACTCAGAATAAACAGAAGCTGATTTTAATTTAAATTCGTCAAACAGTTTGTTGTAATTTTCTAAATCGTTTCGGTTTTGACTACAGATATATTTTTTCCAAGCCCTGTTACGACTATTACGAATTTTCTTTAAGTCTCTTGTATACCAAGGGTATGAAGAGTTATTAACGTATTTAAATGTATATGGCACTGCCAAAGCTATAGCTTTAAAAAGTTCTTTATAGAAAAACTTAATGTTATTATCCAAAGAATTATTTTCAAAGAAGTTTAAAAAATTATTAACATTGTTCCTTAAAATGTCATTCAACTTCCAAAAGTCAGCTTTTTTGAAATTGAATTCATAAATTTTAATAGAAGAGCATTCATTATTTAAATTATTTTGATCTGATTGGTACAATATATTCAAAGGTGGATGATAAGTATCAACCACACTTAGGGCATTGAAGGCGTTATTTACAACAACCTTACTACTATCTGTAACCAAAACTAAGTCAAGTTGTCGTCCGTGACAATTCGTTATACAACTAACTTGTTGTAAATCAGTTAAAATTTCGTCAACAAAAATTTGTTGTTGTCGGGTTTTAGGACATGACGCATAATAATATGTGTCTTCCTCAGACAAAGTCCATTTTAGGTCAGGTAGATTGAAATCACCTAACAATAAAATGTCGTCATTAACGTCAAGTTTTTGAGTAATGTACTCTACGGCCTGTGCAAGACTATCGTAGACTTCTATGCTACTATTAGGAGGAATATAGGTGTTAAGAATATATAAACTTGACTTGCGAATAGTAACTTCTACGCATATTAGTTCAATGTCAGATACACAGGGAATGTCAAACAAAGAACTCGTCAAATGATTTTTTATTGCTATTAAAACGCCTCCACCAACTGGAGAAAGGTCATTTGTGTGTCTGTCTCTTCTAAAGACATTAAAACTATTGTCAAATAACTCCGAGTTAAGTATATTGTTATTTAACCAAGTCTCGGTAAAAATGATAACATCCTCAGAAAAATTCTGAGTTGCTAAAAATAAATCATGCGTCTTTGAACGTAGGCCCCTTACATTTTGGTAGTAAAGGGATAGCCGATTTAGTTTTTTGAATTGTGTTTATTAGAAAATCGAGCAGTCTTCTTAGTTTCTTTGAATTCAGAAATGAAGACATTATCGACCCATACTTTTGACCGCAGGAAAATTATCAGAAGCCACCGTTATTTTAAAGGAAGCATGTGTTGGCTTATTGCCAAGTTTCCTACATGAAACATAAGCGTCAAGAGGAATGACATTATTCTGTCTTAAAAACTCTATAATATTGTCAGAAGTTGTGTCAGGGTGCAGCCACGAAACAAAAATTGATTTCGATTTAGGCAATGCACGCAAGGAGACAGGGATAACAACCGTATCAACAACTTGGGTATTGGTTGATGTTGACGGGGTTGGATGGACACTATTCGGCATATTCGACGAAGTTGTAGGAATAGAAGAAGATGAATTGGCTGCAGCGACAGTGTTGTCTAAACTTTTAGTAAGCTTTCGTCTCGGTTTTCTTTTCTTTTCAAGGGACTTAAATTACAATTACAATTACAATTACAATTACAATTACAATTACAATTACAATTACAATTACAATTACAATTACAATTACAATTACAATTACAATTACAATTACAATTACAATTACAATTACAATTACAATTACAATTACAATTACAATTACAATTACAATTACAATTACAATTACAATTACAATTACAATTACAATTACAATTACAATTACAATTACAATTACAATTACAATTACAATTACAATTACAATTACAAGTACAATTACAATTACAATTACAATTACAATTACAATTACAATTACAATTACAATTACAATTACAATTACAATTACAATTACAATTACAATTACAATTACAATTACAATTACAATTACAATTACAATTACAATTACAATTACAATTACAATTACAATTACAAATACAATTACAATTACAATTACCATTACGAATAGAGTACTCGATACTTATCGCTTAGTGTATCGTAATTCATAGTGCACATCGCAGTTGTTTTGTTGTTTAAAGTTTAAGTAGTTTTCATTTTGTTATTTGAGTCACTTCCATTATTATCATGTTTTTATTTCTGTAGGCATTGGAATACGCGAAAGAAGGCAAAAGCTTAAAGGGCGTGGTGCACAAACATCTTTTGGTGTTGACTGCATTGCCACGCTTTGTATTGCGTCGCGTTGCGTCAAACTTTTGCGCCTTTTGATTTAATTTTTATTTTTTTTTTTCTTTTTATTTTGACTTGTGTTTGTACAATTTTCTTTGAAGTTGGCAAAAACTTTTCTAATTTAAAATTTTAACTTAAAACATATAATACTAACGGCATACTGCCGGAAAAAAGGATGAGGTTACTGCGCGGAGCTTGGCGGTGTGCTAAAATCGAAGACAAAAGAATTGCAGAAGTTTTGCAGCATCATGTGGGCATATTTACACGACGACGAAAACACTAAAGGCTTTAATATTTGTTTTTGTTTATGACAGTACCTTCAATTTGAACGCAACACTTACAATGCTGGGGAGTTTTTTCAATGTATTTGAAGCGAAAAGTAAACGGAAATTAAAGTTTTTGCAAATAACTTTATTGGTTACTACGACTTTTTTTTATTATTAATTAATTTAATGATTTTTATTCTTTCGGTCACGACACTCAGTACATTTCTTGTCTTATAATCCAAGCAAAACAATTTAACCATCAAAAATTTCCCTAAGGCATAAATCTGTTGTAGCTGACAACAGCACGCTGCTGACACAGGGTTAATGCATTAATGTTGTTAGCAAGTACGAGGTGCAGTAAGATGGTATAACCAAAACAAACCACAGCTAAGTAGCTTGCGAATGCTCTTGGCACTGGCTAATTGGTTTTATGTTGGTATCATAAAAAAAAAATAGCAGAGAAGGGATTTTTTATTACATGCGAGAGAAATTATGCGAAAAATGTCATTAAAAATGCATATTTATGAGATATAAAAAAAAGGAATATATATGTATAATGCACAAGCTGCATGCCACTGGCAGAGTAAAGTGATAAAGTACGCGAAAGTGATGAAGAAAATTAAGTACAAGTGGAGAATTATATGGGTCAACACTTAGATGACTTTAAGGTTTAAATTTTACTGATTTATTTAACAATTGTGAATTGATATAAATACAATAAAGAAATGTCATACAATAATTTAGTACCAGGAGACAGATCCCTGCTCGGTCGATAATCTGATTTAATAATTTCAATCGATGTGTCTATTCATAGCTATTTTTGTGATGGAATTCGTTTCTGTTCACCTCCAATATTCGTGCTTTCCAAATGGTAAATTTAGCTAAAAGAATAATAATAAAAAAAACAGGGAAAGTATCGAAAAGAGACAATATAAAAAAAATGAAAAGTTAAGAATTGATAGTTTTTGATGAATTAGAAAATTTTTATAATACCGAAAAAAGGAAACCTAACGAAACAGCTCTGCTGATACAAAACTTCAATAAAATTTTAGAGTTGGTTCTAGATAAAAATCTAAAAGAATAATTTACAATAACTTGCCTGAAGTTGTAGAAAACGCTCTTTTCAGGCTTGTGGCGTAGCTAAAGAGAAGTCTTAAATTCTTTTTTTTAATGGTATTAATGTTTACCTTCGGACTTTGCCAATAGAGCTCTTACTAACCCAGTTATGATCCTTTGAAAAGAAGGTGTTTCAGTCCCATACAAAGGAGGAAATATTTATATAAATATAAATAAAATAAAAATAAAAAAGAATTTCATATTTTCCTGTAGCTACGTCATAAGACTGAAGGCAGCATTTTCTTCAAATTCAAGCAAATATACATATTGACGGGATTCCTGAAAACATGTAAAAGCCTCGAAAACTTCGTAAACTCGTAAAACTGCCAAATTTCGTATTGATTTTGACAACATTTACGAGTTTATGAAGTTTTCGAGGCTTTTACACGTTTTCAGGAATCTCCTCATTATGAAATCCTGCAAGTAAAATGATAATGTTGCAGATGAAGATGGATTCAGCGTCAAAAAGAACATAAGACTTCAAATAAGAAATAAAAAGTTCATTCCATTTTATTTTTTGTGTCTGAGTAATTAACCAAAATTTTTATATTGGTAAAAAAGTGGGCGTGGCAATTATTGAACAACACCCATGCTTTAGATCCTCATGAACCAGACCCGCATATTAAATTTTATCGAAAAATGTTACACCACTTGCGGGAAATAGCATTTAGCATGTGTCTTACTTGTATGGGAGGTTCCTCGCGCATCGGCTATATTTCAACCACTTTCAGTTCGTAGGTGCCCAATAGCAAGCAGACTCCGTGTAGTTAAATCCAGAAAGATGGCTTTGGTAGTTTTTGTTAATAAGCATATTAGATTATTGTGGTTGGTGCCACACCCTTCAACGAGTTTTCCCAATATTACGGAATATCACATTCCAGTAATATTGAATCCATATTTTGAATGGTAAAAAAGTGCGCGTGTTACAAGGTATTGTTCAGCAGTACTTCTACCGAATTTCATCAAAATACCTTGTATGGTTTGCGAGTTATGACCAAATTTAGTTTAAAATTTAGGGCGGTGCCACGCTGCTGCTGAGTATTTAAAAAAAGTCAAAACCTAGCTCATTCTTTATTCCATGCTAATATCTATCATTATCCCAAATTTCTTTAAAATCGCTGTGGCCGTTTTCGAGAAAAAGTTTTGCCCGTTCCAAACGTACATACATATGTACATACAATTTTAGCTCGCATAAGAAGAGAAGATAGTTCGACTTCAATTAAGAAATCACTTTGAACAGCGTAACTTTGCACTATGGGTCAAATAGCACATTTTTCTGTCCAAAACCTATAGCGTCTATATTATCATGGCGATCAACTGGAAATTTAGTTTTTATGTTGACTTTAGACGAAAAAAACTACTCTGAGAAAAAACCTGACCCTGGTACTACCAGGTCAAAAATGGTACGTAGGGGAACTGATGCTATTGTGGTATAGTTTTTCAATGTGGTATGGTCGCATATCTCAGATTTGGGAAAAAACCTGCGAACGTCACTGCTTTTATCCTGTGTGTTGCTGTCATGGACCAAACAAAATTTTTCCGATGTCAGTTGAACGAAACGGAAATCGCGTGTGGTCGATGTATTTTTGTGCATTTTTTGCAACAAAATTTTGTAAAGAAAAAGTTGCTTTTTGGTGAAGTTCAATTTATATGCAATTAAAGTAAGTGAAAAATATTGCGAAGCAAGTGGGATTAATATCAAATAACTGGTGCAGAAACTGTTCCGAACCCGACGAGGAAGAAACGGTAGAGCACGAGTAGGGTGTATTCGTATGTTCGAGCGCACTCCTGGCAGAGGCCCCTGGCAGAATTTTCCCCCTTCCTAGTACATCGTGGCAGAATTTTCCCCCTTCCTAGTACATCTTGGCAGAATTGCTCCTGTAGGAGCCCCTTCCTAGTATATCTTGGCAGAATTGCTGCTGAAGGAGACAGAATTTTTTTTCCTAGTTGAATTTTTCTAAAGATATTTTTATAGGTCATTTTTTGTTGTTTCTTATGTTTTTTATTTTTTGTTGTTGTTTTATATGCTAATGGGGTTATGGTGAACATATACCTTAGTAGATTATGGAGGTAGTTCTAAAACTTATTGTTACCGGAAGCGATGACTCATATTAAAAGGCTTTGACTGATACTTTGTTTCTTCCTCTTGTGCAACCGAAATCAATGATGATCCTCTTTGTAGGTTATTTTTATTGAAAATAATCATTATGAAAGTTTTAATAGTGACGTTGTTTAGCTGTACACAATCCACAGATAACTAAATAATTTTTAGGGTAATTCATATGTTTGATACATATCTACTCAATGTTAATTTGTTGCTGATCATAAATACGATAAACAAATTTAGCAAAAAATATATAGGTGATAACATAAGATACTGAAACCAACGTTCATCCAATTCGTAATCGTAAATAACGAATTCGGTCTTTAGTTAGTATAGCCCATTTCTCTCAAATGATTTCTACACATGAGAGAAGTATGAAAAGTTTTGAAGCTTAAAATTTTGATATGTTTGAAAAGTTTGAGGTTTCAAATTTTTCAAAAATTTAAACTTTTTTCAAATTTTTCAAATGTTTTCAAATTTTTCAAATATTTTCAAATATTTGAAAATTTGAAAAATTTAAACTTTTTTCAAATTTTTCAAATGTTTTCAAATTTTTCAAATATTTTCAAATATTTGAAAATTTGAAAAATTTTAACTTTTTTCAAATTTTTCAAAATTTTTTAAATTTTTCAAATACTTGCAATTTGAAAATATTTTTATTTTAGGTACAAGCAAATGCTTGGTAGCATTATTTTATTACAATTTGAGAACATAATAATATTACATTCTACCTTCATATGTTCGCCAGCAAATGTATGTACCTAGTTATATGGTTCATCATTTGCACAGACCATAATGTGGCGCACAGCATCATAATCCATATCATATGGTGTGTCATCAGTACTTGGTTGATGTATTCACCTTAAGAATTAAAGCTCACCTAGTTAACATTTGGTAGATCTTTATAGCTTCGCACCCATTTTTGAGAATTTTGAATTTTAATATGTAGATTTCCATATAAAATGTCATATTTTTGTCCAGAATCTACATAATAACCCTTAAATAAAGAAGGTGGCATTCAGGTTATATGTAGAAGCAGCTACAGTAGTTCCATACATTTTTCTAAAGTGCTGAGTTTCACGTATTTATATGTACGTATATGTAAGTAATTATATTTATAAAGAACTAAACTTACTTACATACATAATTATATATTTTTTCAAAATACATATCTACAGATATGTTCATATATACCTTGTTTTATCAAATGAAGCACTATTTTATTTAAGTTATGTAGCTCTAAGAGGATCTTTTCAGGTGATCTTTCAAAATGCGTGCAATCATATGAAGCATTTTGGAATGTCCAATGTATATTTCATTATAAAAACAAACTTAGTAATAAATTTATGATCAAACTCCTTAGTTATGATGGATCTTCATGTAAGCAAACTGGGATTTTATTCGTTTGGTTTTGTAAACAAATATGAAATTAAAACAAAAAATGTATGTATATAATCTAGGGATGGTAAACTAGAGAACATCTGTCATACACATACAAACCAATACCTTTTGTTGAAGAGGATCATTATGAGGATTATTAGGATTATTATGATGATAATGCTAGGAGTCCACCAACTTAAATGAGAAAACTAGATTTTGAGAAAATTAGAGAAATAGTTTTAATAATTGATAAGTTTCAAATTTTCAAATGTTTGAAAAGTTTGAAAAAGTTTGAAGTTTCAAGTTTTCAATTTGAAAAAGTTTGAAAAAATTTGAAGTTTCAAGTTTTCAATTTGAAAAAAGTTTGAAAAATTTGAAGTTTCAAGTTTTCAATTTGAAAAAAGTTTGAAAAAGTTTGAAGTTTCAAGTTTTCAATTTGAAAAAGTTTGAAAAAATTTGAAGTTTCAAGATTTAAATTTGAAAAAAGTTTGAAAAATTTGAAGTTTCAAGTTTTCAATTTGAAAAAAGTTTGAAAAATTTTGAAGTTTCAAAATTTTCAATTTGAAAAAAGTTTGAAAAATTTGAAGTTACAAGTTTTCAATTTGAAAAAGTTTGAAAAAATTTGAAGTTTCAAGTTTTCAATTTGAAAAAAGTTTGAAAAATTTGAAGTTTCAAAATTTTCAAATTGAAAAAAGTTTGAAAAAGTATTTAAAGGATTCAAGAATGAATTCAATATCAGTATACTTTTAACTTTCAATTGTATAACATCATGAATCCAAAAATTTTAAAAGATCTTATCAAAACTCGAAATACTTTAAAGAAGAAATACAAGCAAATAAAATTGAAAGAAACAGCAAATGATGATTTCTTAGAGAAAACTTTTAAGCCAATAACAAAACCATTAAAAGAATTATATAATGCGTCTAATGAAAACCTAATAGAAAATAAAAAGATTGGAAACAACTTTAATCGAGATTATAATGGGGATTAGTATGACGATAATGCTAGGAGTTCACCAACTAAAAAGAGCAAACTAGATTTTGAGAAGTTTGACAACAAGAAACAAGAAAAAAGTTCATCTAATGAAGACGTTCCAATATCTGAGAAAGATATTGATGAAGATGTCGAAAGTGAAAACAGTAAATCCTTCAAAAGCCAAAATAGTGAAGACGTTGAAAGTGAAAATAGTGAAGCTTTTGAAAGCGGAAATAGTATGGAGCTTGAAAGAGAAAATTTTTCTGTTTTAAAGGACTTGAGTGGTTTAATAAAGTCAGCTGATTTCGATATATTGTATGGACCTAAAAAACAATTGGACGGAAATTGGAAATTAGGAAACATCAATTGTAAAATAAATAATGAGAAAATCATATTGCCTAATCACAAAAGTTGGTTTCTAAACCCTGGACTACATCAATTATTATTTTTAAAGAAGCCTAATCCAAATATCTATAATGATGATGATAAAAAAATATATAAGGCCATTTTAGAACAATCAAATGTTCATAAAGTTGGATTTGTATCAAATGGTCGTATTAGGGGTCCAAATTCATATAAGTATAGAACAATAATTAAATATTTATTTACTAAAAACCCCAGATCTAGTAATAAATACGGAGGCAACGTACTAATGCAATCAAATCAGCATAAATCTAATAATTTTGATGATTGGAATGCTCCAACTGAACTGGCGGATAGATCAGGAAACAAACAAAAACTTAGGAAAAAATCCACATATAGCGATTTGTATGGAGACAACATGAAAAAACAATTAAATGAGCGCAAGTCTAAGTGTGATGACTGGGAGGATTCTAATGAATTGGAGGATAGATCGAGAGATAATCAGCAATTAAGGGAAAAATCTGCATCTAGTGATATATATAAAAATTATAGACAAATGCAAATTAATGAATGCCAACCTAATTATGATGACTGGGAAGATCCTAATGAATTGGTTGGCAGACTGCGGCTTTTAATAACATTCGGGTGGAAAAATCATATTAGCGAAATAGTTTTAATAATTAATGAATTGCGTGAAGCTGGCATTATAGTTTAGATAAAAATACATATATGGTTGATCGATTGATTGATTGGTTGAATCTTCAATACACTTTTGGAAAAACATAAATAAATCTTTAAGAAAAATTGTATTACTTCTAAGAAAAATTTTGTACCGAAATATCAATAAGCTATTAAAAAATACAAAAAAAAATTTTACTATTGTTCTTATTTAATATAGGTCAAGAAAATCCAAAATTTCAAGTTTTGATACATACTGTATACAAATTATGAATTAAAGGGTCTTTTGTTTGATTGTTTATTTAGACTGAAATATAATACTCAATATAGTGAAGCTGCCAATATTATACGTATATTTTAGCTTCAACAAAGCAAGAGGGAAAAATGATCAATAAACAAATTGCAGCATACGACGTACATACACACATATTTGTTTATCGAAAATTGGTTGACATATAAAATATGTGATCCACTAAGATATATAAATAAGACTTGTACCTCATAAGTAATATGAAAAATATTGTTCATACACACACAGACACATACATATTTGCATACCGAAAATCGGTGGACACATGAAATATGTGAGATATACAAATAACAAGTCTTATCATGATAAGTTTTAATATTTTCACCCAGTCTGAAGTTTCTGATAACCTGATACATTAATTTCAAATTCATATTGAAATTCTGGTCTAGGGGAGGGGGTACGTGGATATGAGTTTGATTATCTTGACCTTTGTTAGATTGTCATGGATCCTACATATATCAGTTGGACGAAAAAATGTTATAAATGTATAATAGTGTAAGTACCTAATATACAAAATCTATTTTTTACATATAAAAACATTATATTCGCCAGATAGCATGATTTTAATACCTTATAATATGAGTCATCGCTTCCGGTAACAATAAGTTTTAGAACTACCTCCATAATCTACTAAGGTATATGTTCACCATA
This sequence comes from Calliopum simillimum, assembly GCA_951812925.1. NCBI lineage: Eukaryota > Metazoa > Arthropoda > Insecta > Diptera > Lauxaniidae > Calliopum > Calliopum simillimum. The sequence goes on from OX638370.1 coordinate 43,448,031, forward strand.
ACCCCATTAGCATATAAAACAACAACAAAAAATAAAAAACATAAGAAACAACAAAAAATGACCTATAAAAATATCTTTAGAAAAATTCAACTAGGAAAAAAAATTCTGTCTCCTTCAGCAGCAATTCTGCCAAGATATACTAGGAAGGGGCTCCTACAGGAGCAATTCTGCCAAGATGTACTAGGAAGGGGGAAAATTCTGCCACGATGTACTAGGAAGGGGGAAAATTCTGCCAGGGGCCTCTGCCAGGAGTGCGCTCGAACATACGAATACACCCTACTAGCACGTCTTGTGCTATTGCCCGGCGCTAACCAGACGCAGAATGGCAACTCTTGGGCAGGCTATGTTCGGCTCCATAAATGAGATAGCTGGAATAGCATTATCGAAACTAATGAATTTCGCCTTAAAAACTGGAACCTTCGATATAGATGAAAATCATAAAGCCAGAACACTGCTATTCTCCTAACTGAAGGGAGTTTTGTGGTAACGCTATGGACCTAGTTGGTCTATGTGAGGTTTTTGCTTACGCGATTACCGCAACACTAACCTAACCTAACCTAAGTGTTTAACTATCTAAATTCACAAAGTTTTCAATTTAATTTTTAAAATTTTGTAATTTCTAAAAATTGGCCAGTGTGGTATAGTCGGGCTTCGCTAATGTGGTATATGAACATTTGTTGATATTCTTTACATTATTTGATTGCTGTTTATTTTTTAATAAAAACTATGAGTTTGAGAACCAATGAAAATGTTATTTGAACTTATTTCATGCCTTTCAAACTTTATATTTGGTTGTATGGTTAAGTATACCACATTTCCCTACTTATATGTACCACATTACCTGCCCACTTTACAAGTACTGATCAGTATATATAACACATTGCGCCACCATATATACCACATTACCTGCCAACTTTTTGAAAACAGCTTTTTTGACTTTTTCAGATTTTGCTCAATAACTTTTTTTAATGAAATTGCACACATTTTATTGAAATATATTCTGTAGCCAATACTTCAATGATCAACATAACAAAAATTGACTGAAATTGATTAAACGCTTCGTTTCAAATTCCAACTAAAAATTAGCTATACCACAATAGCAACAGTTCCCTTACTACACTTTTTAAATTAATAATACTTACCTGCATGGTTTTGTTTCTGGGCATTACTGAAGTAACTTTGTGCGTAGAATCCAAATTTGATGTAAAAACTGGGCAATCACCTCAAGGTTTGAGATATTTGAGGTAAAATATACGAAAAAGGGCTATTATGGTTATTTTTGAGGTTAGATGTAGTCTGCACAAAATTAATTGAATTATTTTTTTTTTACCTAATTTACCATGTAGTAATATTCTGTTCGTTCGAAAAATGAGCTACGTGTAAGAGGTGCCATAGGATACTTTCTTCAAAAGTTATGACAGATTTAAGATGAAATCTTGAAATCCCATATAACGGGTAAAATGACACAAGCTTTATATTCATGGTGTCATCTTAAATCGGCCATAACTTTTGAAAGATGTATTGTTTGGCACACTTTAAGAGCTCATTTTAAAGAAAAAGAGTGATATTTAGCAATGGATTATAGAAAAGAAAATTACAAAAATTTTGTGCAGTCTGCAACGAACCTCAGACATAACAAAAATACTAATTTATCGTATATTAAACCTCAAATATCTCAATTTTCGAAAAATCTAATGCAGAAATTATGCTCACTTTTCCGGATGTAACTTAGACTAGTACCATCTTTAGTATTTTCTAATAATAAATTGAAAATCGAACTTCATATTTTTCTTTTTTGTCTGCCTATTGCAAAGAGACTTTGAATAGTTTGAAATTTCGGAAAAATAAGCTAACTGACAAAAAATTTCTTTAAAAAATATTTAGATTTTTCCACAGAAACTCAAAATATATTTAAATGTTTTAAACTAAATTGCATTATCAATACCATCGGCTATTTTATCCATTTTTATTTTAGAAAAAAACAAATTATTTTAATTACTTTTTAATAATTGAAAAAAAGAGTTAAAATCACTACTTTTTGCCGTTTTTTCAGTAAAATGCAAATGCATCAACTTTGGCACATTGCTGAAGAACGGAAAATTATTTTTACCAAAAAAGTGTGCTTTTTGACCTATAGTGCTTTGTGTAAATTTAATGCTTATTAAACATAAATCCAATGAATGTCATTTCAATGTCACTAGGTATTTCAAAAAAATAATGAATTTGTCAGCTTATCGCATAACAAATAACTTCCTCGTAATGCGCATTGTCAAACGTCACTCTGATGTCTTCAATACAACATAATTAAATAAATAATTAATAATAACAAGAATCGTGCAAAATTTTGTTATTCTGATTCTTAAAAAAACTAATCACTAAAAATTGTTTTTTTTTTTTAATTTTTATTTAACATTATATTTCCGTTTCATTACGAGTACATCTCGCAAATGATTCAAGAGAATCGGATGATAAGTGAGTATTTTGTGTACACGGAGATAACAATTGATAATAATTAAAACAATATTTTTAAGTTGAAAAAATTAATATTTGAATTGGCTTATTTGAAAATAGAATCAGTCCATAAACTTGGAAAATTTGAGCTTTTGGTAGCAATAGTAAAGTAGCTATTTATGCTCTGTTTAGATCACGGTTTCATCATAAATTACTCAAACAAGTAAGGGTGTAACTTTTGGCCTGGCCAAAAAATAAATACCCTAAGCAACAGTATTTTGAAAATTTTGCTTCTAAGGGAGGTGCCACACCTTCTTGTCCGAGTTCACCCAATTTTTGGTTGAGAGCTTTCATTTATAGTTTTTAGTGCTTGAGTGAAATTAAATTGGATCATCTGAAAAAACTCTTGCAGTATATCATTTTGAAACTTTTGCTTATATGGGAGGTGCCACGCCCCCTTGTCCGATTTCACCCAATTTTTGGTTGAGAGCTTTCATTTACAATTCTTAGTGTCTGAGTCACATTTTTCGAATATCTCAAAAACCGCTTTCAGTATAGCGTTGTGAAGCTTTTGCTTATATGGGTGGTGCCACGCCCTCTTATTCGAATTAGCCTAGTTTTTGGTCAAAGCTTGCGCTAACTATTCATAGTATTTATGTGTTTGCGTTGTCGTGAAAAATACTCCTAAAGTTACATTTTGAATCTATTTTTTGTATGGGCGGTAGGCGTGTCCGTTGACCGATTTCGCCATTTTCAATCCCATGATCTAACGTGAACGATGGAGGCAGTGGTCTAATTTCATTGAATTATCTTGCTCAGTTTTCACAAAAATATTTCCACGCACAGCCAGCCAGCCAGCCAGACAGACGGACATGGCTAAGCCACGCCTTAAATTGTGTATGACATTAAAATATTTATTTTTATGGGGTACTTATTTGCATTTATTATAATTAATATTTTTATAGCCAGTCATTAAATGCAAAAGATATGTTCAATAACCTTAATTAAAAACAAATACAAAAAAAATCTAAGATTGCGTAAGCACATTTTTACAAATTTATGAGAAAGCATCAACAAATGAGGAGTGGCCGTACCAAAGGGCCTAAGTACCATTACGAGACAAAAGTAGTGTCATAATATGAATTGGGCGACATTTTGTTAGAAATGATTAAAATGTTTTCTGTTTTCACGAAATATTTACTTGATGGTGTGGAATTGGCATTTTTTTAAAAAAATTATACCGGTCAAATAACCGACTATTATGGCACATAATATACATGACATTAGTTTTGCCTCATAATGGTACTTAGGCCCTTTGGTACGGCCACTCCTCATTTGTTGATGCTTTCTCATAAATTTGTAAAAATGTGCTTACACAATCTTAGATTTTTTTTTGTATTTGATTTAAATTAAGGTTAATGAACATATCTTTTGCATTTAATGACTGGCTATAAAAATATTAATTATATAAAATGCAAATAAGTACCTCATAAAAATAAATATTTTAATGTCATACACAATTTAAGGCGTGGCTTAGGTAAGATGTATTAAAAGTACAACTTTATCAATATAAAGGGTGTTTTGAGATTGAAATTGAAGATTGTAGAAATTGTAGATAATTTAAATTCAGAGTGATGCAAAAAGTTTTCGAGCATGTTTCTACCAAGTTTTCCGTTTTGATTGAGTTAAAGCATTAAATCTTTCCTGGCTTGTGGGTTGACCAATAAAAACCCGAAAAGAACCGAGCCTTTTGTTTTTGGTCATCATTTGTTTAATGATCTTAAAAAAAATGCCACTTATTGTTTTACCTAAAGGTTAATGAACCCGTTATCGTATTTATGATAAGCTTTTATTCATTTCTCAATTAGAAAAACATGAAGTATACATTTTTTGGGATGCCTTATACTTTTGGCCAAGGCTGTATATATTTTTTTTTAATTTTTAAAATGATCCTAAACTATGAAAACTAAGAAACTTATCACGAAGAATATTATAATGTTCTTTTTTATGAAAAATTGCTTGCTCTACCCAATGGTTTTAGACCCATTCGTCTTAGTTTTCTCTTTTATAAGAGGTACACAAAACTGTTTGGAAATGTATGGTAAAATAAAAACAGAAGTAAGATTCGACACTTATAAATATTAATATTTAGCTTATAAGGGCTCTTCTTGCACCATAATTATCAGTACCTGGAGACTGATCCCCGCTCGTTCAACAATCTGATTTTATTATTTAAGACGATGTTTTTATTCATAGCTATTTTTTGTTATGAAACTTATAACCTCTAATGATCATGCTTTCAAAATGATAAATAAACCGATGAGAATAATAATAAGAAAAAACTCGGAAAATATCGAATGGTATAGAAAAATTTCAAAACCTCAAATTTTTTTTTGGTGAAATAGAATGCCCTAAAATAAATAAATGGGATATGCCACAAACCCAAAATATTTCGTTACTTGTATGGGGGCTGAAATATCTTATCTTCAAAGGATCATAGCTTGGAAAATAGAGTCCAATTGTAAAATCCGAAAGGATATTTTGATAAGGAAGATTGTGGCTATTCGATGCTGTTAATAAAAAAGAATTTTACCTTTTCTTGTAGCTATGCTGTATTGACGTTATCTTCAAATTCGGGCAATGATATTTCAAAATCCTGCACGTGTAACGAAAGTTCTGCAATGGAGACGGATTCAGCGTCAATTAAAAAGTTCATTCCATTGTTTTTTTTTTGCTCCTGAGTTATTAACCAAAATTTTTATTTTGATAAAAAGTGGGCGTGGCAATTATTGAACAAAGCCTACTTTTCATTATGCTTTAGATAATTATGATACAGATCCGCATACCAAATTCCATCAAAATATGTTGTACCATTTGTGAGAAATAGTATTTAATGTGTTTTACTTGTATGGGAGGTTCCACGCACACCGGCGATATTTTGCCCACTTTCAGGTCATAGGTGTCTAATAGCAAGTAGACTCCCTACAGTTAAATTCAGAAAGATTGCTTTAGTAGTTTTGTTTTTATAGTGTATTATATTTTTTGTGGGCGATGCGACGCCCTTCAACGTATTTTCCTAATATAACGTTATATCACATATTAATTCTTGTTTTCAGTGGTAACATCTCCTAAATTACCATTAAAATGGTTGTAGTCGTTTTCAAGTAATATTGAATTAAAACCTTCAATGATTAAAAAGAGGGCGTGGCACTTCTTCGATACCGGCCGCTTTGCGGTTATTAAAAGGAATTGATAAGCAGTACCTACATACCAAATTTCATTGGAATATCTTGTAACATTTGCGAGATATAGCATTTTACGTATTTTGCTTGTATGGGAGGTTCCTCACGCAACTGCGATATTTTGCCCACTTTCAGATCAGAGATGTCCTATAGCGACTAGGCTCCTCACAGTTAATTTCAGAATGTTTGCTTCATTAGTTTTCTTTTTATACCGTTTTATATTTTTGTGGGCGGTGCCACGCCCTTCAACGAGTTTTCCCAATATAACAGTGTATTATATAATAGTCTCTGTTTGTAGAAGTAACACCTCCTAAATTTTCATTAAAATTGTTGGAGTCGTTTTCGAGTAATATTGAATTAAAATTTTCAAAGGCCAAAATTTAGGCGTGGCACTTCTTCGATCCCACTCACTTTTTTTCTGTGACAAGGTATTATTAAGCCGTACCCGCTCACCAAATTTAATTTAAATAATCCATTAATACGAACTTGTACAGTCAAATTTGCAATGAACAACAACCGACGCTACAAATATTAACTTGGAAATTGGTGACATATCCCAAGAGGAAAAATTTCTAGCGCTTCTGATCCAAGCACTTCAAAAGTGCTTGGCCCCATAGAAATTTAGAAGCACTATCACAATGATTTTTTATAAGGCTGCAGTAAGAACAACGTGAGTTCGAACCCAGCCAGGGAGATTTTTTTTTTTTACTTTTTTTACTTTTTTTTACTTTTTTTTTGCTTTATTTTTTTTTTTAATTAAATATGTTTTATTCAACATCTTTTATTTCTCTTTTCTATTTTCCTTTCTCTTATTAATTTACTTTTGTTTAACCGAATTGAAATTGATTACACAATGATTCCATATAAGGCTGCTGTAAGAACAACGTGAGTTCGAACCCAGCCCGGGTGATTTTTTTTTCCGTTTTTTTATTTGTTTTTGCTTTATTTTTTTTTTTTTTATTAAAATATTTTTTATTCCACCTTTTTTATTTCACTTTTCTATTTTAATTTCTCATTTTTATTTACTTTTGCTTACTTGAATTGAAACTGATTGCACAATGATTCTATGTAATGCTGCAGGACAACATTTGCTTAATATACAAATTTAATACCTCTTCATATCATCGGGCGTTGGTGGAGTGGTCTAAAGGGTTAGTAAATGTAAGAAAAAAATATCAAGCACGCGGAGGGTCGTGGATTCAAATCCTGGCGCGGCCAGTTTTTTTTTTTTCTTTTTTTTTTTTCTTTTTTTTAATTTATTGAAAAAACGCTTACCGCAGCATTTCAAATAAGCGCTTTAAAAACTCTTTTTTGGTAAGGCTGCGATAAGCTTTTGCTCGCTTACATCCTATGACATGCAATGTTAAAAAGAAAGTATTGTTCTTACGGAGCGGAAGCGCTTATTGGTGAAAGGGATGCACTTCAGAAGGGTTTTTGAAGCACTTCTTTTCCCCTTGGGATGTTTCGGCTATTACCACATACACATATATATATTTGCATATATATATATAAACATAGCCTCATCAGACCTATTTTAGTTAATCTTTGCTTCTTACTAGAATCGAACCTGCAGCCTTCTGCATTCTAATGAAAGAGTGCAGCAAGCCTCTACCACTTAGGCCACGCTACGGAACGATCTACCTCGTCAAAGATCCTCACATAAATAACACTGTTGTTGTTGTTATTTATGTAAGTACACTTGTTGCTATCAGCTGTGTTCATTGGAGTGCATTCAACATAATAAACAATTAAGAAAATATTTCCAATGAACACAGCTGATAGCAACAAGTGTACTTACATAAATAACAACAACAACAGTGTTATTTATGTGAGGATCTTTGACGAGGTAGATCGTTCCGTAGCGTGGCCTAAGTGGTAGAGGCCTGCTGCACTCTTTCATTAGAATGCAGAATGCTGCAGGTTCGATTCTAGTAAGAAGGAAAGATTAACTAAAATAGGTCTGATGAGGCTATGTACATATATATATATGCAAATATATATATGTGTATGTGGTAATAGCCGTAACATATGTCACCAATTTCTAAGTTAATATTTGTAGCGTCGGTTGTTGTTCATTGCAAATTTGACTGTACAAATTCGTATTAATGGAATATTCAAAAATAGCAGTCTTAAAAAGCAAAATTAAAAATCATTTTAATTTGTGAAAAATCATTTAATTTAAATAACTTGAATGGTTTGCGAGTTATGACTAAATCAATTTTAAAATTTAGGGCAGTGCCACGCCCCCTGGTGAGCATTACCAAAGTTCAAACTTAGCTCATTCTTCATTGTATGCTAATATCTAACACTGTTCCAAGTTTGATTAAAATCGATGCATCCGTTCTCGAGAAAAATTTGGGCACATATATATTTATAAACATCAGACTTGGGGGTAATGCACTAAATTTTTTAGTCATTGAGCTTTTCACTAATATTTAATGAATACTTTGATAGTGAAACTTTTTCCACTACCACTAAATCTAATTAGAGATAGTGAAAATTTTCTCCATTAAATTTAGTGATAGTGGAAATTTTTTCACTATGAAAAAATTCATTTGATGGTAATGAAAAATTTTTCACTATCAAACAATTCATTAAATGATAGTGGAAAGTTTTTCACTATCATTAAAATTTAATGAAAATATTCAATAAAAATTTCACTAAATTTAGTGATAATGAAAATTTGTTTCATTGAATTTAATGAAACATTAGTGGAAATTTTCATTAAAGTTTCATTAAATTCAATGAAACAAAATTTTTCTATCACTAAATTTAATGAAGCTTCTAGTGAAACTTCTAAAGAAAATTTTCATTAAAGTTTCATCAAATTCAATGAAACAAAATTTTACTATCACTAAATTTAATGAAGCTTCTAATGAAACTTTTAATAGAATTTTTCATTAAAATCCAAGCTGTTCGTTTACTCCAAGGTTTTGCAAGTTTTTAGCCGAAATGCTCTCGTTTAAGCATAAAATGTACATGAATGAGAGCTTCTCGGGTAAAAACTTGCAAAATCTTCGAATAAACGAACAGACTGATTAAATTAAATTTATTGAAAGAGTTAGAATGAGTGGGAATAGTATCAGTTTGAAGGAGATTCATTAAAGTCGAATGCAAACACGACTTTTAGTTTTTGAAGTTCTTCAGACCCAAATAATTTCTGCCCTTTGTCAACTAAATGCTTAAAACAGCTTTCGTAAGCTTTTAATGTTCACGCAATCGTCTCGTACAAGATCTCGAAGGAAAAATTTAAAGATATCAAAATATTTTGACCTAGCACGGCACATTTTGTCTTAATTGAATTGAAATTTCCAATAAAAAAATCACTGAAGTTATTGAAAGTGAACATTTATTCATTGAATTTAATGAAACATTAATGAAGATTTTCATTAAAGTTTCATTAAATTTAGTGATAGTGAAAATTTGTTTCATTGGATTTAATGAAACATTAATGAAAATTTCCATTAAAGTTTCATTAAATTTAATGAAAGTGAAAATGTTTCATTAAATTTATTGCAACATTTATTGAAAATTTTCATTAAAGTTTCATTAAATTCAATGGAACAAATTTTCACTTTCAATAGATTTAGTGATAATGGAATATTTGCCATTACCACTAAATCAATTTTTTGATAGTGAATGAATTTTCACTATCACTAAATTTAGTGGAAATATTATTTAAAACTTTTAACTAAATTTAGTGATAATGAAAATCTTTTTCATTACCACTTAATGAATTTTTTAATAGTGAAGGATTTTGCACTAACACTAAATAAATTACTTGATAGTGAATATTTTTTCACTAGCACTAAGTTTAGTGAAAAATAAAATCTAATGCAAAACCCCCAAGTCTGATAAACATATTGTACATACAATTTTAGCTCGTATAAGAAGAGAATTGTCTATTCTTGCAACTATTAAACCTATATGAGAGCAAAAATAAAATAAAAACTAAGCAGTCTAGCGTACACATATATTTTTTTAAATATTCAATTTGTGTGTCTTGCCCCCATTTTTTCCAGTGCATCTTAAAGCTTTTCTCATAATTATAAAGTTATCTCTCAAAAGTTTCTAATGAATAAATTGATAATCGTAAATTAGGGTGCGCTATCAATTTTGTTTAAATGTGACGTAAAAGCGAAAAAAAAACAAAAACAAAAATTACACTGAAAACGCGAATGATGACAAAAGCCGCTGTGTGAAAAATAAAGCTTAAAAGATACCTGTTTGGTAAATAATTTGCACAGAAATTCATTGAAGTCAGGTTTGTCTGCCACAACTCAGTTCAGAAGACAAACGCACGCTTTCGTAGACACAACGAATATACGGAGCTAAGCAAAAAGTGATTGTGAAGATATTTTAAAGTACTTAGCACGATTTTGTAAAATAACACTCATAGTTGAAATAAAATTAAAATAAAATTTAATAAAATGAAAACGTTCGTAGTGCTGGTAAGTTGCAAAAAAGCGAAAGCAAAAATTTAAATACAGTTTCGTAAAAGTGATGTAACGTTAGGAAAGTTTAAGAACAATCAAAATTGTAGTGAAGACATAAAGTAACAATTTGAATCTCAATTAAGGGGAAGTTTTGTTATCATTCATAAAATTTTTAAAAGAATACATCAGAATTCGTCGCATGCTACATACGAACTAAAAAATATTTAACAGTTTTATTTAATTTCAAATAATAGTCCCCCTTAATTCCAAACGAAAACAAGTTTTGCTTGATGTTGTCATTTGGGTTTTTTGTTTTTCTTCTATTACTTTACTATTATTATACATAACAAAAATAACATCACAAACTTATTGTAATAAACTTTTCAAATTAATGATATTTCTTCCTATTTATAAATTTTCAAGGTCACACTAAGCATTATTTGCGCATGCGTACACGCTGATGTCTCACATTTGCAGCAGCCGTACGGTAGCAGAACGCCTCAACCTGTTGCAACACCATATGTGTTCAGCTATCAAGCGGGACGCTTACCCGGCCATGTAGATCACCAACATACAGAAGTCTCTGATGGCTCTGGTGTGATACGCGGTGCATTCTCTTATATCGATCCAAAGAATGAGCTACGTACTGTACAATATACAGCTGATAAAAATGGTTTTCATCCCGAACTCAGTCATAAAAATGAAGATACCGAGTCGGTAAAACGCGCCAAACAGAAACACTTTGCACTTTACAATCGCATTGCGCAAGAGCATGCACAGGCTGCGCAGACGCAACAATACGTAGAGCCACAGCACTATGCACAACCGCAGCATTATGCACAACCACAACAGCAGCAACAATATCATCATCATGTGGTGAGTTAAAGCTTTTCGTTTCGTTTGCATTACTGACTAAAAGAGCGTGGTGGCATTAAATAGCTCACGTTTTTGCAAAAAGTTACCCATTTTACCCAAAGGCGATTGTAAGCTGCTCTGTAGAATGTATTTATTGGATTTTATAATATCGTCAAAGAGAATTTCGACATTTGAAATGCTAAAGAAAACTAGTAAGGGTGACCGACACCTTTGGTCTGGCCAACAATTAAATACCCTACACTGCAACATTTTTAAAATTTTGCTTGTACGTAGTTTTTGCTCAGACCGTGCGCTAACTACTTCAAATATTTGTGCGAAAGTTGCATAAACTCAAGAAACGCTTTCTTTACAGCGTTTCAAAAACTTTGAACGGTAGGTGCCACGCCTTCTTGTCCGAATCAACCAGATTTTTGCTCAGATCTTACATTTCTGACTTACGTGTCTAACTATACTTTGGTTGAATTATCTCCTTTCAGTATAGCATTTTAAAATTTTTGCTTTAAGGAAGGTGCCACGCCCCCTCGTCCAAGTTTACCAATTTTTTTGTTCAAAGCTTGAGCTTACGATGCTTATTGTCTGAGTGAAATTTGGTTGGATTATCTTAACAAACGCTTTCAGTACAGCATTTTGAAACTTTTATTTATATGGGAGGTGCCACTCCCCCTAGTCCGAATTTGTCTAGTTTTTGGATAGAGCTTGCAGTTACTATTCCTAGTAGTTACGTCTATTTTGCTTGCGTTATCGTGAACAATGCACATAAAATTGCGTTTTGAATATATTTTTCGTATGGGTGGTAGGCGTGTACAATAGCTATGGGCTTAATAACAATTTTTCGATTTTTATACCCTGCGGTGGTTTTTTATGTGAGGTTTGATGAAAAAGTAAGAGAACCAAAATTTGGAGGGGGTGGGGTGGGTCTAACCCTTGCCGGTTTTGAGTCAAAGTTCGAATTTCGGGGGTAAAATTTTGAAAAAAGCTTCTAACTGCAAACCAGTTATACTTACAGGCATAGAATGTATGACCAACCCCCATTATATTTTCTACCCCAACATTTTCACTACACATACTTACCCCCTATCTCTACCCCTAAGGGTCGCTCCCATATAAGTCTTCATTTTCATGACATTTTTATAAAATCGACCTCCACCACCCCCAGGCTGCCCCTACATTGTTCAAAAGTATGACCTACCCCCATTATGTTTTCCACCCCATCATTTTCAGGAAACATACTTACCCCCTATCTCCACCCCCTAGGGGTGCTCCCATACAAAAATACTCATATTTATGTTAATTAATAAACATTTTTTCTCTCATCAACCCTGCCCCCATAGTGCTACTTAGGAAGGTAAAATGAATGACCGACCCCTATTAGTTTTTCCAGCTCGACAATTTTACAAAACAAACTTGCCCTCTACCTCCGCCCTCTAGGGGTGCTCTCATACAAAAGCGGTCCGGGGTGCGACTTTATACTGGTGTACTAATATTGCTTCTGCTACAAAAATTAATTGCCACAGTTACAGTGGTTTTGAATTAAAAAAAAAAAAAAACGAGTATCACGTATGACGGAAACGAGCAGTTACTGGGTGTGCCGATCGTACCATCCGGTAAAAATAAAGGACGGAGATAGAGGGCAAGTTTGTTTAGTAAAATTGTCGGGCTGGAAAAGTTAATGGGGGTCGGTCATACATTTTACCTTCCTAAGTAGCAATATGGGGGCAGTAGGGGTGATGAGAGCAAAAATGTCTATTAATTAACATAAATATGAGTATTTTTGTATGGGAGCACCCCTAGGGGGTGGAGATAGGGGGTAAGTATGTTTCCTGAAAATGATGGGGTGAAAAAAATAATGGGGGTAGGTCATACTTTTGAACAATGTAGGGGCAGCCTGGGGGTGGTGGAGGTCGATTTTATAAAAATGTCATGAAAATGAAGACTTATATGGGAGCGACCCTTAGGGGTAGAGATAGGGGGTAAGTATGTTTGGTGAAAATGTTGGGGTAGAAAATATATTGGGGGTTGGTCATACATTCTATGCCTGTAAGTATAACTGGTTTGCAGTTAGAAGCTTTTTTCAAAATTTTACCCCCGAAATTCGAACTTTGACTCAAAACCGGCAAGGGTTAGACCCACCCCACCCCTTCCAAATTTTGGCTCACTTACTTTTTCATCAAACCTCACATAAAAAACCACCGCAGGGTATAAAAAGTTAATTTTTAAAAATGTCCATACAAACTAGCCCATAGCTAGTGTACAACAAAGGCAGTGTACCAAATTTCATTGAATTATCTTGCTTAATTTGTCCGTAAATAATATTATCACAGCCTGCCTGCTAGCCAGCCAGACAGAGAGACGGACATGGCTATATCGACTCAGGAAGTGACGCTGATCAAGAATATATACTCTTTTCTATATCTGCCACGCCTCCTTCTCTGCGTTACAAACGGAGGAAAAAAGTGAATATACTATGGGTGTAGGGTATAAAAATCATAACAGATTTTTTAATCAGGGATATGAACAAGCCTCTTGTAAGACTTTTAAGACAAAAGAGAGTACAAAAAAGTAAAATATATTTAAATATGTCCTGGAGGCCCCAATGAAACATTAAATTAAGCTATGCATATGTTTACGTGTACATGGAGAAAAAAAATGTTCTATAGATCATAGAACATAGATCATGGAGCAAATAGCTCTTAAATGAAATATTTAGAATTGATCTCAATACTGTACAAAATCATCCTAAAATACGACAAACTTGTTCGCAATCCGAGCTTAAATTTGGGCATAATACGTATATAAGTTTTGATAATCAACCCATTAATACCCAACGAGAACTATAGTAGATAGGATGTTGAATTTTTCAGGAGCTTTATACTTATGTACTTCAAACAATTAAACTAATCATTGTTTAGCAATAAATAGTACAGATACAGCTATGAACTCAAGTTATATTGGGTCTACAACTCAAGAAGTTCGTTTTGCTACTAGATAGCGTTACTTATAAGTGTACTTATTTGTTATCATTGAAAGCTATTGCATCTTAAAGAGCGTAAAAAATTCTATTAGATTTGATCAGTCAAAGTGAATACTGCCGTCCTAAGAAAGAATGCCGTAACTCCAATAAATTTTTATTTTTGTAAAATGAGTTTTTGTGTTTATGTTTATGTCTGCGGCTGAGAGAAACGACAAAAGTCGTAGTTGTTTTATAGGGAAAATGAAGGTATAATGCAACCTGTTCTTGTGGGTTGACGGACTGAACCGAGATGACCCAAAAAACGCCGTAAACTAATTTTTTTGGAAAATTGGAGTTACGGCATTTTTGCTTAGAACGGCAGAATAGCAGTTGATATAAACAATTTTTTTATTACGTTGAAAATGTCGAAATACGTGCCAACAAACCAAAATTTGGGGGAACATTTTTAATCTAAAAAAATGCAACAGAAGCTCATTAATTGCTCACAAAAGCTTATGCTGAATATGTTCCAGAGGTTATAGTGTGTCAAAAGTGGTTTGCACTATTTAAAAGTGGTGATTTTGACATCGAAGACAGAGAACGTCCAGGACGATCTTCCGATGGACAATACTTTGAATAATAATCACATTTTGATAAATAATCACATTAGGACATGATATCAAGAAAATTATGGCTAAGCTGAGTACCTAAAATTTATTGGTTTGGGATTGTTTTCGGTTCAAAATTCTCTCCGTGTACCCTTAAGCTCATTAGGTAAAGTTTTTTCACACTTTATATCATTTAAGATAGTAAAAATTTAATACCATACCAACGACGTATATGATAAAAATATACGTCGTTGACCATACATCCCTTCTAAATTTTTTTTTTCAGATCTTGCTGTAGATATCCCAAGTATCTGTTCTAAGTTTGGTTGCATTATCTAAAAAACCGCATGCACTACAGAAAATTGGACTATCTCAATAATAAATCTCAGTATAGCATTTCGTCTAAACTCTCTTGTCACATAGATTGTGCTCAGAGCTACCACCTACCATCTCAACATTTTTGTACATTTTGGTTGCATTCGTTAATTTATTGTAAAAATTTCACTAAGCAATGTTTCATGTAATACATTTCTGAATGAAATTTTTGTGCATTTTTTAACAGAGATAAGACTTAGTGACTTTAAGTCTACAGACTATATGTACAACTTTAGACCAGGTATACTAAATAATTCAAAACTGTAAAAAATAACTTAGTGTTTTTCACTTGTAATTCCGCAGTTATTATGTATTAGTGAGTATTTAATTTTTGTTATATGTACTTTAAACCGTTTCACAAAAAATTCTGCCATACCGCCTCTGCAACGATGTATTTTTGAAAGAATTTTCGGAAAACGCTTTACTAAAGGCCTTTTTAGAGGTAACCCAATCAAGTTTCACTCAAACGCTAAGAACAATAATTGTAAGCCTTGAGGAAAAACTAAGCAAATTTGAAAAAGAGGGCGCGGCACCTCCCATATAAACAAGAGTTTCAAAAAGCTGTACGGAAAGCGTTTTTTAAGATAATTAAACCAAATTTAGTGCAGATACTTGGAATAGTTAGTGCAAGATCTAAACAAAAACTTAATGAATTCAGTCAAGACGGCATACCGTACAATCAAAATTTTCCAAATAGTGCATTGTAGGGTATTTTATTTTTTAGCCACGCCAAAGGCTACACCCTTACTAGTTTTATAAAAATTTAACAAAATGCCAAGCGAAATAAATTAAATATTTTGTAACAAGCAAAATTGGCATTGGTTTCTTATCGAAGGAATCTTATAACAATATTATAAACATAAAGCAGTCAATTCCTAAACACTTTCCCCTTTTTTATTTTTAGGCTGCCGTTGCAGGTCCAGAACAAAGTGAAGCTGTCGTTCGCGCTACCAATCAACATTTGAATCAATTCGATCGGATTGCAGCTGAACATGCAGCTATTGGCAGAAGACAAGAAGCCGAACGTCAAGCTTTGCTTGCACAACACGCACAACATGGTGAGACACAGAATGCAGGAGAAGATGGCCAATATCATCCTGAACAATATCAATAGATAGTGTGGATATTTACAATTAATCTATTTTGTGATGCAGCTTTGTTTCGAAATAAATTAAGAAAATAATAAGCAATTTATTTGAAATCTGATGATTTGTATATTAATTAGTATCGGTACTTATAGCACTATAACAAACTACAAAAACTTTTTCATAAAATTTGTTGAATAGGTGCCGATCATGAATACCATACACAGAACGAAAAAAATTCGCACCAACTACTCATACATACGTATGCTTATATGATTTTTATTTCCTTCAAGCGTACTGAGCATCAAGCTTATTTTGGTTTTAAGTTAAACGTGCATCAAGCTCTATCCCTTCTCTTTCTTCAATAACTTTCTTAAGGAATTCCTAACATTAAGTTATTTTTGATATGAATGATAGCAAACACATTCACGCATATGCCAATGACCCACACATATGTAATTCTGAAACATAGGTCTGCATGTGATTTCACTTTACAGTGTTTAAGCCAGACATTGTAATAATTTCGCTATTCCAAGCGAAACGAAAGCGTTACATCTCATACCGCCGCTACTACTTTACCAGCACAAAATGGCATCCTGTTAAATCTACACTAAGGTGGGTCCACAACAAAATTTTTCTGCTAACCATTGAAATATGATCCCTGTCCTTTTGTTACACTTTCCAATAAATATTTTAGCAAAAATAAAAAATTTGTATGGAAAACTTGTTTGTTTGGTTACATAATGTAAAAAAAATTAACAAAAATAGTTCATAATAGTTAAGTCACTCCCATTAGGGAGGGCTAAAAAAATTAAAGATGGGAACCGGCCACTGGTTCCTTTCCTTCCTTTTTTATCCTGGAAATGAATTAAAAATTCCAGAAATTCAGTTAACAGTATTTATTACCTATTCCCTTTGATACCAAATAAGAATTAAATTATTCATCGCTCAAAGCTTAACACTAAACCTAAATTTAACTAAATAAACTGCTGAGTCTGCGCTTCCCACGGGAACGAAGTGACGTGGCTCTCAAACGGGGTCCTATTACCTGGCACGTACTTAGTTATTAGTCAGACGCATAGTCAGCAAAAAGAATTAACTAAAGTTGTGAAATACGTTTCTGTGTTGAGGGCAAATGTGTTAACTGCCCCCCCTTTAAAGATCTGCGTCCCGCAGATTGACGTGGTAAAATGTAGGACTCTTCAGGACTGCCTCCTTTTGATGAATGCCCTTTTCGCTGTTGCAATTTTGCTGTAAACCGGGGATTTTAATGTCCGTGGTAATCTTCCTCCAGGTAACGTAACACGTTATAGCTATTACCAAGAGAATAGCAGCCTCTACTGCTGTAGAGATGTGGAAATTCATGCCAAGCTTACCAAGATGCTTAATATTTTCCAAGCTCAACCCATGAATGTAGCCCAGATTTAATTTAAGTCCTTCGTGAGTCACATTAGTTAGCACAGATGGTAATGGCTGAAAGCTTCTGATCGCCTTACTGGAAAAAGTCTCGTTACCAATATGAACCGTTTCGTTCGTTAACTGCACTAAAAATGTCCCGTTGAGAATCTTCGTCTGCTTTTCACTTTGGATTATTCCTCTGAAATTATTTAAGAAGATAGTGTTATCGTTTACCATTTCCACAGTTTCATCGTTATCGGTTTCAAAACGACATTTCGCGTTTCCGCCTTTGATTAATCTCGACAAACACCCGTCTTCAGGCAGCTTCTTCACCAAATTTCCTTCACAGATTGTCGCATTATTTATCGCAGAGCATCTCCCAGTAATTCCATACGTTTCTCGTTCGTTCATCAGCAATTCCTTAAACTCAAGATCTACTCGTTTCCCATTCAAAGAAGCAGCTCTCGTTAGCAGCACCCTATAGCGGCTTGGCTTTACTTTTGGAACAGACAGCACATAGATGAGAAGAGTACCGTTTGAGTATATAGAGGGCTTGGCGTACTCCATTGCTTCTACTAAGTTTTGATACGGGAGATTTTCTTCCTCGGTGATTATCCGTTGAATTTCCGATTGATCCAATAGATTAGTGTTGACAATACCGGTCTTCGCCATTTGAGATGCTCGTATGATTTCAGATATCTGTTCCTTCAGGACTAAGACTTTATTTGACATTAAAATCTCCAAATTGTCAGCGTTTATGTTCTTTTCGATGTTATTGGAGTGGGTGATCATATCGTTGACCTTCTGAATAGCTTCGTGAGTAGCGTTAAAGAATTCCCTGTTGATTAAATATTGGTTATTATTATTGTCAATCAATTTATCTTGACTTTGGAGAATGTTGTCCCAATCAGTTGCGTCAGGTGATCCTGCAATCCACTTCCACGCTGAGCCAATCCAGTTTATGGAACGAGTTCTCCTTATTTTATCAATCTGCAGCTCATCGAGACGAAGTCTAGCTTGACTGAGATGAAATTCGATGATAGATTTCATAGGTCTCTGATCCAGATCATGTTCAACCGTGTCCGCTGTTTCGTGTAAAATTTTGTTCAAGAGATCCAAGTCGACGGTGTGTACCAGCTTGAAGTATCCGTTGATGATCCAACCGCTACCATGGTCAATCGTCACCAGTGGGGAATCATAACTGTAGATGTTGAAGCCACAGACTCCGGAGATAATAAACAACCTATCTTACGATAATTAAAAAAGAAAGTTTAATAAAATTGAATTAAATTCTACTTTTGCATATGGATCCTTAAAGCGTTTTTCCCTTAATACATGAATTTTTGAAATAAACGATTAAGTATTGTCTGGAAGGGAAAAACTGCTCTAAGTGGTATTTACTTTTCTTCATAATTTTGTTTGACGACATCGTCTTCTTTTCCTTCTTAATTTAAATAGTGATGTTACAGTGGATTCGAACAAATTTGTATGTTCTCTGACTACTTTAATCTTAAGACTTCAACAATTATTATATTCTCTTTTTGTGCTTATTACTTTGAAAATTTTTACTTTAATTATCTTAATTCTACGTATTATTTTTTTTCTTTTTTTAAATTTTTATTTTTCTTGTGCCTATTCGTGCCTTCATTTTATAATTTTCGTGTCATTTATTTTTTTGCAATTTTTTGCGTAATTTTATGTGACATTTTATTAATCAATTATTAATTGTGCTCTTATTTGTAAGTTTTGTGCCGTTTTATTTCAATTATTAATATTTTAACTGTACTTTTATTTGTAATTTTTCGTGTCATTTTTTGCAACTTTTGTGCCATATTTATTAATTAATTATTAATTTTGCTATTGTGCTCTTATTTGTACTTTTTTGTGTCATTTTTTGTAACTTTTGTGTGCCATCGTGCCTTTAAAGATATGAAATTAGTTATTTACCTGTTACTGTTTCTTATATGGGCCTTATGAACTTTTCTTCCCCCCTCGGTGGTTAATGTTACCCCACCATCGCGAGTAACTACCTGCTTTTTAAACCTTTTTCTATGTTTAGGTTTTATCTGCCTATCCGCAACATAAACAATTTCGCCTACATCGTATCTCCTAGGCTCCTGTCTATTTTTGTTTAACCTGGCATTTCTAAGCTCTTGATTGGTTGCAATCCTCTCCTTTATATCGTCATGAACTTTATCCCTAAAATCTAACAAGTTTTGATAATTTATCCTTGACGTGCGGTTCAGGAAAATATCAATTGGCTTATTCTTCGTTATGGAGTGAACAGAGTTGTTGTAACGATCAACCGCCATATATAAAAGTTCCCTGATTCTGAAATGAGGATATTCGCCCTTCAAGCACCTATAAATTTCCAAAAGCGTAGAGTGCAGTCTTTCCACTTGTCCATTGACCTCGCTTCTTTGTGTGGGTGTTTTGTACAGTTCTACACCTAAGGAAGTAATAAAATTCGAAACGGTAGGGCTCATAAAACCTTTTTCATTGTCTGTTACCACCATTTTTGGGGTGGTGAAAAAGTGAAGAACTTTGGCCAGTTTCCCACGCAAATGTATCGCGGATTTATTTCTTATGTGGAATAACTTAGCGAACTTTGAAAACTTGTCGAGGCAGCTGATGAATTTTTCTTTTTCTAGTTCAAATATATCTATGTGAATGATTTCACATGGATACGATGGTGTGGGTGTAGGCTGAAATTTTGGTTTAATAGGGTATCGGTCATATTTTTGTAACTTACACGTCTGACAAGCTGACGTGTAACGCCTTATTAAACTTGTCATTCGCGGGAAGTAGTACCGTTCTAGAATCTGCTGCGTATTCTCCCGAGGGTTTCTGTGCGCCCTTCGATGTTCTTCCTCGATAATCTGGCACTGTCGCTCTTCGATAGAAACATCCTCCACTAATCTTTGCGTGATTCGGATCCGATATTTAGAAAAATGTTGTAAATATACTGTTTGTAGCAATTGAATATGGTGTTCGGGAATTTTTATTCCATTGATGACTGATGGATTTAGAAGTTCCTTCAAGATTCTGGTAAGATTGTTGGCATTGATTTGTATCACCGATACATAGTGTCGGCTAAAACCTGGATGAGGGGATTCAGAACAATGTAACTCTTTACCTAACCTAAATACGATTTGGTTCCGGAATACGTTTAAAGGAGCCTCGACATGAGGAATAAGATCACTAGCATCCTGTTCGGCGCTATGCATGGTAGCAGCTGCAGCGCCGGATTCACTTGCGGTTATGGTTTCAACACTTCTTTCTGATGCAGAATCCGTTTCTGAATTGGTGAGGACATTAACGTTTGTTTTCAATCTGGAAAGTGCGTCCGCCACTAAGTTTGATTTACCAGGCTTATAAATCAATTCGTGGTTGTACTCCTCTATCCTGGCCTTCCATTTCTTCAGCTTAGCGTTGTAGTTTCTGCTTCCTAGGGCAAAAGTTAAGGGCTGGTGATCTGTATAAATTCTTATCTTTTTTGCTCCATAGAGATAGGCACGCAGGTTATCCAAAGCCCAAACGATGGCTAACATCTCCTTCTCGTTGGTTGCGTAGCCTTCCTCGGTTTTATTCAGAGAACGAGATATATAAGAAATCGGTTTATCTTTACCAATCTCGCCTTGCGACAGGACCGCGCCTATGGCATAATTCGAAGCATCCGTGGTGAGATTAAAGGGCTTTTCAAAATCAGGAAATTCTAACAAATCTGCTGATACTAACAAGGTCTTTAATTCGTTAAAAGCCTTCATAGCATCTGCATCGAGGACGATGGGGACACGTTTTGAAGCATTCGCTTTGACTTGGGCATGTTCACCTCTAGTTAGGTTTGTTAAAGGTTTTGCTACCTTTGCATAATCGCGGATAAACTTCCTATAGTATGAAGTCAATCCGAGGAAGCTTTTTAATTCCTTAAGATTCTGCGGAGGAGCAATATTTTGAATGGCAACAACCTTTTTTGCGTCTGGCCTTATTCCGTTGGCCGTGACCAAATATCCAAGAAACTCAACTTCACTTTTCACAAAATGGGTTTTTTCGAGATTGACCTTTAAGTTGGCCTCAGATAGTTTTGAAAATATGGCTTCGATATTTTTAAGGTGTTCGCTTTCACTTGTACCGTAAACAATGATATCGTCTATGTACACGTAACAGATTCTACCAATAAACTCCTTAAGTACATCGTCTATCATTCTCTGAAAAATCGCAGGTGCGTTCTTCAGACCGAAGGGCAGACGAAGGAACTCGTATTTTCCGTTCATGGTAGAAAATGCCGTTTTTGGGACATCGGACATCTTCATCGGAATCTGGTGGAAACCCGAAGTCAAATCGAGGGTTGTAAAGTACTTGGCCTTGCTGAGACTGGAAAGAGTTGAATTTATGTCGGGTATGGGATAAGTATCGGGAATAGTGACGGCATTCAAGCGCTTAAAATCAATAACCATGCGGTATTGCTTTTCACCGTTAGGCTTTGCCTTTTTTGGCACCACCCAAACAGGGGAGTTATATGGGCTATTTGATTGTCTAATTATACCCTCATCCAAAAGTTCTTGAACTTGTCTTTCAACTTCAGTTCTCATATTGGCAGGATATGGGTAACTCTTAGTATAAATGGGGTCATTGGTTGTCGTTTTGATTTCAGCTCTGACGGTGGTTCCTACAATCTCGCTGCTATCAATGGGTCCGAAAAGGGATCTAAATTTCCCTATAATAAGGTGCAGTTTCTCTTGCGTATCTCTAGAGAGATTATTATCCAGCAATGGGTTAACTTCCCTAGAAATTTTTTCGAGAAGTGGAATTTTTATACATGGTTTTAACATTAGAAAATTATGTTTCCTATCTATCACTGCTTCGAGTTCTTTTAACGTATCATCCCCGATGATCCCGTCAAAGGTATTTAAACCCGGCAGGACATAAAATGTTAACAGGTTGTCATTACCAACTTCATGGAAAAACTTCCCAGTAATCTTTTCGGAAATCAGGATTTTACCACCAGCAGACTGGACAGAAAAGGGTTTAGTGAGTTTGGTACTATTTTTGGATATTGATGGGCTGATAAAGTTTTTATTGGCACCGGTGTCTACGAGGAACTGCAACACCGAGCCATTCCCGCTTACGTACTCTACGTAAGGTACGCTGGAAATCCCCCGTTCATAAAATTTACCTGATCCTCTACATTTTCTTCCACCAAGGCTGAATAAACTTCCTCTTCGGGACTTTGGTCACGTTCCTCTGGTTCCCTGACAGATTCACCTATTGTTGCGACGTTAAACATCCTTTGGTGTTTTTGCTGAGAGGCATCAGCGGGATACTTCCTTTTAAAGGGATTTATCTGTGGCCTATTTATATAATTTACCTTCCTTGTTTGCACCGAGTGATCCACGTCCATTTTCTCAGCAGGTCTCGGTGCAGCAGGTCTTGGAGGAATGTAGCGGTCGCCGTTTGGCTGATTGCGAGGGTTGGAGTTATACTAGCCAGTCCTTCTGCTGGGAATAAAGTTGCCCTGCCTCCTCGGCGGCAATGAAGGAACGTTGTCTCTTTCCGTCAATTGGTTCACCGGTATAGAGATCGAACTGCGCACGTTCGCATTGTGCACAGGGTGGCTTCTATAATTCAAATTCTGTATGTCAAGGCAAGCCGTGTAAGCTTCCGGCAAGCTCTTAGGTTTTTGAACTATTATCATCCTGGATAGATCACCACTGAGGCCTCTAATAAAGACATCCAAAGCCCTATTGCGGTATGTCTCCATTAGAGCATTCATTGTTTCGGCCGAATAGCTCTCAGTTTTTACCTTGTTAATAATTAGTGAAAACTGATGATTGACCCTGGCATAAAAGTCATCGATCCTGGAGCTACCCTGAGTCAACTGGCCCAATTGATGCTCCAGGGTTCGAATATCCCGTTTATCAGCGTAATGTAGCGACAAACAGGCCTTAATGACTGGCCAGTCATCATCGAATATATTATGGGAGATGAGAGCACTATTGGCACTAGCACGAACTTTTCCTCTAATACTCTTCAGAATGGCCTTGTAAATCGGTTTTGCCCTAACTATCGCATAATCTTTCAGGATACCTTCAACCGCATGCACCCAGGACACGTATTGTGCCGGGTCCCCTTCAAAAACCTGAAGTTCCTTCACCGCGTCAGGGAGTCTCCCAATGTCACGGAGCTCTTCCTCTGACACAGGACCCCGTAGAGGAAGCTCCGGGGCTGGTGCAGCTGGTGCGGGAGGCGTCTCAAGCACTCGAAGCCGCCTCTCGGCTTGCCTTAATTCGGCTAAAATTACCCCAACTGATCCTGACAGTTCCCTAACGGCTTGCTCAAGGGCATCCATATTATCAGTTTATAAAAAATTTTAGGCACTCACCGTAAGTTAAAGGTTCGCAAATTTTGACGATGGCAGCACACGTTTAAATGACCAGTATTTTGACACTGAAAAATCACAATCCTTTTTTCCTTTTATTTTGCACTTTTCATAGATTTTTATGACATATATTTTTTTTTTTTTTTTTTTTTTAGCACAATTTAGTTTAGGCACGTTTTCAAGCGTATTTGTTCACACTTTTATTGCTTTTTAGTTGATATGTTATTACCAGAAGATCCTCATTAGATTCTGAAAATATAAATGAGAAACTTTTAAGAAAAATGACTGTAATCTTACGGGCACAGTTGAAGAAAATTTTATCGGTGATCCTGGAGGAGTCGCGTTATCCATTTCAGCCCCCCGCGTTGATGCTTGCAGGAAACCTACTGTGGTACGACCATCCTCACAACAGTAGTCACCCTTCGTGGTCTCCAACATGTTCTCATGGGAATGTTGGAAAGTCATAAAAAAACTGAACTACCACAAGGATTGACTCTGTTAATCCCAGTATGCGGGAACCTGTCATTTTCTCGTGTTTACAATACAATATTCTGTGTGCAGTGGAAAATTATTACTTTTTGTTTCTCTTTTTCTTTGATTTATAGATCACTTTTTTATCTTTTTACACCACACACAGACACACCGCACTGACAGGTTTTCGCATTAGTGCTAAAGGATTTTATGGCTCTAGGATCTGTTTATTCAGACCTATCACCTTTATCACAGCTTCAGGATCTATCTATTCAGACCTGTCGCTTTATATTTATGTTATTACACAGGAGGGTCCCCCCGGAGGTGGAGAATCGCTGTGTACCGCGTTAATTTTATTCGATTTAATATTTTTTAAATTTATCACTTTAGCACTTTTTTTCCTACAGGACTACGGATATCGCAAGAACTTCGGGTGACGCGGCTGCGGTCTCGTTTGCACTTTCAGGAAAATAACTCTTAATTTTCCGACAGCTTATCTTGTGTTTTCGGAAAAAATTTTTTCACTTTTATTTTTTTTTTAACTTTATCCCTAACTCCTGGAGGGTCCGGCTTTATGGGCTACGGAATCGCAGGGTTGGTTTAAGGTTATAAACTGGAGGGTGCTGCCTGGGCAAGTCAATCGCAGTTTCATTTTTTAATTATTTAATTTGGTTTACCAAAATATATTAAATTGTAGACTGGATTCACAGCCTCAATCTTTAATTTATGATTTTTTTTTTTTTTATACACTGGAGGGTGCTGCCGGGGCAAGTCAATCGCAGTGTTAGGTTTTTTATTTATTCAAAAAATTTTTCACTTGCACAATATCCTTTTATTATTTTTTTTTTTTTCACTGAATTTGCACGAGCCGCAAGCGCGTCACCTTTCCTGTCGAACAAAGGTCCTTTGACGACCCACATCTTTGGTGGGTCCCTGCTCGGGCGATAGTTAAGTCACTCCCATTAGGGAGGGCTAAAAAAATTAAAGATGGGAACCGGCCACTGGTTCCTTTCCTTCCTTTCTTATCCTGGAAATGAATTAAAAATACCAGAAATTCAGTTAACAGTATTTATTACCTATTCCCTTTGATACCAAATAAGAATTAAATTATTCATCGCTCAAAGCTTAACACTAAACCTAAATTTAACTAAATAAACTGCTGAGTCTGCGCTTCCCACGGGAACGAAGTGACGTGGCTCTCAAACGGGGTCCTATTACCTGGCACGTACTTAGTTATTAGTCAGACGCATAGTCAGCAAAAAGAATTAACTAAAGTTGTGAAATACGTTTCTGTGTTGAGGGCAAATGTGTTAACTTAATGTTTAAGTTCTGCATCAAAAGGTTTAGGAAAGTTGCTCACTGTCTCAGGACATTGATTTTAGAAACAAAGATATATCTCAATTTTCAAAAGTTGTAACGCTGAGCTTGAAGGTATGCTAAGTACCTAGTATTTTAAAATGCAGCATATTTTCGTTCACTTGTACAACGGCGCTTATTGATATTTTTTTATACCCTACACCCAGGGTATATTCACTTTGTCCTTCCGTTTGTAACGCTGAGATGGAGGCGTGGCAGATATAGAAAAGTAGATATATTCTTGATCAGCGCCACCTCTTAAGTCGATAAAGCCATGTCCGTCAGTCTGGCTGGGTGGCTGGCTGGCTGTGCGTGGAAATATTTTTACGGGATAACTAACCAAGATAATTCAGTGAAATTTAGTAAAGTGGCTTTGCCGTAAAAGTTTACGCGAGGGATTGAAAATAAGCAAAATCGGTCAACGGACACGCCAACCGCCCATACAAGAAATATATTCAAAATGCAACTTAAGAAGTATTTTTCACGACAATGCAACCAAAATACACATAAATACAGCGAGTTGTCAGTGCAAGCTCTGAGAAAAAACTGGGCGAGTTCGAACAAAAGGACGTGCCACCTCCCAAATAAGCAAAAGCTTCAAAATGATATACTGAAAGGGTTTTGGAGACAATCCAGATGAGCTAAATAGCATAGTGTAAGCCAAGTTAGTAAACGACTGTGTAGCAACATTGCTAAAGAGCTATGAAATCACCTGGTTTTTGTTTATTTTTGAAAAATAAAAAATTTTGTGTCAAAATTTATGAATCAAAATTTATGAAAATACGTACCACGGAAGAATGAAAAAATTCCAACAGAATTTTAGTGGATTTTCAGCTTGTTGCTTTACTTTTTGCTGGTCCATTTTATTTTAATTTGCAAGAAAAAAAAAATTGTATTTTATTTAAACACAAATATCTGACACATTTTACTGTAGTAGAAGAGCTATTCAAATTTACTCAATTGTTTTGTGTAGCAAAAGAGCTAACTTGTAGATAAATTTCTTTAATGTAAAGGGTTTTTCAATAGGGACGCTACAAAAGTAGACCGATAGGGACAGCAAACGACGCCATATTTTTTCCCGCTCTCTCGACATTTCTTTTCAGTAAAGTTTGCCATTTCATCATGGAAAGATATATGAGCCAACAACGAGTAGAAGTTATTAAAATTTACTACACAGAACGAAAAACTTGTGAACATTCACCTAAGGATCGAGTATTATTTGCCTAAGAACTTAGGGCTATATGCTCCAGCTAAGAAAACTTAGGTAAAACTAAGGTAAATTTTAGTTGGTCAATTTGCATAAAATTATTAGGTAAAATGCCAAAGCCTATAGGCAGCATGCCGCAATATTTTACCTTAGCTTCTTAGGTATTTTTCCATTGCTTTTTTGTGCACCGCTGTACCATAAGTTTAAATGAAAAATTTTAATTATTTTACTTTAGATTTAACCTTTTTATTTTGTTCTTTCATTTAATATATGTAACATTACAAATAATTTCATCTGGTAAAGGAAAAACCACTGTTTTTCGCCATATCTGAAATTTTATCTTATATCTTGTTATATACCTAACTTCAAAAATGGGCAAAAATATGTTCCACTTTTAGATTGAGATATATATCACACATGATAGAACATTTTGGCAACTGGATTTCGATGTAGGGATTTTGGATTTCTGTTTATTTATTCCAGTTAAATTCCGCAAACATGCAGCATAAGTTGAGGCTCGTCCAATAGACTTCAATAACCTGAAGTGAAATTGTGAATATGTTCGATAGTTGTACACGCTCCATTTTGGTGTTTATATAAAAAAATGCGATTAAGCTTATGAAATAAAAGCTAATTTACAAATATACCGAAATTCGTGGTCAGTGGCCTCAACTTTAAGAGAGTTAAGTCATCTTCAGCGATGAGGCTCATTTCTGGCTGAATGGTTTCGTCAATAAGCAAAATATGCGTTATTGGTCAGGCAGCAATTCACACCATTGCATCCCAAAAAAATTACGGTATGGTGCATTTTATGGGCCGGCAGCGTCATTGGGCCGTACTTCTTCCGTGATGATCAAGATCGGCACGTTACTGTGAATGGGAATCGCTTCCGTTCATTGATATGGACTTGGACAATATGTGGTTTGTGTACACATATCGCTTATTTGTTGTAGATCTTGTAATTCTCTACAAATTTGGTCTCGTTACTTTTTATCGTAGTACTTACCAATTCGCAGATATCCTTAAAAAACCAGTAATTTCGAAGCCTTAACGATTGTTCAAGAATATTTTTAAGGTCACGAGCCGTTCGAAAAAAAAAATTTATACGGTATATAGAAAATTAAATTATCTTTCAAACGGCATTTTAATTTTGTTTGTACAACTTCTCATTGAAGAGTTATAGCAATTTAAAAAGTAAGATATTTTAATATGAACTCATAGGTAGTATTTCATATCATACCTGTTAACAACTTTTTAAATTGGGTGATCTCCTAAACTAGAAGTCGTACGCAAATATTTTTAACGTACTTTTGTAGGAAATTTTCTATGCTATAAAATTGGAGGCTAACATTTTTCTGTAAAAGTTAGCATTAGCGAGATATTTGCAAAAAACTGATTTTACCGACCTTTGAGCCCGAATAACTTTTTATGCGCACACGACTTTGCAATGGACTTTTCACAGTTTGTGTATCATGCACAAATAAAAACAATTCCGGTGAAAAATTTCCACAGAGAATTTTTTCACAGAAAATGTCTTATTTTCCTGGGCTATGATTTTCAAAACCGTTTTTGTTTTATTTAAAAAAACTTTTGTAGCGCTCTTATTCAAAAATCTTTTATATTGTTGTTGTTTGTTTTACCCTTTTGCCACACTAGCTGCCCTACTTCATGTATACCGTTGTTATGTTTGCAAAATTAAAGATAAATAAATTTTAAAATATCGATACGTCCAACGCAGGAGTTGGCAACTCGAAAATCGTAGTTTTTAGTTATAATCATTTTTGTATTTTGTTTTTTTTTTTTTTGTATGAAAACCTATATAAAATAAAATAAGCCGAACGCGCGGATTTAGAAAAACGCTTTCCCGTAAAAAGTTGTAACTTGAGTAACCAACTTAAAAAAAATGAAGAAACTTGATATCTCAGATGTTTGGAAATAAATCAAATCTTTAGTTAGCACAGAGTTAGGTACAACGAAAAATTTTAGTCCGGAATTAAGGACAAATGCAGTGTTACTAAAAATATAAAGAATTACAATGATCTAAGGGTTATGATGCTCAAATTTAGCTCTGATCGACTCAGGATAAATCAATCCTTATGGAAAATTATGTATCTGATATCAAAATTGAATTGCACGACTTGGAATCGTTCTAAAAGCAGAGAGTACATTAACATGTCATTATTCGGTACACTTACCTTACTTGTTTGTTTTTAGTACAAAAAAAAAAATTTTGCATTACAGAAGTTTCACCAGAGTCAAAATATTTTGTGAAAGGTCTAACAATAAGCCAATTAACATATTTCAATGGTTACCAAAAAATAACTTTTTTAGTATTGTGATCTACTTACCTTAATGTACATGCGAGCGTAGTGAATGTTTTTGCTTAGCCTTGGTGTTGTTGTTGTTTTAGTTTTTGTTGCCTCCGCTGCCAGTGATACCCATGTTCATTATAATCGAATGCATTGAATTGACTGCTCATGTTGCATGCTACATGCAAGCGTAACAAACGCTATAAATACATATACAAGCAAACAAATGTACATAGTAGTTTAGCAGCAAATGTAAGCACTTATTAACAAATATGCATATATGTAGTAACCCAGTGTGCCAGACGGTTCATATCTCCGCTTTTTTACCCGTTACAGATCCGTTACTGATCCGTTTGCGGGAGAAATTCCAAAAAAAAAAAACAATTCGCTTTTTTTTTGGGAATCTCTCCCGCCAACGGATCAGTAACGGATAAAAAAGCGAAGATTTGAATCGTCTGGCACACTGGGAAGAATACGAAAGACATTCCACAAAATGGGTTTCACCATGTGAGCAGCAGCAATGCATTTAAATATTGGACTATGAATTCTTTAATAAGCAATTTATATAGTCTTAGCCAATATATTAAATTTTGTTCTGAAGCCTCCAACAAAATCAGCATATCATTATGCCCTTAATCATGGAATAACCTCAGACAAACACACGCATATAACTTTGTACAAGCACTTCCCCAGTGGCATCACTAAAATTGTTTGCACAATCGTTATTAATGCCATAAACTCGGGCTTTTGGTGTTGTTGTTTGCATGCGTATGTGTGCGTTTGACTCACTTTTAGTGCAACTGTTTATGTGCGTGTGTGTGTATGAGCGTGTCTGTTGTGCGTATATGTAATATCCGGCGTCTGTTGATGAGTGCAGCCTTTGTAAAGAGTTTTTAATAAAGCGCACCAAATTGTACACCCAAAAAAACCGTCAACATCGGCATCAATTTTGCTTGTTCCACTTTTTTCGTTGTTGTTGTTATTGCAGCTACTGCTGGTGTTGCCGTTGTGCGATGATACCCGCTTGGGAAATATTTGTTGTTACTTTTAATGTTTGTTGTTGGTTGGTTGTCAGTGTTCGTTTGGCGATAAAAAGCTTTTTGTATTCAACATTTTATCGTTTTGTTGTTGCTGTTGTTTCTCGTTTTTATTTACAACACAACAGAGTGTTGCTTCTTTTTATTCGATGGTATTTTTTTTTGTTAATATTATGGATATTATGCTACGTAGTTCATATTATTTATATTATTGTTGTTTTCAGCACTAAAAAAAGTTCACTATTAAAATGTGATTTAATTTTATGCTAAAAGTATTTAATTATGGCATTTGTAAATGTTGTCCCATAATTCGCGCAAGATTTGAATTTGCCGCCATTTGTGTGACAAAGTGTTGCCAACCAAAAAAAAAAAGAAAACAGTTTGACAGCTGACAACATAAAGTTAGTAAAACCACAGCGATTTCATTATTAAACAACACATTTTTCAAAAAAAAATTACTTTTGAATACTACAGTCCGTAAAAATACGTAAGGGAGAGTCACCAGGTATGAGAAACCTCCGTTTATGAGACAGTCGATTTTTCTCCTTCTCTGCTTTATGAACTTTAGGACCTAGGAGTGCTAGAAAATAAAAATTTTTTTCAACGGCTGCTTTTATTTCTCCCTTCTTGACATTTTTATACCCGATTTTTACATGTATCTTTTTTATAAAAGGCTGGAGATAGGTATTACAAAAAAAAAAAAAAAACTTTAATCTTTTGCCCACTTCGAGTTCTTTGAGATCTGTGAAGGCCGAATCTATCGAAACCTTTGTTAAAAACAATATATATGCTCAGACTTCACGAGAATATTGCCGGTCAAACTTTTGTGCCGTGATCATGTAAATGAGGCTTAAATTTATATTACATCTGTACATAAATGCTCACGGTCTTCCTGAATAGCTACATATGTGAACTAGTTTGTGAAAATATACCTTCGTGTGAAAAATTCTATTTTGAGATTTTTACTGTTTTTAAGGTGATGTCTTCAGTGGTGTCACTTAAAAAGATCTTAAAATATTTTTAGCCTTGAAAATTACCGTTGAAATCAAACCTAAATGACAAATTTCTATAAAAACCAAAATAACAAAATGTTAAACACATATTTTTTGAAAACTTATTTTCACACAGTGTTTCAAGTAGAACATGCTAGCAAGGTGGACAAAATCCATTAACAGATATCTTAACATCAATAATGAGGTAACGCCAGCAATACCCCGCGTATCTAACAATCAAACAACTTGATTTAATTGTGGCAAAATCATAATTTTGTGACAATTTGAAGCATTTTAAAACAAAAAGATTGTATTTTATGTTTTAGTTACAATTTTGCCATTTTCTCCTATAGGTTGTGCGTGAGAAAGCTACAAAAATAGTTCAAAAACGTACTATTTTTTATTTTGTTTTTCAACTTTAAAAGAGCTGGAATTGCATGTACCCACTTGTACCCAGTCTAAATTGGATGTGAACGCAAAGTACAAAATTTTATTTATCTTTGAATTATCTCTATGAAAAACTTTTTACAACTCTGATTCATAAACACGTATGTGTGTAGTGTATTGTTTTGCGTTTATTTGTATTTACCATTTTTGTGTGTGCATGTGGAAATTTTCCATTTTAATTCCAATTGATTGGCAATGCTGACATTTTTCATTTTAATTAGCTTATAAATATTAAAATCATCATTTACATAAAATTGCACAACAAAAAAGAATATTAAATTTTACAAATTAAAAGCAAAAAGAATTGAAAAAGGAATAACGCAGATATTCGACATGAAAATAATTTAAGTTAATAAATCGTCGTTTGAAATCTTATTTGCCGTAAACGCCACTTCGTTAAAAAAAGCAAAAGCAGATATCTTGTCGTATGCCTTCCTGGGCTCTCCAGTGGTCGATCAGGCTATTCTCTTCGCATTCACGAACTAAGTTATTTTTAAAGCTATTGTTCACTCCGCAGAAAGGTTCTGTGCCTGTGAAAGAATTGAGTGCCCTTTTCTTGATAAGGCAATCAGCCATTTCATTGTCCTCATACCCCTCGTGCCCTGTGTAGCGTGCTTGAGTTGTAAGTTGCACTCTACGACTCATCACAACACAGCATTAATTAAAAGAGAGCTTTGAGTCCGCACATTAATTCTCCCTTTTGGAACTTTGCTCGACTAAGCTCAGGGTTTGTCGTGGGGTAATGAACGGACTGGCGAAACAACAAAGAACTACCAAAAACTCACCACACCTTGTCTATGCATCTCTATGAAAGAGTAAGAAGAATAAAAGAAACTAACTAAAACCGATCTCTCAACATATGCATCACTCAATTTTTATGTTATGCTACATACTTAATTTTTATGCTGCCAACTGAGTTGTTACGTAGCGCTACTATACCGAAATAAATGTTACGAACCTGTAATTGTGATAATTTGATTAGAAAATGTTTATTTTCTATTCCTTTCATTTTTATTCGTTCTCATGAGCATCAGCCTTTGCATGCATTTTTGTGCCTTTGCTAGCGATGTCGGAATTGGGGGGGGATACTTGCCGTACTCTGGAGAGACTCAATTACAATGCAGTTAGCATGCAAAGATAAAAAAAAACCTGCTTATAATCCTTCTATACCTAACTTAACACACTCTTGGCCCTGTTTTTAAAGCCATACTACGATCTCTGTACCCACACAGCCTTGGATTTTCCCGTAGCAACATTCTTGAAAATCCCCTAATTATTTTACCACACAACCCTAGATCAAAATAAAAATTTAGGCAAAAGTATTCGCAATCATTTTCTTTTTGATTTATTAATTACAATTTCAGCAATCTAACATATTAATCTTTTACTTTTATCTTTATACAAAACAAATTTTTAAGATTGGTTCAAAACCAAAATCAATTCAAGAACTTTCATTGTTTAACAAAAAAAATGCTAATATTCCTTTTCTTACAAATTGTACATATGTTGTGCAATTATTATAAAAAAAAATTTATTTCAAAATAGCAACACCCATAGTCAATATCTTAAACACAACTAATTCATGAATTAAAATAAACTTTTAATACAAAAGCGTAATTAAATTCAATATTAAATTATTTACTTTAATAAATTTTTTCCAATTTCAAAATATACCTGGTAATCTGCAGCTGCTACAATTCTTGAAGGCCTTCAGCATTGTCGTTTACTGCTGCTACCACAAATTTTTATTATTTTGTTTTATATATATATTCTGCACTAAGTTATCATTTACAATTTTGGCTATTATATAGGTTACTATTTTGTGATTTTAATTTCTTTTTTTTTTTTTTTTTTTCCTTTATACAAAACTTAATTACGAATTTAAATTTCTAAATCGAAAAATTGTTTCTTTTGATTTTAACCAATTAAAAAAACATTTGTTTATAAATGAAAATTTTTTTTTTTTTTTTATATATAATTTTTGTTGCAATTTTTAAAGTAAATTTAACTTTGATTGAAATCTGTAAATTTTTTTTCTTAATTTTGGACTAGATTAAGTTTGGTCAAACAAAACACAACCAAAAGAAATGTGATTTTAGTCCAATAAAATTATAGTTTTTGACAAAAAGAACAAAAAAAACCAGGCACGAACACTAATGCTAGTTGGATTGAAATTAACTCCAAAGTTGGGGCTCGATTTTGGCCAAACGTTTACTCCGCTGTCCTGGAACTCCCAGCTTCAGAACAGGATCAATGATATGAATGTGAATTCTTCCTTCAATTCGTTGCGATCGTATGTTTTTATTTTTTAAATCTTAATTTTTTTAAATTTCAATTTGTTTAAATTTTAATTTTTAAGTTAAATATTTTTTTATTTTTTTTTTAAATTTAAATTTTTTTTTAATTTTAATTAACTTTTCTTAATATTTCTTTATCTTTCATGACACGTTCTCACAGCAATACGATCGTCAGCAAACTCCAGAAAAATTTCATTCCTCAGCCTAACATAACTAGCTATCATCGATTCTCCCCAAAAAAACTCTTGTGTGCAAAAAAAAAATCAAACGGTCAGTCATTTACCGTATCAGCTTATTAAACTTGACAACAAGTGCAATTGCAAAATTGCATGTAAAAAAACTACTTGCAGTTATGTGCATTCCAAAACGAATGTAAAAAAAACTTAGATCAGACTTAGATGTCAGGCGCGGGCAACATTGTGTGTGCTTCGACTTAACCCTTAAATGTAAAACCACAACTATTATTTTTTTATTACAAACCTTTAATAACTCTACACATTTTTGCAAGATGTTGCTAGATATCTAAAAAACTACTGCGCTATCAAAGTTTTGCAACATGTTGCCATTGTTGAGGGTTGCCTTTGCCAAAGCCATATTAAGCAACTTAGTGCATAATTAGATGCATTTTAAGCATATATATGAATTTCATATGGACGAATTTAATCTTCATTCA
This sequence comes from Calliopum simillimum, assembly GCA_951812925.1. NCBI lineage: Eukaryota > Metazoa > Arthropoda > Insecta > Diptera > Lauxaniidae > Calliopum > Calliopum simillimum. Next base: position 43,482,620 of record OX638370.1, read on the forward strand.
AAATTTAGATAGATATATATATATTCGGATATTAAAGACAATACATTTTAAATAAACTCTATTAACATTGAGGATTTTCATCAAAATATTTTTAGTCATTAACAAAAAAAATTCAAAAGTGTATTACATATAAAAGTAAATTCTTTTCGTAGCCAAAACTTACATGTTAGACTGAAACCGTTGATCGTGACATGTCAGGAACACACATTGTCTGCTAACCTCTAAATTTTTAAATGTCTATAATTAATTGAAATTAATAAAAAAACAATATACACTTCAATCTTCGATTCGATTTGATGAGCTTTTACGTCCAAGGGCAATAAGTTCAAATCTTTGATGATGCTTCATAAATATCCTCCATATTAGCTTGTAGAAATTTTCATAAAATGGTGCTTCATCAAAGTACAGTAAAAATGGTCGTATTTATGTACAAGATGTACTCGATGCTCAAGTGATAATCCAATATCCAAATGATCCCAATATATCGCAATTTGGTAGAAATTTAATTAATGTTATAATTAAAGATTAAAGATTAAACATTAAAGAGGAGCTCTTTAAGCTTCCTAAAATAAAAATTACTTTAGCACTTAATTTACTCAAAATTTCAAACTTGTCCATACCTCTTTTTTGTGTTAACGCAGGTATATAAAAGTATGCTGAATATTCATATATTCGTATATATATAAAATATATATGCTTTGATGTATATTGAAACTTTTTCAATATATTTATCCACTAATAATTTATTTAATAAAACTTTTGTTTATATATTTTAGGTTTAATAAATTTTTAAACTAACTTTTCACTTATTAAATTTAATTTTATTGAAAACTGAAGTTACGTTTACTCGGCTTAGTTTAGAACTTTCAACAGCTATCGAAAAAGAACGAAATGACTTCAGTACATACTTATATAGAGGAATTTTCTTACAGTAATCCACTACTTTTGACTTTCGAAGATCAAGCTATGTTGAGGTAAAATTCTGAAGTAAATTTTACGATCTTAGCTTTATGTACAACATTTCACATATGTGCGGGCCTATTTCACAAACTCCTAAAATTCTTTCGTAAATATTGACGCATAATTCCTATATGGAAACAATCATGATTTTATCGAAATTTATAAGCAGCAAATAATTAATTTTATTTTTAAATTTTATGCACTGAGAAAATGTTTGGTAGCAACTAAAAAAAATAAAAATCTATTCCAAAGAAAATGACCCTACACCTGGTATCCAGACAAGAGTAACATCGTTCCTCCTGGATACTACTTGAAGAAGTTCAAAACACTTCCAGATAAGCTTTGAGTGTATTGAAAAAGCCATTAGTGATTTTAGAGTCGCTTGGCTGTCCGAATAAATGTATATGTCGGTGCCGGAAGTGCCCTTTCTTAGACATTATCTAGCACAAAACTCTAAGGCATGGACCTCCGTATGAAAAATGGATGCTGTTTTTCCCATTGCCACTGCTTTCTGGAATCTTGGTCCCACGACTTCAGCTCCTGCGCTTCCATCTCCCATAGAACCATCAGTGAACCACAACTGTGAGCCTGGTTTTACATTAATATCCTTCCTCCTCTATTCGAGGCGATCATTTATGACCACTTTGAATTTTCTAGAGGAAACAAACTTTTTACATAACTTAGCGGAGACTGTAAGACATATCCATGATTTTGAAATGTTCTGTTAGATTGCCTTCTTTAAGTTGTTGTAAGTGAGGAAGTCTGAGCGCCGCACAGGGTGCTTCTTTCTTAACCATAAGATTAAGAGGAGTGAGTCCCGTAAGCATACCTAGAGCTATTGTCGGGCACGTCCTTAGTGCCCCTGTGATACCCAAGCAGGGTATTTTGAAGATCCTGTTTAGTTCCTTCTGAGCCTTTAATTGTTCTACCTTTGGTCACCATGCTAATGAAGCATAGGTGATCATTAGTACAGTGATGGTTTTGTAAGACCCTGCCATCATTTTTGACCGTAGTCCCCATGTTTACCAAATAGACTTTGGCAAGCATGTGTTATTCTTAAGGCTTTAGTTGTTATGTATGATAGGTGACGATGCCAAGTTAGACTTTTATCTAGGATTACTCCTCAATATTTCATCTCTTCGGGAACCATTAGCACCGTTTCCACCAAGTTTATAGCTTCTAGGTTTAGCTTTCTCCTTCGAGTAAAGAGCACCAGTGTGGTTTTACCAGGGTTAACTTCGAGTCCCTACTCTCGGCACTTGCCTAGAGCTAAGTTAGGAGCTAGTTGTATTCGTTCAGTTAAGGTAGAGTCAAATTTGCCTCTAACCATAATAGTCAAATAGTCAGCGAAACCTTAGACCTCGAATATGAGATCATTTAAAATTTCTAGTAATTCGTAAATGGCAAGTATCCAGTACGCCTCCCTGGGGGCATCCTTTAGTTGTCCTCACAGTTAGTCTTTCTGTACAAACTAAATAGATAACAACTAATTACAAAATGATTTGAATAAAAATATGTCCTTCATGAGCAAATCAAGCCCAAGACCGCTATGAACTGTCAACATGCACTTGGCACATTGAATCTTGGTCTTGGTTGTGATTTTGAGTCTTGGTCTAGGGCATTCCATGACAGTACAGAAACAGTTGAGCATGGCATAAAAAAAAATTTGCAGAAGAGCTAATAGAGTGGTCTTTAATATCAATTATATAAACCATCGATTATTTAGATATAGGAAAAAATTGGCAAACATAAGCAATATTCGTGATTCATTAACGCATCAAAAGTACGACAGGTATGGGTTAAAAGAATATTTACTTTACCATTCCAATTGTAACGAAGAGAAAGAGGCATGACAAGTATAGAAAGTCACATTCAGAGTCGAAATAGGGGAGGTTCTGAAGAGATGGCGTGGCACCTCACATATGAGCCGAATTTTTAAAATGCTGTGGTATAGGGTATATACAATTTGTCCAGGCCAAATATAGCATCTTTGTAAACAAAAAATTAAATTTAAGCAAAATTTCAAAAATTTTAATTTATATGTACATAAGGTTCGATTTAATATGAAGCAAAAAAAAAAATTCTTCCCGAAACCAACTCTAAAGTTAGAAGGACTCTTAAAAACGATATCTGCATAATTTTTTTCCATTCTGAGAAAAACCAGTGGAGCACTTTTGATTGATTTTTTGTTGTTTTTCATGCCTCGCTTACAACAACAATAATATTTCAACAATTTTCAAAATTTCTAAAAGCTAGGACACACAAAAGTAGGGGTATTCACGCGTTGATGCGAAATGCTCTTGCGTCCTTGCGGAAGTGCGGCTTGCGAAAGTTTGACATTTGTAAAACATCAAACACATTGCCGAAAATTTCGCACTACTTCTGCAATTTCTCAAGATGGAAATATTCACATTGAACGTTCAGGCGTTAGTGCGTAAAAGACTTGCATTTTCGCAACTGCGCATCAACACATTAATACCCATATTGTTTGTTGTTTTTGTTTTTGATGCAACGTAGTCGTTGTTGTTGTTCTAGGTTGGTTCGAGTTCGTTTTTGTGTGTACGCAAAAAAGCAACAAAAACGCAAAATTTTGACGATCGTGAAAAAAAAAAACGGCAGGTGGCACTCGGGGAGTGGCCGATGATATTGGAAGCTAATGCTTATTATAAGCTAATATAATAAGCTAAAACTTATTATAGTTAAAACTTATAATAAATTGATATTTTAAAATTTGTTTATTATTAAGTAAGAGGTAAAATGTTGAACTGGAGTATTAAAAAAGCGAGCTTAAATACAAAAATATTTTTATTGCATTATTTTACATTATTATTTATAATATATGATTATTCTTCCGAAACTTCAGTAATTACAGTAGAATTTTCTAGTGATGGGTCTTCTACAAACGATATTATGGGTTTATGGTAACTAAAATATGAAACAAACGTCTGAGATTCTATTTTATCTAAAAATCTTGAAAAAACAGCATCGATTGTTGTACCACTTTTCGTTGTAGCTTGGGTGGGATCATTGTTCATATTTAGTTTTAAAAAATCACGCAAAACATCTTTCAGTATTTTAGATTCTTCAGTCGAGAAATAAGTGAGAGAGAGAGAGAGAGAGAGAGAGCATGAGCTGGTGCGCGCAATGTTTATAAACATATATATATGTATACATACATATATACTGTATACTGTACTTTGTATACAGTACGTCTCTATTTTTATATGTGTGACGCATTTTCGTTGCAAACATCCGTTACACTTTTTCGTTGCATGTTTTCGCTGTTCAGACTCTGCCTCTCAAAACGTCCGATAAGGAAGCATTAGCTTCCAAAAACAACAAAAATTATTTCTGTGAATGTTGTACAGAAATATTGATGTTGTTGATCGAGCCAAGATTGGCTCACTTTTGTTCTACGCTGACACTCTTGCTTTAGAAATAAAAACTAAGTTTTAATAAAAATTTTCCCGTTTAAAAATTATAAATTTTTTTTGGCAATATAGATTATATTCGCATCCCAAAATCGAATTCATTGCGTTTTTCAATTACGCGTTCGAAAAAAATGATTTTTTACTTCAAATCAAGTCAAAAAATGCTTAGAGCTGTTCAAAAAATACGTGTGAATTTTTCCAGAATTTTTTAGATATTTTATGGTCTTTCAGATATTTATGAAAATGAGTTTTCAGCTGTTAAGCTCACGTTGGTAAGCAAAATGCCAGGTTCGCTCAAGACCACGCCGTCTACGAAAAAATTTCAGGTGGCGTGAAATGCTAAGAGTCCTTCAAAGGATAGATGTGAGTTTTTTCAGAATTTTTGGAAACTTTTTTTTGAGTAAAAAATCGTTTTTCTGACCGCGTACTTGAAAAACGTAAAAAAACCGTAAAAAATTGTTGTAAGGACGTAGTCTTTATATCTGAAGCACCCTTGGGTATCCATTTTGCAATGAAAAAAAAAAAAGACCCATTTTTCTAGCCAAAATGGGCCTTCAGTACAATCAAAAGTGCTCCACTGGTTTTTCTCGGAATGAAAAAAAAAAAACTAGATTGGGTGTAACCATTGGCTTGGCCAAACATTAAATACCCTACACTGCACTGTATTATTAAAATTTTGCTTAAATGAAGCCACGCCTTCGTGTCCGAGTACACTCAGTTTTTGCTCAGAGCTGGCATTTGTAGGTCTAAGTGTCTGAGTGAAACTTAGTGTGATTATCTCAACAAACGTTTTCAGTATAACGTTTTGAAGCTTTTGCTAATATGGGAGGTGCCACGCCCTCTTCTCAGATTTAACCCAGTTTTTTCTCTGTACTTGCGCTAATAATTCGTAGTATTTAAGCGTATTTTGGTTGAATTGTTGTGAAAAATACCCCTAAAACTGAATTTTGAATATATTTTTTGTATGGGCGGTAGGCGTGCCCGTTGACCACCGATTTCGTTCATTTTCAATCCCACGAGCTAACTTTGACAACGGCGGCATAGCTGTATCTACTCAGAAGGTGACACTGATCAAGTATATATATCCTTTTTTGCATCTGAAACGGAAAGACAAAGTGAATATACCCTGGGTGTAGAGTATAATGATGCAGATACCGAGTATAAGAGTCTTTCCAATTTTTGAGTCGGTTTCGGGAGGAACCTAAATTTCGACCCAATCTAATGTACATGTGTATTAAAAATCTTTGTTTTTATATATATAAGTATAAGCGCAATCATTATTTGTGATTATGGATTAAAATTAGAAGCTTAACATTTTTTAATAAATATTTGCACAGTTGACTTGATTTGATTATTAATAACATGGGAATACATGCCTATTAAGTACGGGATTTGTAATTAATAAATAAAATAATAAATAAAAACAATTGATAAAATTAAAATTTGTAGCACAAAAAAAGATCCAATCAAAATTATATTAAATAAAAAATGCATAAATTAGCGAAACATTTTTTAAGTATGAAATAGAACATAAGCTTTTTTTCAAATTATGGAATTATTGTTAAATTTTTCACAATTCAGTTGTTCCCTTATTTGCATATCATGAATAATTAATAGCAGTGATTAAAAAAAAACGATTTTGCATTTATTACATAGGTATATGAAATTAAAAAACTTTATAAAAAAAAAGTTTCAATGGTTTTTGAAATACCACATCTGAACTATTTTTTTTTAATTTTTTTTTTTTTTTTTTTTCTATTTCAAATATTTGGTAGATTCTTGTTATTCGTAAATTTTAATGTCAGTGAGGACAGAAACCGCTTGGATGGTAACATCGTGCATTAAAAGAGATTGTGGAGAAAGTGTTTTCCAAAATCAGTTTCTTGTGTTTACGAAGGCGAGTCACCCACAGTAAAAATGAGGTCTTATTGCTTTCTCACCTAAGCTACAGCATCTTTTGCAGTGGGTTTTTATTACACAGTACCATAGTCGCTCTTCATTCTATGCCTTTATAAATAATTGTGCTTGCATGATACCTTCTATTTATAAATCGTAATTTGGTTTTTCTCTGAATTTTACCTTGAAGTCAATCAGACATAAATAATGCGTTAAGCCACACTGCACGTTTTGGAACCTTCAGAAAGACCCCTTCTTAGACCGTTTTACAACATATGATACAGGAAAAAAAAAGGCAAATGGAAAAAAATGGCTTTCCTCGATATCATCTGAAATTCTGTTAAGATTTTTTTAAAATAGAAACATATTTTGCTTTTAATAATGTAAGAATGGCTTCTCAGTGACAAGTAAGTACTTTTATGAAATTTACTGAAATCTCAGAAAATTGTGCTAACTATCCTCGAATCTATAGCTAATAAAATAATACTACTTTGTGATTACTTTCCAATGTATAATCATACCAAATTGAAATCAAATCAGAAAAGACCATGCCCCAATAACAAAGCTTTTTGGAATGTCTCAGGAACACTTTTTTCTTAAATTGCTTTAAAAAATTTCTTTTCCGTGAAATTTTCAATTGCTACAAAGTGAAAGTCAATTTTTTATTTTTGCAAACTTTAATATCAAATGCATTATATGGGTGATTCTCTAAAAAATGTATCCGAGGCTCAAAACCATGTTTTAATTCGAAATTTGATAATTTGACTATGTAATACAGATTTTTATCCAGCGCTCCCACGCGAATTGCTTAAAAAAAAAAATTTAATATTTCGCTATTAAATCATAACATAAAGTGTTAAAAACTCATTCTCCGTCCTGTCCCTAAACGCTTCTTAGTGCACTTAATATGCTCGTTTCGCACACTACGTTATTTTCTAAAAAAAAAAAAACTTATACGGCATTGTTTGTATATATATTTCAGCTACTGTTTTTTTTTGTGATAACTCTTCGAAAATTTGTTTTTTTTTAGAATTGACATAAAATTGTTCCTTCATTTTAGACTATCTTCGCTCAAGATTTCTTAATCAAACTGAACATTTTTAAAAAATTGAGTAAATAGAGAACTGAAAGTGAAAGGATTGGAGATTTGGTGTATTTTCACCTCAGTCAGTTTTGGTTTTTCGATAGTGAGTGTTCGTATTTTTATTTTTTCAAAAAATTTAAAAATTTTGTAAAAAAGCCAGTGAGCATCATTCTCCGCGTAAGTTTTTTTATATAACTAAACATATTATTTTATTTTTATATAAGTAAAACAATGAACAATTACGGGAGCTATCCACCAGTTTCAACTTTTTAAAAAAATTGCTATTTTCATTATGATACAACTTTTTTTGCAACATTTTGTCATTCTCCGTAGTTTAATCATTTTCCGTTTAGAATCCACCAGGTTTTTTTTCTGTAAGTTTTGCTTAAACTATCTATGTATTTACAAAATAAAAACTAAAATTTAGTCTTAAATCACTTAAATAAACTTTTTAAAAATCCAACATTAATTTTTAGGGTTGCCACCTGGTTATCTTCAAAAATCTTACATAATTATTTTTTTGACTAAATTGAAATTTTTGGTTTCAGAAACACGCAGATAAACATTATAAAAATATTGCAAAACTTTCGGTGCTGCCACCCGGTTTTTTTTTTTTGTTGGTTTTGCTTAAACCATATATTTGAAAAAAACTAAAACCATTTAGACGGCTTATCAAAATTTTAAATTTAGTCAAAAAAAATAAGTTTTAAAATAAATTTTCGAAAACAACCATGTGGCAACCCTAAAAATTTATGTTCGATTTTTCAGAAATTTATTTAAGCGTTTTGAGACTAAAATTTTATTTTAATTTTTTAAATATACATTGTTTAAGCGAAACTTTCAAAAAAAAAAAAAAAAAATATGGCAACACTGAAAGCTTATGTTAATTTTTTAAAAATGTTCTACAAGTTAAAGTCATTATATTTTACACCTTCAAGTAATAATAAAATAAATAAAAAATAGGTAGGGACAAAAAAGGCATGTTTTGGCACATTTTCCGCAGATTTACCCATATATAGCATTACATTCACTTTTTATCCTTTAGTGAGCTGCAGTTCTACTGCGCAAACATAATAAAAACTCAAATAAAACTCTCAGATGTGTTTGATGAAAAAATATAGCAGTCAGCGTTGATGTTGGCGATGATGATGAAAACTTAGCACATCGCACAAAACAAATAAAAGTGTAAAAGTACACTTAAATATGTATTTATATTTCATGCTCATCCTTTTGCAATTTAACGCATCCCTTTTAAGTTGAAGTAAACGAATTTCTCATTTTTTCTTTATTTGTCACGAACATATAAATGTCATTTTTAGGCAAACAAAATATCATTGCTAAAATGTACACACTGCAGTGATGAAAATGAAATGGAAGTGAGATGTAGTTGGTGTTGGTAGCAAACAAAAATGAACAAACGCATGCGATGACAGTGAGATCTTGCGTGGGTGCGCTCAAATTGCGCTAAAAAATATGCAATAAAAAACATAAATTGAATAAGAGAAGGAATTGCTACGTTGCTGTGTGCGTTTCTCCTTGAGTTTGTGAGGAAATAAATGCAAAGGGTAATAAAAATTTTGCTCATCACTTTTATGATGCTGATAATCGCCGACATAAAAGTGAATATGAGGTAGTCTCTTTTGTAAAAAAAGCTTTAAATTTTTAAGGTATTAATGTAATTTTTATTTTATTTAAAATATAAATATTTTTTAAAGGCAGATGTGGAAATTTCTTGTTACAAAAACTGCATAAGCATTCTTTTGACAGTTTTTCCACTTATCTCAAAAACCACGAAACTATTGGTAGTAGTTCAAATCAATTCTTTTAAAAGGTTTTCTTTTTTTCATTGCTCTAAATATAGTGAAATATTGCTACAACTCAAAACACACATCAGACACCGATATTTGTAAGAAACTGATTTTGCCAAATTTTTCCTTACAAACCATTTTCTTATGCCTAAAAATATGCCCGCTAGAGAACGCCATTCCTTAGAAAAATCGTATATTATGAAACAATGACCTTCTTAAATTTTAATTGCATAAGTAATTTAAAAATTTCAAAAAGAGCGTAAAGAACTTTCCATTTTATGTATGCCTCTTGCTCTCAAAATCAGTTTTGGGAGGTACTCAGTGCACAATTTTTGATCAGTAAAAACCATTGCGATTGAGGATTTTAAGATTTTGTTAGATTTCATTTGAAGCTTAGATAGGGTCAAAATTTAGACTCATCCCCACACAGACTCAACAATGACAAATACTCTTAAAAACGATATCCACATCATTTTCATACACTACACCCAGGGTATATTCACTTTGTCCTTCCGTTTGTAATGCGGAGAGGAATGCGTGGTAGATATGGAAAAGTATATATCACGGCGGTGCACAGTGTGAGATTTCGCTAATCTAGGACGTCAAAATTCAATTATAGCCGTAGTTTCAAAGATATTGAGTTGAAATTTTGTATATGTGGTTTATTTTTTTATGCGGAGGTTTAGTTTAGAGATGAAAAAAATCCGACGAAATCTACTTGCACCTCCCATACAATTGTGCCTTTTTTTGCAAAAAAAAATTTAAACAAATTGGTTGTTATGAATATATTAACTTGAAAATTTGTAATTACCCTTTCAGTGGTAACTTAATACCACTGTCAAAAAATGGGAGCGATTACATAAGATAACATAATTTTTTTTTTTTTCATGATTTCAGTGCAATTGTTCATTATAACCAGAGCTGGGCGATAAGGATTACGACTAGCAAACGATTACGATTGCAGTAATTGTTAAAAACAAAAAACGACGACTAGGATTACAGTAAACGATTACTGTAATTCTTATTTCGTTTTTTTTATATAACCTACGGCCAGAGCCACTGACTTTCTTTGAAAATTATTGTCCAGGCAAGTGTACCCCAAAAAGCGGCGGTGTTTTGCTGACCAAATATCTGCTGTTCTGCAAAAATTTTTTACTTTGGTAATTTTATTTTTTACTTTTAGCATAATATCGTAGTACTTTGAATGTAGTTTTGCCTTAGCAACTTTCCGTCTCATGACTTTTAGTCCTGTTCCTTTGAACAGAGCTTTAAAAGACTGCCTTTCGACAATTGATATAGGAGAGGAAGTATCAATAATAAATGACAGCACAAGTTCATCGAACCGCTTTTGCTTGTTATGTGCACGATTACGCGTTTTTGGTTTACTGCTTTCGTACTTTTTAAAAACATCGGGATGCATGCGGCGAAGATGAGTAACGAAGTTAGAAGTAATCCACCCAGTTGCGTTAGCAAGCTCATGTTTATCTTCATAAATTAGAAAAAGTAACAACTATGATAGCTAGAGAAACCTATGTGAATTTTTCCCAATAAATCATATGCAATACTAACGATCAAACTCCTTTTTTAAATTAAACTCCCTTGTTAAAATATAAAATATATTGTAGTATATTTTTATATTTTGTTCGGATATTTCGAGAATTACAATCCATCAATGCAATACTTAAAATGCGATTGGCAATTTAACAGTAGTGTAGTGGTACAGAAACTGAACCTTTAACTCATATGTACTCGTAATGTACTCTTATTCTAAGAAAGCGCGTATTAATTTTGGACATTTCTAGAATTACTTTCTTAGCGATTATTCAAAAAATCGTAATTTAAAAAAATTTCAATATGAGGATTACAGTAATTACAGTAAAAAAAGTGAAATTACGATTACTGTAATCGTAATCTTAGCTCGTTCAATGAACGATTACTGTAATCCTAATCGTCTTTTTTTGTTCTTAAAGATTACTGCAATCGTAATCCTATACGCAATCATTTACACCTGTAATCCTTATCGCCCAGCTCTGTTTATAACACTTCAGTCATTGTAAAAAAAGTGGTCTTTGGGCAAAAATGGGCAAGATTTTATTTTTTAAGTCTATTCTATGAGTATGTATGCTCATTTTGTATGCTTTGTCATAGCCTAACCACGCCCAACTTGTAAGTTATAGTCTATGAAAGATTCAAGATTTTTGAAATTTGTCTTACCTTTTAACTGATTATAAGATAATTTGATTAAAATACCTAAGTGCAAATGTAAGGATTGTGTATAGCAAAAAGTTTTAGAGAAAGTATTGACCTTTAATGCAAAAAACTTTTTGCTAAAAAACAATTTGATCGCTCAAAGTTTAATTATCGATTCAAGCTTGAAAATTTGTTTTTGCATGCTGTTCAATAGTATGTGTTTGATAGCTGTTATCATATCAATAACATTTTTTTTATTCTCTTTTATTCTTATTTTTGTATTAATTGGGGTCTTTTCTAACAAATTACAAAATATGATCGATTTTCAAGCACATTGTTTTTTTTCCCTTTGACGTCTCAGATTGGCAAAATCTCACACTGTGCGGTGGAATGTTGCATTCGATCCAAACATGAGTGCTTAGTTGAAATTCTTGTAGATGGTTTTTCTTTGGGGTTTTTTGAAAAAAAAAAAAAAAAAAAAAAAATCCGTCGTCGGGCTGATTTTGAAAAATCTTATTTTGAAAATTGTACTGAAATTTCCATAAAACGATAAAAAACCAACAAATAAAAATATATGCAAATATAAATTTTAGATTTATTTTTTTGATGCTAAATCCGAATTTGGCACCAGAGTTACGCTCACTTGTCAGGATTTCGAGATATCCTATCCTAAGAGTGCAAAAAAACACGTTTTTAGTTATTTTTAAATTTAAGTACATATATAACAACTTAGAATAGTTTCTGGTTATGAAACTTGATATGGTTTTTAGCTGTTTTTAAGTTATATAACAACTTAGGATAGTTTCTGGCCGTGAATATTGAGCATTTGAAGGTACTAGTTTTTGTCGTTAAAGTCCGCTTTTAATTATATCGATATAAAAGGGCGTACGCAGGATTTCATCTAGGGGGGGGGGGGGCCAAACTCAAATTTTTTTTGAGAAATTTCTATGTATGTTTGAACGATTTTAAGCATTTTAAGCCTCATACATTTTATTCGTAAGAGCCTTCCTTTTGAGTAAACGAATTCTTTTCCGACCACGTCATTGAAAAACATAAATAAATCGACTTTTGGAACCGGATATTATCTATATTACCTGCACAAAAAATTTTGAATTTTTTAACGCAGCATTTTTTGCAAAAACATAGTCTTTAGTTTCAAGCAGCTTTGGGTATCCCTTCTGAGAAGAAAAAAAAGTTATGAGCAAAAAACATTTTATTGTACCTGTTTATTTTTTCGATAAAAAAACGAATAGTCCTACTTCATTGAAACCTTAATAACTTTCTAAAATATTATCCGATTTTACTTTCAAATTGTTTGCAATTAAATAAATAAATAGTATAGTAAAGATAAAAAAAGTGTATTCGTATAAACTATTGTCCAAAAAATCGTGTTTTATTTGGCTTTACTATGAAAAGTTGTAAAAACTACTGTAAAAATGAATGAATATGATATATTTGTAACTCTAAAGCTAGAGCTAGGGGGGGGGGCAGCTGCCCCCCTGCCCCCCCCCCTTGCGTACGCCCATGTCGATATATCTTTTTGTTTTTGTCCCTACTTTATACTCGTTTTCATATGTTTCTCTTCCATTTAATTTTCATTTTATTTTTTTATTTTTATTATTACTTATAATTTTATACATCATTCTTACACTTTTCCATTAAATTTCAAATTTGGATTTTTCATTTCCTCTGTTTACATCTTGTGGAATAAAAGAAAGAAAAAGGAAAACAGGAAATAGTAAAAGTTTTCTAATGAGAAAAGTTTCTAAGCGTGTGCTACGGTTGTAATCATTGCCATGACACTTTTTTAAGTGACAAAAATCGTATAATACGTAAATGAAATCAAAGTGAAACTTAAAATAAAATCGATAAAATTAATCAAACATGGAAGTGCCACAACCTCTACTAACAACCTGCTCGCTATTTCTTTAGCATTTGGTAAAGCTATTCCAATTACTTATTTTTGGGAACATTGGTTATTAAAGTTGTAATATGTATGGGAGAGTATACTGGTATGAGACGGGTTTTGTTTTTGAGCCGTAACTTGTTACTGGCTGAACCATTTCATGTGTTTTATATATCGTTCGAAAGGTAAGAAATGCACACACTTTTTATTTTTTTTCGTCATACTGAAAAGTTGTAGCCAATTTTGCTAAGTACAAGTTTTTTCGCAATTTGAAAATTTGTTTACGGACCTGAGACACCTTGAAAAATGCAACAAAAATTAGAAAATATGAAATAAAAACCCTATAACTATAAACACAAACCTTTGTTCTTTAAGAAAGCCTTCAGTGGCAGCAATGATTATAAAATTTGCTTTTTCTGCCAAGGTATTTCCTTCAATCATCGCCTTCAACATCATAATCGCTGTCGCAAATTTTACAAGTGTAGTAACTTGCCCTTATGTCTGCATGGACAGGTCGCTTGCATGTATTGCATGCGATGGAATTGGCAGAGGTCAACTTGTTCGGCAAAAACGTTAAGCAAGTGACATTAAAGTCTCTATAGTCATCGGATGCTGTGGATCGTTTTAAACGTTTAGCTGATGGTGACTTCTTCGGAGTTACTTTCTTTTGAGTCTGTTGTGTCCTTTTTATACCCTACACCCAGGGTATATTCACTTTGTCCTTCCGTTTGTAACGCAGAGAAGGAGGCGTGGCAGGTATAGAAAAGTATATATATTCTTGATCAGCGTCACATCCTGAGTCGATATAGCCATGCCCGTCTGTCTGGCTGGCTGGCTGGCTGGGTGGTTGGCTGTGTGTTGAAATACACTTTTTGGGAAAACTGAGCAAGATAATTCAATGAAATTTGGTACACTGCCTTCGTCGTCAAAGTTAGCTCGGGGGATTGAAAATGAGCGAAATCGGTCAACGGACACGCCTACCGCCCATACAAAAAATTTATTCAAAATGCAATTTTAGGAGTATTTTTCACGACAATGCAACCACAATACACATAAGTACTACGAATTGTAAGCGCAAGCTCTGATGAAAAACTGAGCGAATTCGGACAAGAGGGCGTGGCACCTCCCATATAAGCAAAAGCTTCAAAACGCTATACTGAAAGCGTTTTTTGAGATATTCAAACCAAATTTGACTCAGACTCTAAGAATTATAAATGAAAGCTCTCAGCAAAAATTGGTTGAAATCAGACAAGGGGGCGTGGCACCTCCCATATAAGCAAAAGATTCAAAATGCTATACTGAAAGAGTTTTTTGAGATAATCCAACTAAATTTCACTCTGACACTAAAAAATATAAATGCAAGCTCTGAACAAAAACTGGGTGTACTCGGACAAGAGGGCGTGGCACCTCCCATATAAGCAAAAGCTTCAAAACGCTATACTGAAAGCGTTTTTTGAGATATTCGAACCAAATTTGACTCAGACACTAAGTATAAATGAAAGCTCTCAGAAAAAATTGGGTGAAATCAGACAAGGGGGCGTGGCACCTCCCATATAGACAAAATCTTCAAAACGCTATACTGAAAGCGTTTTTTGAGATATTCGAACCAAATTTGTCTCAGACACTAAGAATTATAAATGGAAGCTCTCAGAAAAAATTGGGTGAAATCAGACAAGGGGGCGTGGCACCTCCCATATAAGCAAAAGATTCAAAATGCTATACTGAAAGAGTTTTTTGAGATAATCCAACTAAATTTCACTCTGACACTAAAAAATATAAATGCAAGCTCTGAACAAGAACTGGGTATACTCGGACAAGAGGGCGTGGCAC
Source organism: Calliopum simillimum (assembly GCA_951812925.1). Classification (NCBI taxonomy): domain Eukaryota; kingdom Metazoa; phylum Arthropoda; class Insecta; order Diptera; family Lauxaniidae; genus Calliopum; species Calliopum simillimum. Next base: position 43,497,725 of record OX638370.1, read on the forward strand.
CTCCCATATAAGCAAAATTTTCAAAATACTGCAGTGTAGGGTATTTATTTTTTGGCCAGGCCAAAATTTACACCCTTACTAGTTTTATCTTACAATTTTCCGCCGCTGCTTTCTTTGTTGCTGCTTTTTCCTTTAAAAGAGCAAGGTTTCCAGGAGAAGTTAGCTCCGTGGCTTTCATCCACGATTGGAAGGTTTTTTTGGGGTTGCATCCTGTAATGGGCCAATGTCATCTATAGTTGATGAACAACTAGATGGCTAACCGAGCTCGATGCCTCTTGTTCAATATGCCGCTGCTCATTTTCGGTGAGATAGTAACAGCAATTCTTACAACATTTTGTTAAATGGGTTGAGCGAAATCATCATCTGTAAAAATATTAGCATTGTATGGAGCAATACTCGTTGCTGCAAAGCCCGACTTGATAGGTTTTAGTGTTAACGCCAAATCCAATGTTGCGCATACAGTCCCAGCAATATGACGTACTTCCAGGATCAACAGAAAAAGGAAGCCAGACAAGGCATATTATAAAAGTGTCAAATTATAGGAAAATTTACCTTTTATTGTACCTTGTTGTCATTATTCTTTTGTCAAGCGGAACTTTGAGACTTGAAATAAGTCTTGACCGGGTCGAAAGAAGATGTGAACGCCATTCGCTGCCACGATATCTAGTTCCTCGACTGATATGTGCGACGTATGGTTGTCCATTAATAACAAAACAGGCGAATCGGTTGATGGTTTGAAGAAATTGATAAAATGACTAACGTAATGAACAAACTCCGGGTGACACATTCATCCAGAGTTATTCGCATAGCCGACGGTTCCAGGCGATACATTATCCAGAAAGCAAGACTGCATGTTTTTAAATAGGAACAAGAAGAATGGTGGAATGGAGTCTCCGCTTGCACTTATCACTTTAGGTCGAAATGACCCACATGTGGGGGTTTTAATTAAAGTTTTAATTATTACAAAAAAACGAAAAAATAGGCAAAAACGTATTTTGGTAACTTTTCAATGAATTGTATACAACTTTTGCATTTTTCCATCGATTTTTTTAAGTGGTATCTTATTTTCTTCACAAATATATAGTCTATGATACAAAAAAAAAAAATACAAAAAAGTTATTTCTTCTTGTAAAAATCTGCAGTTGATTTTAATTTTTTGTAAACTTTTTCGAAAAAAAAAAATGTTTTTTTTAGAAATCAATTTATTTCGCCGAAACTAACAAACCAACCAATTAATTACCTTTAATATGACATATAATACGTTTCAATACAAACATTGGTTCTTGAGATATTTGTATTTAAATGGAACTATAATAAATGTTTCATATGGGTAAAAATTTCTCAAGTGAGCCATCTAAGAAATTAAACGTAAAAAAGGCTTTAACCAAATGATGTTTTATAACAAGTAGTAAAGATTTTGTAAAATGTTTTTTTTAGAGATATTACTCATAGGTCGGGGAATAAAATGGTGTTTTTGATTTGTAAAAAAATGTTTCATTTATTATTGAAAATCCCTTTTACATAAAAATAAAGCAGCTTCTTCGCCTCTAAGAAAACTTTAAAAAATAGGTAAGCACTCTCCACTTGTCAAGAAACTATATTATAGAAAAAAAATTGGGGTAATCGATATTGGTTCAAAAGATATTAACAATATAGAGATGTCGTGTAAGTCTTTTTTCAGCATTAGAAAAAAACAAGGCATCCTACGAAAAAAGAGCATATGGCATAAAATGCTTAGAATTATCTAAGGAATACGTTTGAGTTTTTTTGGAACATATTAAATTTTTTTTTCGGACCTTTTAAAAATTATAAAATGTCACAGAAAATTCTGAAAAAATTCACACATATTCCTTAGATAATTCTAAGCATTTTATGTCATATACACTTTTTTCGTAGGATGCCTTGTTTTTCTCCAATGCTGAAAAAAGACTTGCACGACATCACTATATTGATAATAACTTTTGAACCGATATCGATTACCCCAATTTTTTTTCTACATATGATATAGTTTCTTGACAAGTGGAGAGTGCTTACCTATTTTTTAAAGTTTTCTCAGGGGCGAAGAAGCTGCTTTATTTTTATGTAATAGGGATTTTCAATAATAAATGAAACATTTTTTTACAAATCAAAAACACCATTTTATTCCCCGACCTATGAGTAATATCTCTAAAAAAACATTTTTACAAAATCTTTACTACTTGTTATAAAACATCATTTGGTTAAAGCCTTTAATTTCTTAGATGGCTCACTTGAGAAATTTTTGCCCATATGAAACATTTATTATATCAAAGTATTCGTATGGATCTCGGCTATAGGTTAAAAGGCATAAATCCACCACTCGGGTGATTTCGATTGAGCCGAATGTCATAAACTTTTGTTGACCAAATTTTGTTCCACAGTGTTATTGATTTAATTGTTCCCATTTCCTGTTGATCAAATCAAAAATATAACACTTTGAAACAGATCATAAAAAACTTTTCACAGTCGAGTTGCGACCTGAGGTGTGTAACTAAAATAAGCAATAGATCTTTTCACTGGCTGTTGGCTTAAAAACTTGGCAACATAGCCAGACGATAGTTTGACAGTAGTCAGATTGGCAATATTAATTTTGCATCAATGAAAAAATCGCCTGACTCATACCCAGAGGTGGCTCATACCCGGTGGCTCTCCTTTACTCTTTTTTTTTTTTTCTTTTTTGAATCGGATTTTTAGCTCACATTTTTTTTAGCAAAATTATGCTAACTTTAAATTTTTGTTTTTAATTTACCAAATTTCATTAAAGTACAATTTTTCAGATACATAAACCTAAGTGGATGTAACGAAAAGTGTTTCACCATTATAAATATCGTAAAATGTGACGAGACCTTGAAATCTTACCGGAAATAAGTGAGTTTCAAATTGATACAAATAAACGGCTCATCAATTTTGGTATTGCATATTTCTGTTCTAAGCCTTAGCTAAATTAGAATTCTGCTAGATTTTCTATATATTTCCATTACTTCCTGTATCTTTTGCTTAAAAAGTTGTGGCGAAATTACATATTACTAGAGAACGCTAAGTGGCCGAAATTCGACCACGTCAATTTGACTTTAACCCTGCTGTAAGGTTAAAAAAACTTACAAATTCGAGGTTAACGGACCATTTTGGTCTATACCAATTTTTTTTTAAAACAAGGGGCGTAAGTCTATTTTTTATACTTATTTATTTCAATTAAGTATTTGGCAACAAATATTTTCACTAAAAGTTATATTTGTATGCTTAACAAATCGTTTGGGCTATTCATTTTGTTTTGAATGTTTGTTATTATATTTCATACAAATTAAATTTGAAAGCCAATAGTGGGATTCCCCTAATTTTGTTTTGTTATGCCATCAAATCAGCTATTCAAGTTACTGTTGACATTCAATAAGTTGTGTTTTTTGTGTGAGTCCCCTTTTTGCATTTTATCATGCAGACATGTGTGTGTGTGTTTTTTTTTTTTTTTGTTTTTGTGATTCCCCTGATTTTATTTTGTGATGCAGTCGTGTAAATTGTTTGCATTAGTTGCAGTTCAGTTTGTGTTGTGTTGTGTTTATTTCTTGTTAGAATGGAAAACCGACGTTTTTTGGACACCGATGCTATTGCTGAAATCCTAAATGACAGTGCCTCGGATATTTCAAATTCAAGTATTTTAGAAGAAAATACTGAATTTGAAAATACCGAATCAAGTGATTCTGAAACAGATAGTGAAGAAGATGTGGCTGCTGCTAGCACTGTAGATCCATTGTTTATTGCAAAAAATAAAATGCAATGGAGTGCTGTTCCCTTAACCTGTTCTATTGGAACTCGTTCTGAAAATATTATTTCAATACAGCCAGGACCAACTCGATTTGCTGTATCCAGGTGCCAAGATATTCTTTCATCTTTTTTGATTCGTGGGCACCCAGTGATCAAAATCGTAAGCGACCAGAATTTTTACGACTATTAGCACTTTCTTTGGCCAAAGAACATATGATGAAACGAACCAACATACCCAAACAAAATTTCTCAGCAAAGTTATTGGCTGAGGTAAGAGCATCTACCACAGACCCCGTAGCTTCTACAAGTGTTACAAGAAACCCACCTGCTAGAAAACGTGGAATTTGTGGTTGCTGCAAATCAAAATGCGATAGTAAATGTGTTATCTGCAGCAAATTTATTTGCAAACTAAGCCGAAAAATTGTTTGTACATCCTGCATAGAAGCGAATAAATAAAAAATTACAATGGACCCAAATGGTCCTTAACATAAAATTTGTAACTGTTTATTTTTCTCCCTTCCAATTTATGTTAGACACTTAATTATTTGAATAAAAACATTGATTTAGAAAAAAACCACGTGAGCTGACGTTTCAAGTCAATATGTTTTACCGTTGAAAAGATAGAAAGGAAAGAAAAAAAAATTTGACCAAAATGGTCCAAACCTAACAGCAGGGTTAAAGGGACTATGGAACTAAAGTTACAAACAATAACTGCATATTTTCTTTTTCGAAGCTTGAAACTGCTCACTATGAAACAAATACTTTTAATATCATTTCTTGGGGGTGCTATAACATAAAAAGTTTTTAATTTCTATCCTTAGGGCTAAGTCTGCCGATTTTCAAAGTTACATTAAAATTAATGCAGCTGTTTCATAGCGTTTATCCTATTTATGAGCGTGGCACTCTCCTCTGAAAATTATAAACTTTTTATTAGCCTTAATTAGTGTTAAGCCTATCTCAAAACTGAATTCCAAAAAAATCGGTGCAGCAGTTTAACACCGACAGCAAAAACTTTTTAATATTCTTTGCTTCTTTAAATTTCATCAAAATCGATGCAGTGAGAGCGTTTTTTTCATCAAAGGGCGTTGCATCACACATTTGTAAACATAATGGTAATGTTATCGTTCCTTAGTGTCAACCCTTAGCCGTGAGAGCATTTTTTCCTGTTAAAGGCGTGGCACCGCCCACTTGAAAACATTATTATCATATTATCATTCCTTAGCGCGAACTCTATTTTCGTATCAAATTTCATAAAAATCGATGAAGCGGTTTAGCAGTGAGAACGTTTTTTTCTATTTAGGGGCGTGGCACTGCCCACTTTAAAAAAATGTCCTATGCACTGCTGCTCCTCACAACCTTTCGAACACAAAAAAATCAAGCGACTTTTTTGAGATTTAGGCATAGAAACAGGGACTGGACCGATTTCGTTTGCCTATTTATATACGGAAACGTTTAAGAAGCAAAACACGCCAAGTGTACCAGCTAAAAATTTTTTTGTCCTTGTACTATTTGTTGTTAAAATACAGGGTGTTGAAGTTGGCGTTTTTAGTAATTTTGTGAAAGAGTGTTTGTTCAAAAATTTAAAGCTTACACCAAAGTTTGTAAATTGATATACCTAAGTAACTGCTCCCATTCATTTTTAAGTGCTCTTTTTACTTGGTGAAAAAAAATTTATTTTCACAATAAAATTTTTTACACTTAAAATAATTCTGAATTTTTTTTAAAAAAAACTCTTCTTGAATTTTTCTTTAAATTGAAGCATAATTAAAAAGCTTTAAAATGATGTATGTATGACTCAAGATGGAATTCGGTCGCTAGATGAGAGTTTTTGGTTTTTGAAAGCCCGCGGCAGACAAAACTCTTTGTTTATTCAATCTTACGAAAAAAGTGTACTTGGCATAAAATGCTTAGAATCGTTCAAGAAAAGTTATTAAAAAAAGAAGTTTACAAACTATTTTTTCGTCAGATGCCTTCCACTTGAGTAAAAAAATAGCTTTGCCTGCCGCGGGCGTTCAAAGGCCAAAAATTCTCATCAAGCGACCGAATCCCATCTTGAGTCATACATCATTTAAAAGCTTATAAATTGTGCTTTAATTTAAAGTACTTTTAAAAAAAATTAAGGGGGGGTTATGTCTGTTTTTTTGCTTGTATAGAACTAATGAACGCTTTTTAAAAAAAATTCGAAAGTATTTCAAGTTTAAAAAATTTTGGTGAAATGCGGGATATCTAATAGTTATTCTGGAGTAAAATTCAGAAAAATCGTATGTGGTTGTGGTGACAGAATGGGTTAAAAAACTTAAATTTCTAATCAAGGACAAATAATAGGTCCTAAAATTCAAGCAAACTCCTTGGTGAAAAATAAATCGACTTTGCTTATGATGTTTTTTTAATTTAAGCCCAACATGCCAAGTAAAAAACGCTAAATTTCGCATATAGTCAAAAATCGCGTTTTAACCCAAAACTTAAAGTTTTTAATTTTTTACTAGGCAGGGGGAACGGAATTACGTTCATACACACAAATTTATGCACCTAATTCGTCATAAAGAAAATTACCGTTTTTTGGTAAAATGTTATTCGTTTTGTCTTAAACTTATTAGAATCTGTTTTTTAAGGCAACACAAATTAAAAACTTAAGAAATTTTAATAAAAAATACTAACATGGAATCCTAGAAACGCTTACAAAAATTCTGATGTTAACTTATACTTTCACACAACACGCGCGTTTAAAATGACGGTTCGACGTCATCTGGTAATTTGGAGCATTGCTATAAAGTAATTAATGAATGTAAAAAATTAAATTTATACTTTTTGACATCAATTATAAGTATGGACTATAGTTAGATTTAAAAATATTCGAAATCTTGCTTAGTTTTCTTATTTTTCAACAAAACTCAAAAACTGACGGAATTAGGTACACTTTCCTTAATAAAAATATTTAACAAGAAATTTCGTAAAATTCATTGATTGCTTTCGGTAAAATGTGCTCCATGAAATTGTTGTTACACTGCGATGGGGTACAGATAAGAGTAGCTGACGTTCACCAAAGTAAGCATAAGCACGATTGAGAGGGATTGAAATAATCGAGGAAGCTTGATTCTGCGCCCACTCAATGTACTCTTAATAGGAAAAAGATCTCGTAGCATGTTGTCATCTTCTGCTTGGGTTTTTATGATTTCCCTACTGCACCCTTTGTTTCGTTTGTCTTTATTGCAGCTGCAGTATGTAGCAATATACTTTATATGAAGCCGGCAGCTATTGACTTCCTTTGTATTCAGTTTCGATATTTGCGTTATGTCGGTTCTGGAGCATTTTATTGCTGTTGTTTCTTTTACGCACATATGTATGTATGTATGTATGTATGTATGTATATCTTTATAATTTTTTTCCAAATAACTACTTTTTTCGGAACTTTTTTATACCCTACACCCAGGGTATATTCACTTTGTTCTTTCGTTTGTAACGCAGAAAAGGTTGTGGCAATTATGGAAAAGTGCATATATTCTTAATCAGCGTCACCTCCTGAGTCGATATAGCAATGCCGTCTGTCTGGCTGGCTGGGTGTGTGTGGAAATACATTTTTTGGGAAAACTGAGCAACATAATTCAATGAAATTTGAAATTCTGCCTTTGTAGTAAAAGTTAGCTCGGTGGATTGAAAATGAGCGAAATCGGTCAACGGACACGCCTACCGCCCATACAAAAAATATATTCAAAATGCAATAATAAGAGTATTGTTTGCAATAACAGAAGCAAAATACACATAAATACTAGGGTAAGTAATTATAAGCTCTGAGCAAAAACTAGGCGAATTCGGACTAGAGGGCGTGGCATCTCCCATATAAACAAAATTTTCAAAATGTTATACGGAAAGCGTTTTTTGAGATAACCCAACCAAATAAGAGTCAAACACTCGGATCTATAAATGCAAGCTATACGCAAGATTTAGTTAAACTCGGACAATTGGGCGTAGCACCTCCCATATAAGAAAATGTTTCAAAATTATATAATGAAAGTGTTTTTTGAGATAATCCAACCAAATTTCACTTAAACACGAAGAACATTAATTGTAAACTCTGAGTTTAAAGTAGGCTAAGTAGGATTAGAGGGCGTGGCACCTCCCATACAAGCGAAAGTTTCAAAATGCTATACTGAAAGATTTTTTTAAGAAAACCTAACCGAATTTTACTCAAACACTCAAAACAGTAAATGCAAGCTCTACGCAAAATCAAGGTAAGCTTGGAGGCGAGGGCGTGACTTTTCCCATATAAGCAATTTGTCCTTATACTCTCTTAATAATATACTTGAAATGCAGTGTAGGGTATTTTGTTTTCGGACAGGCCAAAGATACCACCCTTACTATTTTTTGTCCTTTTGTTCTTGGGATTTTTTTCTACACTTTTTGCATTTGCCACTTTTGGCATTGCGAACAATTCAAATAAAGTTAAGTAAACAGCCAAGCAGCAAAATGACAAAGAAAAGAAAAAAACCATAACATCCTTTAAGAAAAAAAGTAGCTATTAAAAGGATAATGTATATTATTAAATTAAATGAAATAGCAAGTGAAAAATTTAATTTTTTGTCTGAGGTCGGGTTTGAACCAGGATCGTTTGAAGTCAAACTCTCTAAGTAGCGCATTTATCAACGGACTGTGCAACGTGCCCTCAGAAAATTGGTAGCTTAAGTGCCTTTATGCATGTGTGGTTAGTTAAAATTTTTTTTGTGAAATTGTTACATTGAAAGTTGTGGAGTCATATTTGTGGATGTCGAATATATTCGACATCGACCCCCAAAGAATAGTTTTTTTTTTATATTGACGTAAAAAGAAATATGAAATCTACTAGATACTATAGTATTTTTTCTATAGATTTTCACAGAAAATACCTTCTCTATAAGAAAAACGGCACGAAAGCGTAACGCTGGCGTAGTCCATAACTCATACAAGACTTCGTAAACGTACCGCTTAAGTGATACGAATGCGAACAATTAACGTAAATGTTGGAATAAGAGCAGTATAGTTAAAACTTAAGTAATGTCTATGTATTGGTACTACGTTTAGAGCTCGCGAAATAGTAACGTTAACGTAGTATCAACGTGGATGGAGTAATCTCCAGGAATAGTGCCGTGCTTTATGTCAGGAGTTATGGTCTCACCCAACATCACACGTTCGAGCCCTCCCACATAATTTTGACTACTGGTTCCGGGTAAATTTTATGCCCAGGTGAATTTCATGGCCACCAACTTGAAGCCCTTCTCTTCGAAATGTTGGATAATCTTACTGGCAAATCCACTTTGAATGCCATTAGACTTAATCATGATAAAAGTACGACCTGGTTTGCTGCCATTGTTCTCTCAGGTTGCTTGGACCGGATTCAACAATTTGACCCAAGCTGTCCTTAGGATAAATATCATCAATGACATAAATGTCCGAAGCAGAAACGCCTATTTTGGCCAAGTCAGCAGGAGTAATATCCGGTTAATCTAATGGAACATTTGACTGGCTCAAGATCTCTTGTCTGTACATATGGCACATCAAATTCTACTTCGTTTTCATCCACCGGTTCATCTTCAACATCAGAACTAGCCCCAGATAAGGATAAAATTTGAATATATTTAATCATATCCTTTAGATGAAGACATTTTCTGTGAAAATACAAAGAAAAACTACTAAAATATATATTTTTTTCCTATATCCATAGGAAAAAAAAGTTCGTCTGGGGGTCAATGTAGAATATATTTGACATCCTCCAAAATCCAAATGCGCGACCCTAGATGATAAATATTACTTTTTTCGTCTTAAGTACTTCTATATTGAGCTCCATGCCAATTTTCAGATTTTTTACTCCACCTAAAATATTTTTGACACGGAGAGGTCTAATCTACATTAGACCTATCGAAAAAAATAAAAATGTGAAAAACCTTGCTCCCATGGACTGAAAAGTTTCCTATTGGTATAAGTATCAAGCATAAAAATTTTGGTCCCGATCGGAAAGATCGAAAGAATCAGTCCTATCTTTGAAATTATTAGACATAAGTGAATGAGATTTATTATGTATAGGAACAATGCTTAAGTAAATTGCATCCAATAAAAAATGGGTGATATCACGCCCCCTCCACCGACAAATTTAATTAAGATTGAACAACATTTGTGCAATTATCTATTTAAAAAATTTATATAATTAGTGTTTGATATTATAGACTGATCCGCGACTAAAGGCCGCCGCTAAGCCGGTATTGGGTTTTTGGGAGTTTTAAATTCTGAGCTGCGGCTGTTGTCAATAACACAATAAGGCATTAGGAAATATAGTTAATGGGATTATATCCGTTTTTTCTGGAGATTATGTCCGAAAAACTTGCGGACATAATCTCCATTTAAGAAATGGGGATTATTCAAACTGATTCAAATACACTTTTAGTCTATGTGATATCTATCATTACTGTGACTTTCAACAAAAGAATATTCTCACAAAAGTTTTCACATAACACATAAGGATGCATAACTTTCGATGCTTAATCTCAACTTCTGAATTCAATGGGAAATCAATTAAATATCCTTGTTACACTGAAGGCAGCATAGTTCCTTTGCCTTCTATATAAAATGTATTCTTTCGTAAAATTGCGCAGAAATTAAACTTAAGTGACAATTTAATGTACATCACTTATGTTTGTGTGACATTTGAACATTTTTTCTTTTAATTTTATTTCTTTTCCATTTTTATCTTCTTCATACCCCATATGTGGATTGGCTTATTTACATAACCTTTTCTTATCCTTGTTCTTTCTCTTCTTTTTTTGTGTTTGTGTTTCTTGGCTGTTACTTAGGTTATTGCATACGCATTTAATTTAAATACTTTTGCGTGCTGTCAACACGTCATTCAAAGTCGTTTGCATGTGTTTGTGTGTGTGTGTGTAGCAACCCAAGAGGAAAAAATTTTTTTTTTTTTTTATTTTTTATAAGGCTGCAGTAAGAACAACATGGGTTCGAACCCAGCCCGAGTGATTTTTTTTTTTACTTTTTTTTATTTTTTGCTTTATCTATTTTTTTTTTTTTTGTAAAAATATTTTTATTCAATATCTTTTTTTTTCACTTTTCTATTTTCCTTCCACTTATTAACCTCCTTTTGTTTAATTGAATTGAAACTGATTACACAATGATTCCATGTAAGGCAGAAGTAAATACAACATGGGTTTGAACCCAGCCCGTGTGATTTTTTTTTTTTACTTTTTTTTTATTTTTGTGCTTTATTTTTTTTTTTTTTTTCTAATTAAAATATTTTTTATTCAACATTTTTTTATTTTATTTTCTCTTATTTATTAACTTTTGTTTAATTGAATTGAAACTGATTACACAATGATTCTATGTAAGCATTCGAATGTCAGATTCTCTTTGGAAACGTTTGCCTAATATATAAATTTAATACCTCTTCATCGTATCGGACGATGGTGTAGCGGTCTAACGAGATGGTAAATGTAAGAAAAATAATATGTTTCTATCTATCACACGGACGGTCGTGGATTCAAATCCAGTTTTTATACCCAACACCCATGGCATATTTACTTTGTCCTTCTGTTTGTAATGCAGAGAAGAAGGAAAACAATACCAAACTTTAATAGAACTTTATATGAGATAGGACCAGAATTTGGACTAGTCGAGATTGCAAACTAGTTTTGGAATAGTCCATGATTCTGCAAATTCATTACTCAGATCATATATAAACAAAAAGATTTAGAAACAAATTCATATTCTATTTTAATTGTAAGAAAAACTATGTTCATATTTTAGAGCTTTAGCAAGAAAAAGCTTCAAAACGCTATACTGAAAGCGTTTTTTGAGCAGCATTACAAATATGCGGTTAAAAGCGCTTTGAAGTAAGGCTGCGGTAAGCTTAAGATCGCTTACAATCTACGGAGGGTAAGCGCTTATTGGTGAAATAGATGCACTTCAGAAGAGTTTTTGAAGCACTTCTTTTCCTCCTGGGAAGTAGCGTATTGGGATTGTGGGCGTACGTACATACGTACGTATGCATGTGTTAAGTGTAAGAGAGTTTTGTTGTTGTATGTATTTGGTTTTGTACATGTTTATGTAAAACAAAGCATTACTTAGCTTAACGTTAATCCATCATTATTTGTGGTGATTGTATATTGTGTTGGACTTAAGTTGATGGTAACAACAACCTGTTGCGCCGCCAGCTTCAGTGACAGGGTATTAAAAGATTAATTTGTGGTTTGTAAAAACAAATATATACATATGTTTACAAAAAAAAAAAAAATTGTTATATATTAAACATATACTCGCATGATGAAATATCTGAATTTTCGTATGCAGATAACTCGGAGACTTTAAGAAGATGAAAACTGTTGATCGTTCTACTAAATAGTAATTATTCCGGGTAAAAGTTGTTAACACATATAAAAAAATATATGATACAATAAGACACAACGTGCTTTAGTAGGTAGAGGCATATAATTTTCATTGTATTTTATGATATTTCTGGGAGCTCAACCCAAATTGAATGCATTTGTTAATGAGATAGTTTTTATAAAACAGAATAATACTTATTTTTATAACAAGAATTTACCTAATTTTGTAAATCATTAATTTATTTTCTAAACTTAAGTATGACCTATGATTAATCATAGGGTACAAGCTTTTAATGAGTTTATCAGATTTGCTTATTCGTTCAGCTATATGCGATTTGAAAGTTAATGTTTTATCAAGAACCAACCCTAAGTACTTTTGTTCAGAACTCCATTGGATTTCAATATTGCCAAAGAAAATATTTCTATGTGGTAAATTATGGCTAGCTCTTTTTTTAGTAAAAAACTTGTGACTTAGCTGAATTTATTTGAATTTACCATTTGAGAAAATATATGTTTAGCCTATTAAGATCAGAGCTCGGCGATAAGGATTACATGTGTAATTGATTTCGTATAGGATTACGATTGCAGTAATCCTTAAAAACAAAAAGAAACGATTAGGATTACAGTAATCAATCATCAAACGAGCTAAGATTACGATTACAGTAATCGTAATTTTCAAAAATGTGAAATTACGATTACTGTAATCGTACTCGAAGTTCGTTCGATGAACGATTACTGTAATCCTTACTTATATTGAAAATTTTTTAAATTACGATTTTTTGAATAATCGTTAAAAAAGTAATTCTAGAAATGTCCAAAATTAATACGCGCTTTCTTAGAATAAGTGTACATTACAAGTTCATATGAGTTAAAGGTTCAGTTTTTGTACCACTACACTACTGTTAAATTGCCAATCGCATTTTAAGTATTGCATGGATGGATTGTTAAAGAAGTAATTCTCGAAATATACAAACAAAATATATTGTAAAAACATACTACAATAGTGGTATTCACGAAGTAGGGCAGCTGGCGCGGCAGATTAGCTAAAAAGCACAGTGTGGGCTAAGTTAGCGAACGGCTGTGTAGCATCATTGCTGAAGAGCTACGAAATCAGCTGGATTTTGTTTACATACTTTTAAAAAATAAAAAAATTTAGTGTCAAAATTAATGAATCAAAACTTATGAAAATACCTACCACGGAAGAATGAAAAAAGTCCAAGGGTGTTTTTAGTGTCTTTTCTGCTTTATGCTCTTCCTTTTGCCGGTTCATTTTGTTATAATTTGCGAAAAAAAATAAATAATTTTATTTAAAAACAAATGTCAACATAATTCTGACACATTTTGCTGTAGTAGAAAAGCTATTCAAATTTACTCAAGGGTTTTGTGTAGCAAAAGAGCTAACTTGTAGCTAAATTTCTTTAATGTATTTTGTTGTTGTTTAGAGCAGATTTGCTCTTCTACCCTTTTGCCACACTGGCTGCCCTACTTCGTGAATACCGTTAATATATTTTATACTTTCACATAACATAACTAAGTTCTCATTTATTATTTATTGTTTTTGTCAAATTCAGCTTGTATAAAAGTTTTTAGTTTTAAATAAGTTTTTATTTGATCGATCTGTTGATACTATCAATTTGATACCTACCATTTCAAAGGAAAGAATTTAAAAAAAAGGAGTTTGATCGTAAGTATTGCATATGGGAAAAATTCACATAGGTTTCTCTAGCTATAATAGTTGTTACTTTTTCTAATTTATGAGGATAAACATGAGCTCGCCAAATTTATTTTCAACCGATGAGTCTGACTTTTCTGCAGATAATGAGATAATTGATCTCAACTTTTCGAAAAGCTCCCAGACGTAAAAACATAAACATGGTGGTAATTTTGTGAAGAACTCCAAGTTGTTCAAAGCAACGTTTCTTTTTGGGGTACACTTGCCATTGGCTGGACAATAATTTTGAAAGAAAGTCAGTGGCTCTGGCGTTCCGTAGGGTTAATGGAAATACGACTACCAAACGAATTCGATTGCAGTAATACTTATATAAAAAAACGAAATAAGAATTACAGTAATCGTTCATCGAACGAACTTAGATTACGATTACGGTAATCGTAATTTCACTTTTTTTAAAATTACGATTACTGTAATCCTAATCGTCGTTTTTTGTTTTTAAAGATTACTGCAATCGTAATCGTTTGCAAGTCGTAATCCTTATCGCCCAGCTCTTAATTTAAGATTAATCTCTATATTTGCTATTGGTTCTCAGACAGAATTATGAGAAGCATAAATACAGGTATCATCAGCAAAGAGCGCCAGATCAGTATTATTCGATTTTGGAATATCCGAAATAAGTATATACAGAATATAGCAGAGGCCCTAGGACAGATCCTTGCGGAACTCCGGCTGCTATATCAAAAACTTCAGATACCGTGCTACCTAGATACACGCTAAATTTATGGTTTTCAAGAAAACTTTGCAAAATTTTCCATAGATAATGTGGAATTGAAAAATTTTTCATTTTGTAAATGAGACCAGCCTGCCATACGTAGTCAAATGTTTTTTCTATGTCTAAGGCTACAACAGCAGAAGACATACCCACACTAAATTTATCTTTAATAAACTGAGTAAGACGCCATAGTTGATGATTCGTAGAGTGGCCCGATCTAAAACCAAATTGATCATTTGGAATCAGACCGAGATCACTTACACTTTCGTAAATTTTAGTTTTAATTATTTTTACAAATATTTTGCTCATAGAGCTTAAGAGACTAATTGGCCGATAATTTGTAACCTTAGAAATATCTTTACCAGGTTTTGGTATAGCAATAACTTTAGCGTGCTTCCAATTAAAAGGAAATAACCTAAGTGAAAGCATTTATTGTAATTAGTAGTAAGGAACTCAATTCCAGTGAATGGAAGGTGTTTTAGGTGAACATTAAATATTTTGTCTAGGCCAGACGCTTTTCGTATTTTAAGACGTTTAATATAAAATAGAACTGATTTAGGATCCATAATTGGTAGGTGGTGCACATTCTCTACTGCTTCCAAAGCGTAGAGGCCATCAGCCACTAGTGCAATTGTTTCTGGATCAGAAAGATGCATAGTGGTCATATGTGCGTTGCAAAAATGAGTGCCAAGTGCACTAACTTTTTCGTGCCTTGTAATAGCAGTAGATCCGTTTGCTTTTAGCGCCGGAACAGAAAAATATTTATTTTTAAATACCTTTGCAAGCTTCCAAAACTTCCTAGAACCTTTATCTAAATTTCTTAAGCAATTATTGCATGGTTTATTCCTTAATCTTTCTAGCGCTTTCTTTATGCTAAAGTTCCGAAGATTCAGCTTGTCCTTTAAAAAGGTAAGCCGACTTCTTTGCCATTGTCTACGGATAACTTTTTGCTCTCTAATCATGTTTTTAATATGTTGTGAAATTTTTGGTTTACATTACTCTGCAAGTAATTTTTGGAACAGCTAAGTACGTCAAACGCTGTTTTAATTGCAGAGTTCAAAAAATAAATTTTGTCATTAATTTCATCAATATAGAAGTAGCATCAAGTGGAAAAGAAGAAGAATTCAAGGAACTAATAATGTGGGTTTTATACAGTGACCAATTGGCATTTTTTAAATCAAAATATACATAAGGATTTTGAATGGCCTGACAGTTAATATTAAAGAAAACAGGTCTGTAATCAGAGCTTAAAGAATCGGAACAAATTGGTTGGCTGCAAATAGAGGAACAATTAGTTAATAATATGTACAACACTGATGGAGAACCTCGTGCAGCGCTTTGTATGTGAGTAGGATCAGGAGGAAACAAAATTGAAAAGTTGTCTCTAATGTAACTGGAATAAAGCAAATCACCCCGCTTGTTTTTCCCAGGACAGCTCCAATAGCTATCCACAAATCAAAAAATCATCGCTACAACGCAGTAACTTGTTTAAATCGTTAATAAATTTCGTAGCCTTTCCCGAATCATACGCTCCACCAGGGAAATTTATGTAAATGAAATTAAAAGAACAAAACCACAAAAATTTGATAAGATTTTTAATTTATGTTTCTAAAACTAAACGTAGTACTTCTGTATCATATCGATAACACTTTTCGTCGTATCGAGGTGTCATAATTAGTTTTTTTCTCTTCTACTTTGTTTGAAGCTTTTTCCATCAAAAAGGGGTTTTTGTATGTTTATTTCTATTATTTAAAAGAAGGTAATTTATACGAAGCAACTTTAATTAAAGATAACACTAGTTTACAGCCCAAATGAACTATGAACGCTATTATTTATTTAATATGTAAAATCGGTGACTGATTCTGAAAATCACACAATTTTTTTCTCATGTCGTTTTCGAGATATCGGTCATTTTCGGTTTTTGGAATGACAAAAAAAATTAGTTTCACCTATTACAAATATGTCAAGAACCAATATTTATGTTTACATCCGCCATACGTCAAACTAAAGGCACATAATCAAACTATCTATAAATAATACCCACATCACTTTTTGGTTGGTTTGTTAGATTCGGAGAAATAAATTGATTTCTAAACCTTTTTTTTTTTTTCGAAAAAATTAAGAAAAAGTCAAAATCAATAGCAAGAAGTAATTTTTTTATAATTGGGCATGGCTATGGCCGCCAAAGTCAAAAAAAAAATAAAATTTAAAGGTCCATTCTTAAAAAGCTCATACAATTAGCTAAAATTTTCTATAAAAAAAGATTTCTCTAAAACGCTAGGGTGACCCATGGTAAGTTATGATAAGTTTTCTATTTGTAGGGCGTGGCACCGCCCACTTTTTCAGTGGATGTTATTTCTCTCTGTGCCTGTTACAAGCATAACAAGTCGTATCTATCTGCGTTTTATAGTTTCGGAGATATGACGAATATGACGAATTTCTTTTTGGGGCGCCCATTTTCACTTTGAGTTGATTTCATCTTAATTGATTTGATTGAGTGCACATAAATTTATTCATATATCACTCCTGTGTTTAATGTGACTAACATTTTTAAACAGAAAAATCGTTTTTTTCATAATTCAAGAGATTTCGACCCGTGTCACTATTTTGTGGATCAAATGCTGGTAAAAGCGGGCATTTTTTCAGACAGGCGAATGTATAGCCTTTAACTTCGCGTTTAATTTTTTTAAAGAAAATGTGTTCTTGAAGTGAATTATTTTTGTGTACACTTTTTTGTCAAAAAAAAAACCATATTGTGTCGATCTAACTGTAGGGGGCTGTCCACAAATTACGTCAGATGAATTTTACGATTTTTTGACTCCCCTTCCCCCATATCACACTCTGTTACATTTTCATAGACTTCACACTCTGGCTTTTTATACCTTAAAATTAATTGAACAATTTTTTTTTTTGAAATTTTAAATAATGCTTAATATCCTGCTTCATTGGCCCTATGCTCCTCCTAGGAGTTAAAGGAGAATACATACAAACATACAATATCCTGCTTCCACTGCAGATTTAAAAGGTTTTTTAAGAAAGTTTCTGAACTTAGCTCTAAGTCTGGGCGTTGATCACAAGATTTACCATACAAAAATTAGTTTTTACAATTGACATAAGCACAAAGCAAATGGAAGATAAATATTATGAAGAAAATTAAATACTAGTTTTATTTTACTGCTTCTGACATTTATCGTCAAAAGTAAATCTATTTCGGCCGGTGGAAACGGGTAGGATCTAATCTCAGCAATAAAGTTTTTTGTGAACAAAATATGGGCATTTCGCAAGTGACAGCCACACACATTTGAAGTGCAAAAAAAGTGGAAGCAAAGCATATTTCTATTTTAGTTTTTACTTCATATTGCAGCTCTTAGGTAGTACTATAATTAGTGCCAACGTTAATAGCAGGCGAAGTCTTTGTTCCACGATATACGCATTCAATACGAACGTCTATAAAGTTAGAATTCAGCAAAATTTAGAATCTTGTGCAATAATGTTACTTTAAGCATAATGTATATTGCTGAATTGACTAAAACAGTAAGGTAAAATTTACTTCAATGTGGAGTTGTCACTATTTGAAATTGAAATTCTGGTAAAACATATTGGAGATAAAGTAGCACGTGCAATTTTTTTTTTTCGTGTTGATGAAAAAACGCACAAGAGTTAAAATAATTTGGAGATGTGACTTTCAATTGATAGCAATAAATTTTCTTTGGTGACCTACCTTAGTATACCTAAATATATGTATATCGACTTTAAATTAACTTCTTAATAGACAGCTGTTAAATTTACGAATTTGTACAATTTCTTAGAAATATAGAGAACAAATATTGTTTATATGAATTTAGCTAAAATTAGCTTTACCATAGTTGTTCCTGTTGCATACATGTAAGCAGGACAAACGTAATTTCAAACAATTACAAGCAAGGGACATAAAGACATTCCACTTTTGTGTATATTTAATACTATAATCTGCTGTAGTTTTCCCATATTTGTTTGCACACATATGCAAATAACAATTGTACACACATATGAATATATAAATACATACCAACATGCAAAAAGAATTTTATGCAACACTGACCTCAAGGATAAACTTTCTTTGTTGTATTGCTTTTGTTGTGTTGTGTTGTTTAAATCTTTGTATTAGCCATGCTTTTGTATGTGTAGCAAAACAAAAAGAAGAAAAAAGTAAAAAAAACATAAAATAAAACATTCAAAATATTTTCTTTCATTTTCTTTTGTAGTTTTTCGCATTTTTGCTCTCTTTCTTTACAGTATTTTGTGTTAACATTGCAACGGGAGGAAAGCATTGCGTTGACTTTGGTCAACAAGAATTAAAAGTGGGCCAAGGTAATGGAGTTTAACATGTGGAAGTATATAAATATTTGTGGGAAAAGTTAGTTACGTACTCTTGGACAAAAAGTACAATATCGTATTTCGTTTATATTGCTGTTGGGGAAAAATGTGCGCTTGAAAGAATTTCTTTTGTGTTAAAATGAAATATTAAATGTCACTCATATGACATGTTGAATAATAAAAAAATTGTATGGCAATATATTTTTTTAAAGGAATTTTCGAGTTTATTGCAATTATGTCAATATTTAGTAAGAGATTTTGTATAAGTTATAAATACGAAAGTCGGCGCACCTCGTTTTCGCCCATACAAATATGCCGATCTCATTTTTAATTAATTATTTTTATTTGATTATTTCATTCTTCCATTTATTTTTTATTAATGTGCATTGTTAAGTTAATTCATTAATTTTCATTTGTTGAATTCATGAACTGTTAATTTTAAGAAATGAATTGTTACTTAATATGGTTAGTGAACATACCTAATGTAGTAAATTGAAATTTGCTAGTGTCACCCCTGGCATGTCAGTCATTGTCAGAAACAGCTGTTGACGGCTTTGACAACAAACAGCTGATCGAACATGAGTATAAGTAGTCACGGTGCTCTTGAACAGTCGATAGGTTTTTTGAATATGTGGAGAATATCTGTGAATGGGGTTTCATTTGTATTAGTTAAGTGGTCTGAAAAATGCAAACCCCGAAATCGTAGCTGATCATCCCCGCGAAATATCGCAAAAATACATATCCCATATAAAATAAAAAAAATTCGGAAAAAAAACGCAACAAACATTTATAACAATAGTTATTTTTAATGTATTTTGCAATGTTGAATCCGAATCCGGCCTTAGAAATACTATATCTCATACGGTTTTTAAGATATCTTAGCCTAAACAAGGAAAAAAAGCCGATGCTATGTTTTATTGCTGTATTTTGGAGCTATATAACAGGACGTATATCCGTAAATTCTGATACAGAAATGGAAAGCTCTAATAAATCTTCTAAACCTAATTCAAATAATGTCGAAATCTTTATTTTTCTCGGAGATATCCTAACCTAAAAAGTTAAAAAAGTGCAAAAAACGTGTTTTGTCATTATTTCAGTCAACGTTATTTCGGAGAAAAATTATTTTATTGACGTAACTTAAATGCGATTTTAAAGAAAAAGATTAAAACTTTCAGGTAATGTACCGAATTTTGTGTATGAATGTTCTATATTATAGTTACATAGCTTCAAAATATAGCAAAAACGGTATTTTTTCCTTGTTTACGCTAAGATATTTCAAAAACCGTATGAGATTTAGCAATTTTAAGGCCGGTTTCGGATTCAGCATTGCAAAATACATTAACAATAACTATTTTTATATTTGTTAGTTGCGTTTTTTTTTCTGAATTTTTTTTTTATTTTATATGGGATACGTATTTTTGCGATATTTCGCGGGGATGATTAGCTACGATTTTGAGGTTTGCATTTTTCAGACCACTAAACTAATACAAACGAAACCCCATTCACAGATTTTCTCCACATATTCAAAAAACTTATCGACTGTTCAAGAGCACCGTGTAGTACGGAAAATAAATATAACAATTGTTCCGTGAAAAATCAGGCAGTCGCTCCCGAGGGGCTATTGTAGAATTTGCTTGTAGCAATAGTTGGTTTGTGAGGAATCGCTTGTTTATGCTGTGTCCATTGGTACACGATTTGAAGTATGCTGACTTATTATGGAAACATAGGGACTAAGAACGTAGGCATAGTTAGTTGCTTGTAACCCAAGTTGGTTTGTGGGAACTTGCTTGGTTAGCTGCACTCACAAACATCCAACTAAACACGTCCGGTGGGCTCACACACGGGACTCGCTTGTTTATGTTGTGCCCGTTGTGTGTTTTTTGGTACAGGATTTGAAGTATGCCGAATTGTTGCGCAAACATAGGGATGCCATACATAGGAGTAGGAAATAGCTTTCAACATACGAGGAGTGTTTTAGTGGAAACTCGCTTGCTTAGCTGTTTCCGTACATAGGAATTCCGCACGAAGGCGTCAGGGAACAGCTTTCACCATACGCAGAGTGTTTTTGTGGAAATTCGCTTGTTTAGCTGTTTCCGTTGATCTACGGCTTGGAGTGTGCAAATTTGTTGTACAACCTAGCTAGTAAGGGTGTAAATCTCGAATTGAAGAGTTGTCATTCATAGTCAAAAGAAAGCAGAAATGACACTACTACGCTAGGAAATAGCGAAAGGTTAACAAGAAGGAGTATCAGCGACTAACGTCACGTATAACTTTCGGTCGGAACTAGGAAGGGATATAAAAGGATATAACTATTATTATTTAAATAAAGAAATAATATTAAATTAAATATTTAAATTTGAAATCGCGAAATCGTTACAAGGTTTATCTACTTTTGCTTATAATTGGGTATTTTCAGTTGGCTTTTATAGTTTTTCCAATTTTTTTTTTAATAAATAGCACCTTTTTCATATTTGTGTGAAAAATAACGATATCAATCAATACAGCAACAATAGGCTTGAACTTATATTTTGTTAAATCAACGTACATAGCAGCAACAATAATGAAATCAACAACACCAACTAAAAAACAACAAAAGGATCAGAATTTAAATATCAAAAACAAGAAACGCTGGCGCTACCTACCAACATCATCAGCAACATCAATGTTGTGCTGCTTTATCGTAGCGCGGTAGCAACAGCGAATCGTGCAAAAGCAACCATAACGGGCAACCATATTGCCCGCAATTAATTGCAATTATTTGACCTTTTGTGCGAACAGATGGCGCTGCGATTGTTGGTTTTGTTGTTGTGTTTGCTGCCAACACTTTAATTGTTGCCGTGGAAACTATATTTTATAGGTCGTACAGTAGGCTCACATCGTGAAGTACCATCGAACAAATCGACAGGTTTGTGGAAGTTGTACTTTAAAAAAGCTCACGAAAGTTTCACTTTAATCATTTCTTCAAGTTTTCAACTCTCGCTCAACAGCTAGCACCTAGTTTTTATTAAATCATACTTTCAAAAATGACGTACCCGGGAGGTGGTTTATGGAGTTCAAACCTCATCTCACTGCAGACTTTGTTCAGATCAAAATCCTAGAAATTTGGAAGTCCGTCAAGTTAGACCATTTTTGATAATTGAAGATTTAAAAGTTGTGCTGCTCTACTTGTGCTATTATGTGCCACTAATAAAAATACTTTAATTATTTTGGTTTTTGCAGCTAAATTTCATTTTTTTCAAAAAAGTTACATAGCCGTCATTTCGAAAAACTGGGTTATAATGGGTTAAAGTATTGCACATAACGTCGTATCGATTGCAAACAATCTGTTCTCAAAACGGATTGATTTGCTGCTTTATTGCAATACTCCATCAGGAGAATTTTGTGACAAAATTTCGCGGTTCTAGCTTTAACGGATAGATTGAAAACGGTCGTAGCAAATTATCCTACCTACAAAATATTCAAAAACTCTCATTGCAAACTATCTTTTGATTAGATAGCATAGTTTACAATTCATTTTTTTCATTTGACTAGAGTTCGCCTTGCGGCCGAATTTCGACCACTTCAATTTGACTTTAAAGAGACAATGGAACTATAATTACAAACATAAATACATATTTTTATTTTACAGAGAGGCGTGGAACTGCTCACTATGAAAAAAATACTTTTAATATCCTTTTTAATTTCTATCCTTAGCGTATTTCCAAATGCCATTAAAATTAATGCAGCAGTTTTGCAGTGAGTTCATGTAATCTATTTATGGGCGTAGCACCACCTTCTAAAAATTATCAAATTTTTATTAGCTTTCCTTAGCGTTCAGCCTATTTCAGTACCGAATACCGGTGAAGCAGTTTAGCACTGATAGCGTATTATGCCATTAGAGGCGTGGCTCCCACACTTAAAAGCATTCTGTTTATTTTATCGTTCCTTTGTGCTAACCCTATCACCATTTTAAATTTCATAAAAATCGATGCAGTGGCTTAGTAACGAAAGCGTTTTTTCCATTTAGGGGCGTGGCACCGCCCACTTTAAAAATAATATAGTCCTATGCACTGCTCTTCCTCACAATCTTTCCAATAAAAAAAAGAAAAATCAAGCAAATCGGAAACAGAGACTGAAGAGCGAGCAGAAAAACTACATTTCAGAAGCTGAAGGCACAAGTGAATATGAAGCAAAACGGTCGAACTTGAATACTATCAAGAGTGTCCCCGACCCCCCGCAGGTGTTTTTGGCTCATTTTATTATAAAATTCTGTTTCACGGATCGATATGGAAAGGTTGAAGAAAAATTTTAAAATTTACCAAGTGTGTCCCGACGACTCTGAGGAGGTTTCGGCCCATTTTTTGAAAAAAAATTCTCTACAACAATTGATAGGGTAAGGTCGAAGAAATTTTTTGAACTTTAACAGAATTATCCTAGCCCATTATTAAACAATTTTTATTGCACTTGTTCATAGTGAGAGGTTGGCAACAAAACTCCTAAAAAGGGTCGGGGACACCCCGGACATTTTTAAAAATTTTTCATCAACCTCACTGAGTGATGCAATAAAATTATTTTAATAACGGAACCCACACTGTCAAAAAAGGTCGAGGACATCTCTAACAGTTTCTAAGATTTATCTATGACTTTTTCCTGAGGATTGTAGCATTAAAGTTTTTTTAAAAGATAACATCAAAACTTATTTGAGAGATCGGGGACACCCCTTATATGCAGGAAAATTTTTAACGGCCTTTCACTATCGATTGTTACAGCAAATTTATTTAGAAAAATGGGTACAAGACCCATGAGAGGGGTCAGGGATATTTTTGATAATCTCCAAAATTTTTCTTTAACCCTTTCGACCCGGCTGGGACAATATATCCCAATTTACATATATATATTGTCCCAGCCGGGTCGAAAGGGTTAAGAATTCCTGATCGATTCGTGTAGTAAATTTTTCTCATAAAATTGGACCAAAAACTATTTTTGACCTACTCCCATCTTTTTATCCAAAGCGTTTTGTAAGGTATTCGTATATTCATGTCGAGTCTTCTGAAACAAAAATTCATTGTAAACAATCTTATCTTTACTCAAACATCAAATACGGTAGTTTACATTTAAATTTTTTGAAAAAGCAAAAATGTTCATACAAAGCAAAAATACCTATCTTTTTAAAGTTCGTTTATTCCTTAAGTTAATGGTGTTTGGTTCAAAAAAAAGCAATGTTAACTTAAAAAGAGAACAATTTTCAGAAAAAAACAACAAAAGACATTATTTTCAAAATTAAGCTAGAATCAGTTTTTTTCCCTCCTGAAAAGTAGCAGAAATGAGAAAGGACACGACCATGTCGTCAGTTAAGAGGTGAAACTCACTTAGTGCACTTTTTTTTGAAATTTGAGTTAAACGTACGACGCCACTTATCTTTTTTATGGTATATCGTGAGAAAAATTCAAGAATGGTACCTTCAGTAAAATTCATTAAGTAAATATAAAGAAAATACATTTTTGTAGAGGGTGTAAACCATTTCAAAACGATAAAAATTTTTTTGAAAAGACCCATAAAACCAAGATATAATGGGTTACGATGTTTCAGAATACGAACCCTGTAGCACCGTGTTCGCAATGACATTATCTTTATTTTAACATAAAATTTATTTATTAAACAGATGAGAGCAAATTTGTGGTATTGACTGACCTTTTAAAGCCTGGCAACCCTTTGCCTTGCAAGGAAAAAAAAGGCAACCCTACGTAAACATATGGTAGAGGCTCTAAACTTTCGAATGGCATATCATTTTTTTATTAAACAGATGAGTGCAAATTTGTGGTATTGGCCGACTTTTTAAAGCCTGGCAACCCTATGCCTTGCCAGGAAAAAAATATGCAACCCTACTTTAGCATATTGTTAAGGCTCTAAACTTTCGAATGGTTCATTATTTTTTCATTAAACAGATGAGTGCATTTTGTGAAAAAAATTCACTTTTCAATATGGAATGAACCATAGCCTTGTCAGGATTTTTTTAGGCAACCCACTCACAATATGTTTCTAAACGTATTTACTTTCATATAAAATAGTTTTTATCCATTAAACAGATGGGTGCAAATCTCTTCTTATTCGTATCTTAGACTAGGAAGATTTGGTCCTAGTACCTTTTTTTTTTTTTATTTTTGTTAAAATACGAGGTGTTGAAGTTGTAATTTTTAGTCATTTTCATAAAAATGGTATTTTTTCAAAAGTTGTTATATCGGCGGCTGAGTTCTTCTTTGCCGTATACGTCAAAACTCGCATTTTCGACTGAAGATGCAGTTTTATGTTTCTGAGTACGTTCTATCTGAATCTTTTATCCATTTTGTCCTACCTCTTTCCAATCCAGAGTTATATAGTATGACTTTCGCCGTATATCCTCCAAATAGCTCGTTGAATTACACTAGTTAACAAATGATTTAAAATTTTTTTTCCAATAAATGCTGTTAATCATTTTTTATGTAAAATTAGCTGCTAGTTCCGAAAATTGCATTAGTTTTTTTCTTTCATGTCGTTTTCGAGATACCGGTCATTTTTGGTTTTTGGACCAAAAAAAGATAGTTCCGTTTAAATACGATATCTCAAGAACTAATATCTTTGTTTAAACGTACTATGTGTCATATTAAAGGTGATTAAATTTTCTACAAATAGTATTCAAATCACTTTTTGGTTGGTTTGCTAGTTTCAGCGAAATAAATTGATTTCTTAAAAAAAAAATATTTTTTTCGAAAAAATTACAAAAAAGTCAAAATCAAATGCAGATTTAAAAAAGAAAAAAAAGTTTTAAAAAACATTTTGTTTTTATATGAGGAGTGATTTTTCAAAAGGGCGTAAAACCACTTCCAACCTTGAACAAACCTAAGGATGCCATCGCCATTACCATGCTAAAATGCATCCTCTAGTCCAAAATTCATCACAAAAAATGCATTTTTCTAAGATAAAATCATGATCAAAAGTCGCATATCAGAACAAAAGGGCTTATTTCCATATAATTTCATAGAAATTTTTAGAGTTTGATACAAAAAGACGTATTTTGAATAGTGACCAAAAAAACTTTTAATATTTTTTATATACCCCAGGCTATATATGTGCTTTACATACCATGCCTATAGACATCAAAATGAACTTCCAAATGGTGAAATAAGAGAGATTTTGAAACAAAAGGGCTTATTTCCAAATGTTTTTTACTTTTTGCAATTACTGCAAATAGGTTACAACAAAAATGTTAAGGGGATTAGAATCTTTGGTCAACTCACTATAATACAGGAGACATTAAAAAAAATATGTTATTGTAAACAGCCCATAAAAGTTTCTTCTCATTACTGAAAATTTGTTTAACATGGTTTTACGCCCTTTTGAAAAATAACTCCTCATATCATACTCTATATATGTGGCGGATTTTTCATAGTTTTAAGTGAATTCAATTTTCTGTAAAGTGGCAACACCACACTCGATAAAAAAAGAAAAACAACAATTGATTGTAATACATTGACGTTTTGATTCATTCTTTTTTGCTTTTTTTTTTGCGACTTGTTCGAATTAAAATTTTCTAGTATTGTAAAAGTGAATTTTTATAAAAAATAAATTATCTACGAATTAAAATACGAAGACATAGCCGTGTTTTAATTTTTTATAAATTGACGGCAATTGTGAGCTGTAAAACGTAAGTTGTCTCCAGCGGCAATTGCGGAGCGCTAGCCGCAAGCAGCACATCTTCATTGGTGACCCCGAACGGAAAACGTGGAGAGGAATTATTGCAAAAATTAACTGAAGCAACAAGAAAATCTAAAATTATTAACGATTCGGAAAAAGTAAAAGTGCAGCAATTTAGCCATACCCAGTGGATTGATTTTAATGCGAAAAGACTAAAAATTTAAAGCATCAAGGGCAAATTGTTAATGCATGTCTTTCAAAATGGCGTCAATTTAACATTTTTGCATATCATCAGACTGTGAACATGTGAGCGTGCATTGTGGGGGCAGCCATTTTTGCTTTTTTTCTAAAAAATGTCATTAGTAATCCTCAAAAGAACGAAAAATTTTAACTGATTTTTATCAAATCTACACGCATTTTATGTGCAAAACAACACAAATTAATGAATTAAATCATATTTTTGGCATTTGAAAATACTTTTCGACAAAATAAAATATTTCTACGATTTTCAAATGAGATTTTTCATCGATCGCAATTAAAATACTCAACTCATATTCAAGACATCATTTGAATATTTGCTGTTTCTGGTGGCACTGAATTGGAAACAAATTATACGTGACATCAACAATTTTGGACTTTGGAAACATCATTTTACATTTTATCGAATGAATTCAAGGACAATTACAGGTCAAATAATTCGACATTTTGATTATTATAGTTATTCATATTTTTTCTTCAAATTAAATTAATAATAAGCGTAAAGTATAACGTATTGAAATTAATAATTTTGGTAATGAATTTGAATTTAGTTGATATAAGATTTCTGAATTTTGCAATCATTTAATATAACTAAAATTCAGTAAGATATTATAGTATAGGACCATATATTAATAACAACAATTTCAAACATTTTTTTAAAAAAATTTTGCAAGAATTTTGTATGTAGCAGGTTAAGCATCATTTTCGTTAATTTTTTCCTTTATTTAATTTAAAAGCTTTAACTAATTGAATAGAAATATGACGGAATATATCAAAGTTTAATTGATTTAGTCAATGAGAATCAATCTCAAACACGCGATAATATATCAAATCTTGAATGCAATGCGGATGATTCGAATAATGCTAATGATGCTCAAAATATAAGCCAACTTCAATTTCAAATGGCAAATCTTATGACTACTTGTTCCCAATTACGCGATCAATTAAATCGGCAAGAATCGACGAAATTCAATCAGTCTCAAATCTCACATAATGAAACATTCAAAGTGTCAACTAAGATACCAGTTTTTTATTCCGATAAGCCAGATTTATGGTTTCATCAGATTGAATCACAATATCGTAACAATGGTGTTACTCGTGACCAAACGAAATACGATCTGGTTGTTTCATCATTGGATCCAAAATACTTGGATGTGGTTGCTGATATAATTCGTAACCCACCCAATGATAACAAATACATTGCAATTAAAACTATTCTCATCAAAGAATTCCAGCATTCTGACGAATCGCGTTTAAAACAATTATTAATTGGTATGGATTTAGGTGATCAAAAGCCATCTATTTTATTACGTAAAATGCGCGAAACCTCAAAAGGCATGGTTTCAGATCAAATTCTTGAAACACTTTGGTCAGCTAAACTCCCACAAACAATCAGTGCAGTCATTGTTGGTGTTGACACACCATTGAATCAAAAGGCAGAAATTGCTGATAAGATTCAGGACAGGATTAAATTTGACGAGCCATCCAATTCAGCAATTTCTTCGGCGTCTCATTTTTCAAGTGTTAATGCTGTCCAAAACAACGATTTGGTATTTCAAATTGCCGCGTTGTCAAAACAGGTCGAAGAAATAAATAAAAATTTCAACCGGTCACGCTCTAGTGGACGCTCTTTCATTTCAAATTTGGTGACAACGCACGCAAATGCACTGATTGGTGTAAGTTCAATTCCAATTTTAAGTCAAAAACCTAAATGCGCCGTGTTCAATGGCGGCAGAAACGGCATTCACAAATACAAGCCGCCGACTATTTATTTATGATAAACTGTCTGACAACCGATTTTTAATCGACACCGGTTCATATTTATCTATTATTCCACCGTCTTTTAAAAGTAAATTAAAAAATAATACTATTGCAAATAAGTTATATGCGGCAAATGGTACACAAATAGATACATATGGTGAAAAAATTTTAACCGTTTCCCTTGGCTTACGTCGAAGTTTTCAATTTCCATTTATAGTTGCCGATGTAACAAAGCCGATTATAGGAGCCGATTTTTTAGGAAAATTTAATCTATTAGTTGATATAAAAAAAACGTAGATTGATTGATTCAGTAACCAAACTTATTTCAAATGGTTCAATTGAATCAGTATCTTACAAGGAAATAAACATTACAACATTTTGCAAAGATGATTCTGAATATGGAAACTTGTTAAATGATTTCCATGATTTAACTTTACCACCAAATTACAACGATTTAAATAAAAATAATTTAACAGGCGTTTGCCATCACATTGAGACTAATGGTCCACCAGTCTATGCAAAAGCACGACGGTTAGCACCGGAAAAATACGATTCGGTAAAAAAACAGTTCGAATACATGGTAGATGTTGGTATTTGCAGACCATCAAAACCGCCCTGGGCCACTCCATTGCATGTGGTAAGCAAAGATTCAGGAACCGATCGTCCATGCGGTGATTATAGACGGCTTAATTCCGTCACAATACCTGATCGATATCCTATTCCAAATATCCAAGATTTTACGATTAACCTTCACGGTTGCAAAGTATTTTCGAAGATTGATTTGACACGCGCATATCACCAAATTCCCGTACATGAATCCGATATTCCAAAAACAGCCATAACAACACCTTTCGGGCTATTTGAATTTGTACGGATGCCTTTTGGCTTACGTAACGCGGGCCAAACCTTTCAACGTTTTATTGATCAAGTTTTAAAGGGCTTACCATTCGTTTTTAAGTATATTGATGTCATACAAATTGCGTCAAAATCCAATACCGAACATTTACAGCATTTACGAATCGTATTTGAACGTTTTCGAAAATATGGGCTCAGGATTAATGTGTCGAAATGTGAGTTCGGTAAAACCGAAATTAATTTTCTTGGGTACACCATTAATGAAAAGGGTATCCGTCCAATCGATCAAAAAGTAGAAACTATCATGAACATCCAATTACCATTGATCGCCAAGGATCTACGCCAATTCATTGCTTCATTAAATTACTACCGACGTTGTCTACCAAATGCTTGTGAAAATCAAGGCATTTTATAAAAATTAATAATCGGAAATAAAAAGAGAGACAAAACACCTGTCGTTTGGAATGATGATGCTATCAAAGCATTTGAAGCATGTAAATCCGAAATTAGAGCTGCAGCCTTACGTGTATTGGCACATCCGTGCCCTACTGCAAAGTTATGCATTTTTGTCGATGCTTCTAATTTTCGAGTTGGCGCAGCCTTACATCAAATTATTGATAATACTCATGAACCTCTCGGATTTTATTCCAAACGTATGACAGAGACACAGAAGAAATATAGTGCGTATGATCGTGAATTACTTGGCATGTACCAAGCTGTCAAGCATTTTCGTACTCATGTCGAAGGGCGTGAATTCACAATTTACACCGATCACAAACCACTTATTTCAATGTTTAAGAAAAAATTAGAGCAATGTTCGCCTCGTCAATTAACTCATATCGATTTTATTGGTCAATTTACTTCTGATATTCGACACGTTTCTGGTGAAAATAATTTCATCGCTGATATGTTGTCTCGTATTGAAAATCCAGAAGTTTCCGAAATTCACACAGTCGATTACGAACATTTGAAAAATTAACAAGAAAGTGATAAGGAATTAAAAATAATTTTGAATGATTCTAAATTAAGTTTGAATTTGCAACATCTTGAAATTCCAGGAACAAACTTCAAAATTTATTGTGATACAACATGTAATAAAATTAGGCCATATATTCCGAAAAATTTGCGTATACAATACTTCAAAATGATTCACAATCTTAATCACCCAGGCATCAAATCTTCAATTAAATTAGTAACCGATAGATTCGTTTGGCCAAGTATGAAAAGAGATTGTAATCGTATGGCAAGAGCATGTATTAATTGCCAAAAATCCAAAATTATTCGTCATAATCAAAGACCACTGAGTCAATTTTTAGTTTCAGATGAACGATTTAGTCATATAAATATTGATTTAGTTGGACCACTTCCAACCTCTCGTGGTTACAATTATTGTCTGACATGTATTGACCGCTATACGAGATGGCTAGAAGTCATTCCAATAGAAGACATTACCGCCATTACTGTAGCGAAAGCTCTCATGGCTGGTTGGATTTCTCGATTTGGTATTCCATACAATATTACTACGGATCGTGGAAGACAATTTGAATCCACGTTATTCAACGAATTGACAAAAATTTTGGGTATCAGGCATTATTGCACTACTTCGTACCATCCGCAAAGCAATGGAATTGTTGAACGTGCGCATAGAACAATTAAATCAGCTCTAAAATGTAACAATGCAAACGATTGGGTAGATTGCTTGCCTACAATTTTATTGGGTCATCGTTCGACCATAAAAGAAGACATACAAGCAACTCCTTCTGAGTTAGTGTATGGTACTTCACTTAGATTACCCGGTGAATTCTTTGATAAATCGCGAAAAGAGATTCCTCAAACTGATTACGTCAAAAGTTTACTAGGTATTTTTGAAAATTTAAAACCATTCGAAACTTCAAATCATAATACGCGCCGTAAAATTTTCGTTCAGAAAGATTTAAATTCATGTACTCATGTCTTTCTTCGTAACGACGTGGTCACACCACCTCTTACACCGCCGTACAATGGTCCGTTTAGGGTTTTGAAGAGAAAACAATCAACATATATAATTGAAATTCGCGGGAAAAAACAAGAGGTTGCAATCGATCATTTAAAATCAGCATTTATTATTAACGAAGAAATTGACTCACCATCAGATATTAAAAAAATAATCAAAATAGTTTAAGTAAAAATTTACCTATCGAAACAAATCGTATTAAAAATAACAACCAAAATAAATTAGATGAACCAAATAAATATTTAAGAAGTAGTAAAAATAAAAAAGCCAATGTTAAGAAATCTGTCACATTTAAACCACCTCCAGTTTTAAAAAGTGGTCGAATTATTAAAGCCACAAACAAATTTTCGTGACAAAATCACTCGAAGGGGAGTAGTGTGGCGGATTTTTCATAGTTTTAAGTGAATTCAATTTTCTGTAAAGTGGCAACACCACACTCGATAAAAAAAAGAAAAACAACAATCGATTGTAATACATTGACGTTTTGATTCATTCTTTTTTGCTTTTTTTTGCGACTTGTTCGAATTAAAATTTTCTAGTATTGTAAAAGTGAATTTTTATAAAAAATAAATTATCTACGAATTAAAATACGAAGACATAGCCGTGTTTTAATTTTTTATAAATTGACGGCAATTGTGAGCTGTAAAACGTAAGTTGTCTCCAGCGGCAATTGCGGAGCGCTAGCCGCAAGCAGCACAACTTCATATTTGTTAAGCAAATAAGATACTATCTAAGAAAATCGATGGAAAAATCCAAAAGTTCTATACAATTCATTGATAAGATAAACTGTTCGACAATTTGAAACTTTTTGTAAAACACATAAGAAAATCAAAAAGATTCTTAAATTAGGCGTTAAAAAAAAAAATTCCCGTGTCTCGTCTTTTTTCTCCAGCAAGTCAGATTTTTTTTAATCGATTTTTGAATTTTTTTAATCCACTGTATGTACATGTGTGTTAAATCGATGAATTTTACTATATGATCCTTACATCTGAGATGTATCATACGTTCAGTAAACTTGTGCAGGATATTGCGGGACGTTTTTTTTGTAGAAAATTTTAACCCTCCAAAACCCTCACAACCCCCATATATCGGTCAAAATGACCTACATGTGGGGGTTTTAGAGGGTTAAAATTGTCTACAAAAATATTCCTCGTAATATCCTGTTTACTGAACACATGATGTAAGGATCATATACTAATGTATTAAATACATGGTTTCATAATTTTACTTTGTTTATCAAACTAAACGTTATTTTCAAATGGGAAATATTTGTTTATGCAGAAATCCATTTGGTGTCGCATATTACGCTCATTAAAAAAAAAAAAGAATACTTCTAGGCATAATCATTATCCGAAGGCCGTGCAACAATTTGTGCATTAATTTATGAATGATTGTCAGTAAGATAAAGCTTATTGAAAATTCGTGATTCACGAAATAAAATCTTGGCTCACGATTTTGTGATTGATTCATTCTTATTTTTAACACTGATCCATAGCATGCATGTTATTTTTTTCAGAATTTTTTGAAACATTTTAGAGTGTTTCAAAAATTGTTTTAAAAGTTTGTCCCTACGAATACTGGTTTCGTGCGACTAACCGTTCTTGAAATATCGTGATTTCAAAATCAACATGTTATTTTATGAAAACGTTACACGGCTATATTTCAATTTTATCCCACTGTACTATGCTGTATTTTTTTTTTTTGTTATTATTACCATGTTATTGTTGTTGTTTCTACCTTTTTTATGTTCTTTTGTTTTTGTGTCTTGTTATTGTTGTTGTAATTGCGGCTATTTAAGTAAATTAGCCGCAATTGTTGGCCGGTATTGCCATTAAATTTTGGTTTTTCCACCAATCCTGTCGTTCGCTTTTGTGTTATTATTGCTGTTGGTTGCCACTCCTCATTGTTGTTGTTTTTGTTTTTGTTGGCCATGACTGATGCACGTATTATTTTGCAAAATTTTGATATGTTGCTGCTGTTAATTTTGTTGTTTTTGTTGTGGCAACATATTTTCGCTGTGCCCTTAATTTTATAAATAAAATTTGTAATAAAAATTTATTTAGCGCTTCATTATTTCAACACAAAATTCAATATAATGGCCCAATTTCGTTCAAAAAATAAACGCATTTTTGTTTTTGTTGTTGTTGCTGTTGCTGTTTGTGCCACCTCTATTGTTGTTGTTGTAATTATAAAGGTTCCATTTTGGTGTTTTAACAAAAAAATAGTACTTGCCACAATTTTGTTATTTTTGCTGAGTAGTTGGCAAACCAAATGACAGCCTAATTTTATGCAATTATTTTCGTTCAAAAGGATATTTGCGAAAAATATTTTACATGGTTTGTATCACGATATACATATAAATTACACCGTCCGATACGGTTTTGCACAATTGGAAAAAGCCAATATATTCTGAAAATTTGTCCTCCGATATCCTAGATTAGGTCGAAATTATTTTTAATCGATTTTGCATTCATTGTTGAGGCGACAATTGTAACCCTCTTCATTAGCGTGGGCCGAAATATTTTATCGGTCCGGCTCAGTGCAAATCAAAAAATTTGGGTAATTTTAACAAACTTTCACCAAGAAAGTATATATTTTCCGTGCAGTTTACACCCTGTTAATTACAAAGAAAATATATCCTTATGAATTTTAGTTTATTATTTACTATGCGCCCTACTATGTTTAATTTTGAACGATTTTCAAGTCGCGATATCTCATGAAGGTTAAGTCTGAGGAAAAAACAGTTTCAAGGAGCCCCTATAGGAAATTGAACGTTATATAAAATGCATGAACAATTTTTTTATTTTTTTTATGGCTTGTGGACGGGTGCAAAGAATGGAAAAATCGGTTAATTGTGACAAATTCTCCTCAAATAATTGTCAATAACATGGACATTTCTCAATCAATTTTCATGCTCAGACCACTTTTAAAATGATATTGAATTAGGCTAAAAGCTCAAAATAAAATTTTTCGTATTTGATAAAAAGTATTAAATTATCTATTATTTTATTACTAAACTACAAAAAACGTACCAAGGTTCACCTTTTTTTTATATTTTTTGAAAAGAGAAAAAAAAATAATCTCTCATTTGAAAAAGAGGGAAAATTGGTATGCCTAAGTTGGCTAAGAAGTTATGATTTTTAGAAAATTTGAAAAAAGGTCCGACCACAAAATGGCCACAACATTTCTTTACCCATTTTCATGTTTCGACCATTTTTAGAAAGGTATTGAATCACGCTATGCGTAAATGAAATTTTTTTTTTGTGTTTGGTAAAGAGTGCAGACTTTACTACTATTTTAATACTAAATGGCAAAAAACGCTATAGTACCTTTTTTCGATCTTCCAACATATATTTTTCTAGAAAAGAAGACAAAATTACCTTAAAATTAAGATGGTACCTTTAATGTAATTTACAACATTTTAAATTCCTCGAAAGATTTTGAAAATAAAACACGCCGAGCTGCAATACGATTACATCCTAAGTTGAATTTTGTCAGACGGTGTTATAGATGTACTTAGTCAATAATAACATTTTTCTTTCAACAAAAAATACATCAACCATTCAGAACGTGGCTCATAGAATGTAGTGGCACCGATATATGTATACTCCAAGATAGTCAAGCAGTTCGAAGTCCTATTCATGTGGAACAGTAGAACTTAAATCTAGTAAGTTTATATTTTAGTAAATAAAAAACAAAAAACTTTAAAATTATTGAAATATGAAATTCGCTAAAAATGCACTTATAGTAAATTTAATTTAATAGCGACTAAATTGAATTTTGCCTTAAGCGATAGTGAATTTAATTTCAAAAAATTGATTGAGATATAAAATACTCGGGTGTAAATTGCAACATCTGAAATTGCGTTACCTGAAGCATTTGTTGGCAAAGCGTTTTTTGTGCTTTTTTATGACATAATTTTTACTAAAAGTTTAAAATGCAATTCGCAGCTTTAGTGTTACGTACACACAGTGCCGTTGCAATTTTTGTGTCGTTTACATGGTAAAACATACTAACCGATGCATGGAAATAAAGCAAGTAAATTTGATGGCGTAAATTTCAAAAAAATAAAAACCAAAAAAATAAAAATATCTTACAAAATAAAATTTAGAATAAAATGTTTATGAAATTTTCCCGGTCACAGCAGCAATTGATGCATCCTACGCCGAAGATAATAAATGTGTCAACAAGTCAAAAAATGTTAAAAAATTGCAAAAGTTATTAAAAATTTTAGTATTTAAGTTGCCAAAAATCTTATTAGTGTAAAAAATTACTACCCATATGTTAAAAGATGTTAAAGAAAATTTAACGAGTATTCCAAAAAAGTTATAAAAGGGTATTTCAATAAGATTTTTCCCTTACTAATTTGGGCGCCAAAGTCAAAAAGTGGGAAAAAAGGAATTAACCCTCATCTCCCCAACATATTTTTAGCAACACAAGTCCACATCATGGGTATATTTTACCCATAACTTAAAAACATTCTGCATTGGTCAATATCCCAAATTTTTAACGAAACTTAGTTATTTCTACCTTAACAATCTAATACCAAGGCGAATTGAAAGGAAAATAAAGCCATATCTGGTCTTTTTACATGAATTTTAAGAAAATTTTGAAAATAAATAATTTTTACATTAATTCATTGGCAATTTTTTGAAACACAAAAAAAAAAAATAAAGTATAATGTTTTTTGTAAGAAATTAAATTTTTTATATAAATAAAATAAAGCATTTTTATATTATTATCAATTCAATTAAATAACATTTCTAAATTTTTTATACAAGATCATAAAAAAGTACCAAAAAAATAAAACAAATATGCTCAGAGCAAAAAGGTTTTTTACACCAAATTCAAACGTTTTTAGTTTTTCGGTCTTCTTTTGCCGGACATTAGAAACATCTGACTAGTTTTCCAGTACAACATTTTTTGTTTCCAGAGTGGACTAAAAGTACGAAAAATCTTCATTATAAGCTCCTTAAAACTTTTTCGAAGTTGTGTGATTTGGTATCTGCATTTAAGCTTTGGTTGAAATAATGAGAATTCAATTCTTTTCAAAATTTTAATTATTTCGTCGTCATGTTTTACTCTTTTTCGTGCCATTTTTTACTACTTTCAATCAAAACGAAAAAAAAAAAACTTACATAAGTCCACAACATGAGTAAAATTTACCCGAAAAAAAAATTAAAACGCTATACCTCCAACAACCGACGACGACCGCTTGCGACAAAGCCCACAACAAAAGGAGAATACAGTGAGGTAATTTACATGCGCTTACTTCGTTTTTTTGTTCGTTTTTAAGCGAATTATTACGAAAATAAACTTCGCATGGGTAAATTTTACCCATGGTATGGATTTGAGTGTTAAAATATCAACTTTTAAGGTCCAGAACATTCCAAAACAAAATTCTTTCAAGCCCTATAAATCAAATCTACTTTTAGAAAGCTCATACAATTTGTTAAAAGTTTCAAAAAAGAAGTTTTCTCTAAAACGTTGAGGCTACCCGAGAATATTTGTAAAACAAGTCAGAACATCAATTTTAACCTTATAACTCCCTAGGGGCATATCTAAGACTGCCTTAGGGTGCAAATTTTTGTTGGACTGGGCCTCTTCATTCACCTCCTAGAAGCTTTGTAACCCTATCGATTACAATCGTTATAGTAAAATAATAAAGTAATATTTACTCGTACTATAAATTGCCTACATTTTCCAATACATTTTTAAATAATAATTCTAGTAAAAATATTTATCTTTGGACAGACGTTTGCATAATAGGCCATGTCCATCCCAATTTTTTCGAAATTTGCAGTTGGGTTCTCAGATTTTTATAAAAATTCACAGAACTGCTCCAAGTGCTTAGTATGAAGACCTCTGATTATTACTTTTGCGCTAAATAGCTGTGAGAGCCACGAGAATTTTTTTTCGAAAGAATCACGTGACAGTTTTTTTTATTTTGTGCTTTATTTTGGGCTAGGATATAAGTCTCATTACTTAGAAAATACGAGGTTTACAAAAATACCAATATTTCCTATAAATGAAAAATCTTAATAATAAATTTTAGAAAAAAAAAATGTTTTCTTAAATTTTTTTTTACGAAAATTTTTTGAAGGGTAAAAGATTTACGTAAAAAAAAAAAATTTCCCTCAAAAATTAATTTTTAAGGCTTTTCAAAACATGGCCGTCATTTCGTCAATATTCTTATGATTTGTATG
Source organism: Calliopum simillimum (assembly GCA_951812925.1). NCBI lineage: Eukaryota > Metazoa > Arthropoda > Insecta > Diptera > Lauxaniidae > Calliopum > Calliopum simillimum. Next base: position 43,535,382 of record OX638370.1, read on the forward strand.
AGAAGCATTGGATTTTTTTGTATAGCTTGTATTTTGTAAGCACTGGAGATTATATCCCTCTGCTTTGAATTTTTTTTTTTTTTTTTTGCCACCTAGTGGGTATAAATCAAAGCACAAAATAAAGTTAAAAAAATTGTCACTTGACTCTTTGTAAAAACTTCCCTTGGCTCCCTCATCCATTTAGCGCAAAATAAGTCTTCTACAAAATGCTTGTTTTTACCCACCTTTTTGTAAAAAAAAAAAACCAAAAAATATTATTTTGAGACAATCAACTTTTAAGATAATTAAAAAAATGGCCGCCATTTTGTATATTTTCAAAATTTTCCAAAGTTAAAAATGAGAATTGAAATAACATTTATAATGCTACAAGAATCCGAAAACAAAAATTAAAAAAATTAATTTTTGACAAAATGGCGCGCTTAGAGAAAAAAATTGCATCGATTTTTCGCAAAAACACCACTTAGGCACTTTGAAGTTCCATGCCCATAACTTGTAAAAAAAACTTTTTTGCAAAACTAATAATGTGAGGTCTCCATACTGAGCACTTGAAACAGCTTTGTGAATTTTTATAAAAATCTGAGAACCCAACTGCAAATTTAGAAAAAATTGAGATGATCATGGCCTTCAACCGAATGAGCTAGTCTAAAAGCAAATCCATATCAATGTGTTTTTATAAAATGAAGTTTTATGACAACCGTGAAGTTAGGGTTGTCATAAAGTTATGCAGAGTGACGCAAAGTATATAATTTTCATTAAAAAGTCAGTCAGGCTATATTTAGCGTACGTACTGTTTTGGGTGGTGCTAGTAATTTTTTTAAAAAAACAGTGCATGTTTTGTTTGAAACAGTACGTCCGGCAACCGTAGTTAAAGTTTTTCTTCAAAATCGTCCACATAGTAGACAGGCCCAGGCCGAGTTGTTGAGAATCGAGTAGAGTCGATTAATTAGCGTTCTCAGTCACACTCACTCTACAGCGGCGATGGCTTCTTCGGTAAGCACAGTATGAGCTCGTATTGGATGTATATTAGGGCTGTTCAAAAAAAAAAAAATTTTCGAATTTTCAAGATATACTTTGGCATCACGATCTACATCATGACAGAATATCCCAAAAAATTTTTCAGATTTTTAAATTCATATTTAAAGGTGGCTCAAAGCAGAAATATATTTTTATTATTTTTTTTTTAGCATTAATTAGAAAATGTTGTCAAACAATTTGAAAAATTTATTTTAGAGTAACTGAATTGTTTTTTTTTTTTTTTAAAGTTTATTAAAAATGACGTTAAAAAAATTTTTTTTCTAAAATTAAGTAAAAAAAAAAAAAACAATTTACACTTGTTCCTTGGATGATTTTAAGCATTTTATGCCATGGGCACTTTTTTGTAAGATGCCTCCCTCTTGAGTAAAAAGCGTTTTGCCTTTCGCGGGGCTGCATTACTATGTTTCAAACGTTATGTCATCGAGCCTGCTGACCCAAAAAAGTCTTAACATGTCTTGTCTTGAAGGTTTTTAAGAGCTCTTTTGAATGAGATCTTGTAAATTAAAAAATGTTCATTTCGTTTAAAGCACGATGACTTTTTTCTTTGAAAAACCTTTAAATTTCGCCTTCTTAGGGAAGTTTTTCGTTTCTTAAGAAGTGCAAAATTTGTTTATTCAAAATTACAACGTAGGTTTTAAAGCTCATTAAAAAACAAACAAAATTAATGTTTTTAAGTTACTCTAAAATAAATTTTTCAAATTGTTTGACAACATTTTGTAATTAATGCTAAAAAAAAAATAATAAAAATATATTTCTGCTTTGAGCCACCTTTAAATATGAATTTAAAAATCTGAAAAATTTTTTGGGATATTCTGTCATGATGTAGATCGTGATGCCAAAGTATATCTTGGAAATTCGAAAATTTTTTTTTTTTTTGTACAGCCCTAATGTATATTATCCATTAAAATTAACATAGACATAAATCAATTCCTTGTATTCCATAAAACTTGCTCAGATGGATGATTATGCTCATCGTAATGTGTGCGAAGTGCTCTGCAAGTTTGTCATACAGATAGCCAACTTTGAAAACAAATTTCCACGATTTGTTTCGATGTGAGCTTTTGCCAAAGCATAGTGAACATAAATGTCGAACATATATGTAGGTTTAATTTGTCAACTGGTTTCACAGCTATCCTCCTAGAAAATTATAAATCTCTATAAATCGTCCCTATACAAGTGAAAAGCACTAAGTCAATTTTTCTACTTTGAAGTTCAAAAAATTAAATATTCTAATTTTTTATGGAAATGTTTGTTTTGCTTTAACTTTTATGATGAAAATGAGCACTTCTTAACAGAGATATGGCTAAATGGATATGATCAAACTTAAAACTATAATATTTTGAACCAGATATACCAAATCACTTAAAACTAGAAAAAGCTGACTTAGTGCTTTTCACTTGTTTAGGGACGACATGAATGTTAATCATTTTTTTTTTTTTTAAGCAAATTGTTCCCAAATTTTATTCGGCTGTTACAAATGTCCATGCATAGTCAACATACAATAGCATCTCGTTAAATGTAGGGTATGAAAAAATAAAAATATGTAAAAATGTTTACTAAAAAGCAAACAAAATCCATATGAAAAAATGTTGCATTAAAAAGCAGCACATTTTTAAAAAAAAATGTTATAACTGTATGCAACTCACGTGCATTACATGCATTTCACACAAACAAGTTCACACACTGGCACTCACATACACACAGACACACCAACAAATACCTTCGGGTGTTGCATGCAATAAATGCTGATCACGTGTCTGCTCATGTGATCCCTTGTTGACTGCACTGCACACAACGTTGCAAAGCGTCAATTGCATATGAAACATCAAAGGGAGCTTTGCTACTTTTGACTATGGAATCCTGCTGTTGCTGCTACGGCTGCTCCTGCTGGTCCAATTGGTGTTGCAGCTACTGAGTGAATTTTTGCTTCAAAGGAATGCGGATAATGACCGAATTTTTTTTTTTTTTTTTTTTTGGGTAGGTTCCGAAGGTATGCAGTTCACAAATTAAAGCTGTTTTACGCAAAACACCAAATGGAACGTCGTTTCTGGTTTAATACTTCGGCGTAAGTTTATTTGCTTTGCTATGTATTTGAAATGTTCTGAAAAAATTATAAGTACAAAATCCAATCGTCTTCTTCATTTCAGACAGAATAATTTAATTTTTAAAATTTTTTTCGAGATACACTTAAACTTAGGCTTTTGAGATGAGATAGTACTGCTTTTTTTCAGCAGCCATAAAAAGGTTCTGGATTCCAAAAGATTAAAAGTTTTGTTAATAAATATTTTTTTCTATAAAAGTATTTTACTTTTTCTTAAGACTTTAAAATATGCTTTGCTTTTCTCACCAACTGTAGGTCAATATCGGCTTTTCTGCCTGAATCCTTTCTTCGCACAATAAGCTGACACTTTCTTTAATACAAAATAAGCCTTTGGACAGCGATTTTTGATGCACCTGTTTTAATACCCTACACCCAGAGTATATTCACTTTGTCCTTCCGTTTGTAACACAGAGAAGGAGGCGTGGTAGATAAGGAAAAGTATATATATTCTTGATCAGCGTCACCTCCTGAGTCGATATAGCCATGTCCGTCTGTCTGACTGGCTGGGTGGCTGGATAAGCGTGGAAATAATTTTTTTGGGAAAACTGAGCAAGAAAAATCGATGAAATTTGGGACGCTACCTACGTTGTAAAAGTAAGCTCGACTTATTGAGAATGAGCGAAATCGATCAGCGGCCACGCCTACCTCACATACAAAAAATATATTCAAAATGCAACTTTAGAAGTTTTTTTTACGACTGTGCGACCAAAATCTTAGCAAATTCGAACAAGTGGGCGTGGCATCTCCCATACAAGCAAAAACTTCAAAACGCTATACTGAAAGCGTTTTTTGAGATAATTGAATTAAATTTTACTCAGATACTAAAAACTATAAATTCAAGCTCTCAACAAAAACTGGGTAAAATCAGACAAGAGGGCGTGGCATCTCCCATATAAACAAAAGATTGAAAACGCTATACTGAAAACGTTTTTTGAGATAGTCTAACTAAATTTCAGTCAGACACTAAAACTATAAATGCAAGCATCTGAGCAAAACTGGGTGAATTCGGAAAAGAGGTCATGGCACCTCCCATTTAACCCATTCGACGCGGAAAAAAACTGTGGGGTACACAATATTTGTGATAGGTTAATCTTAGAAACTAATTTTACTTAAGTAAAATGTTTGACCGTCTCTGAATTCAAATTTTCACCGCCAGAGGCGCTTCCGGTCTATACTCCCAACAGATGTTTTTGATTTGAATTTTCGGGGTACAATGTCCTTGGAGTGGTTATAAGAAAAAACAGTGTTTAATAAAAATTTCATTAATTTTATTAATTCATTCAATTTAAGTGTTGTTAATAACCAAGTTATATTATTCAAAAATTTTTGGGATATATTGTCCCAGCCGGTTCGGAAGGGTTAAGCAAAGTTTTCAAAATACTGTTGTGTAGGTTACTCAATGTTTGGCCAAGCCAAAGGTTACGCTTTTACTAGTCATTAGTTGTAACTGAATATTTTAATTCTGGGTTTTCCGGGTATACATCTATACATCTCTATGTTTTTTATGCCAGAATACCAGCTAAATCACATTATGACATTACTTTTGCCTCTATAAGAATTTTCAAAATTTAGTATGAAAATAAACAAAATATTTAATGCAAGATAAAATTTTCGATCGAAAATGCGCCGAACTAAAGTTGAACGCAGAGGTATGGTTCCTTGCGCAAATATTCATAAAATTGAATGATCTTTCATATAGAGGTGTAACCAAGGTCGATATATACACAAATAAACGGAATTTAGTGCAAACATTTGAAAATATTTGTTTAAAAATAGAAAAACTCTCCGTTTTCAAAATCGACGCTGGCTACGATTTAGATTCTTGTCAGAACTGACTTCGGATGATGTTTTGAAAAGAATCCAACAAAAAACTCTGTCGTCCTCGAACCTTTTAGTTAATTTTTTTCAAGCGGGCCGTGACTTGCTATTGTACACAATGTGGAGGTCCACGCCTCTATGGAGATTTTTTATTTTTACATATTCTAAATGGGCAAGTACGTAAAAGGTCGTACTTAAATTTGAACTCATAATTTTTAAGTGGTAATCTGATTCGTAACTATGCTGCGCAACATTCATACTTATTAGACTTATCATATGTTATACGGCAAAAGCTAAAAATGGGAAATACCTTGCTGCCAGAGGCTGAAAAGTCTCCTATGGTTATAAGTATCAAGCATACAAATTTTGGTTTTTATCGGAAAATATTTGACCATGCCCCCAGGCCGTTGAAGGTCAGAAAAGCTCTATTTATAAGAAAATATGAAGCGTTTATCGAAAAAATTAGTTAATATGTTAATATTATAATAAAAATCACAATTTGGACACGTTTAAGCTTTTTAACGCTAAATTAATATTTTTTTTTTTTTTCAAAACTTCAATGTCTTTGCGGCAGTACAAAACATTAAAATATCAAAAAATACCATATAGTATTTTTTATTAAGTAAATATATTATGGAGCATCTTTTCGCATTTCGAAAATCGCAAAAAAAAATTTCGCTCCACCATAATGTGTATTTTGCTTGCGTTATCTCAAGAAATGCTCTTAATATTGCGTTTTGAACATATCATTTGTATGGTGTCCGTTGACCTATTTCACTTGTTTTCAATTCCTCGGGCTAGCTTTGACGATTGAGACAAAGTACCAAATTTCATTGAATTATCTTGCTCAGTTTTCTCAAAAGAATGTATTTCCTTGCACAGACAGCCAACCCGCCAACCAGCAAGCCAGACAGACAGACATTTCTATATCGACTCAGAAGGTCACGCTGATCAAGAATACATATTCTTTTCTATACTTGCTACGCCTCCTTCTTTGCGTTACAAACGGAAGGACAAAGTGAATATACCTTGGTTGTGGGCTATAAAAATGTGTTTGATGCTATCCAGCATTCTTTGTCCAAATCTACGCACAAATACATTTTTAATGGTATTAATTTAAATTTGTTCTCCATTCCTTCTTAATAAAAATGTTGAACAATTTAAATTTTAAAGCAAAAGTTGATTACCAGTCTTAAAGCATTTTTATACCCTACACCCCAGTGTATTCAGGAAGCGTGGTACGTATAGAAAAGGATATATATTCTTGTTCAGCATCACCTCCAGTGCTGTCGTTGACACTTCAATTGAAGTGTTTTGCTCCTTTTTTATCAAAAACACTTCGCCACTTCCCCTTTCATAAAATCACTTCACTTTTTCTTGAATACAAAATATGTCTATTATTTTTATGAGAGTTCAGAAACATACTTTTTTGTATGCCCGAAGCCTGCCCTGACTGAAAAGTAATTTTTTTTTTCAATATATCAAGCGAACAAAGCAAAATTTCGATATACTTCACAGGAAACTTTTTGTAGAGAATTAAATAGTTTATAGACCAAAAAAAGAAAGCAAAAATTTCGAATTCTTGTGTTTTTTACTCTTTTGTCTATAACTGTTTTAGGGTCAGAGATAGGTAAAAATGTAGCAGAATATCATAAAAGTTGATAAAATTTTCTTTAAAACGCTTCATTATAAAATTTTTAGGTGAAAAATTAGCCGAAATTTGACTACTCGAACATTTAAATTTTTTTTAAGTGGTCGGAAAAATTATTTTTATTCAAAAAAAGGCGTCTTACGAGAAAAGTGTATAATGCCTAAAATACTTAGAATCATTCAAAGAAAACGTTTAATTTTTGGGTAAATTTTATGATCCAAAAAATTCTGAAAAAAATTCACACGTATTTCTTGAAATATTCTAAGCGTTTTTTGCTTTATACATTTTATTCGTAAGATGCCTTGTTTTGAGTAAGAACCGTTTTTTCGGTAAATTTTTGACCTAAGAAATTTTGTAATTATTTTTTTAAAATTTTTTTAAAATATAATTTCACATTTTGTTACGTGTAGCATAAAAATGAATGAATTGAATCAATAAAATTGTGATTTTTGTGTTCACTTCGCTAATACTTCACTTTTTCAGAATTTTACTTCGCAACACTTCACTTTTTACAAAATTTCGCTTCGCTCAAACTTTTCAAAACGACAGCACTGATCACCTCCTGACTCGATATAGCCATTTCAGTCTGTCTGTCTGTATGTCTGTCCGTCATTAAAATCATTTTAATAATTTTCGGGATAAAAATAATTTTTTGAAAATTAGTGCACTGCTTTTGCCACCAAAGACCGCTCGTTAGATTGAAAATGAGCCTAATCGGTGAACGGACACGCGTAGCACCTATAAAAAAAAAAAAACATTTTATGAGCAACTTTTACTATGACGCCACCAAAATACACATAAAACTAGGGACGGTAGGTGAAAGCTCAGAGCTAAAACTAGGTCATTTTGAAAAAGAGGGCGTAGTACTTTGCTTATAAGCAAAATTTTCAAAATGATACACTGAAAGCATTTTTTAAGATAGTTCGACCAAATTTTTATCAGGCACTTGGAATAGAAAGCACAAGGTTTGAGCAAAAATTAAATGAATTTTGACAAGAGTAATATTACTAAAATACTGCCATCCTTACTAGTTGAATTCGAAAAATGGTTTAGGGTCCGTGAAGTGTTTCCTGAATGGCATGGTGCCTACTTAGGCCATAACGAAACACGTTTTGCCCAGAGAACGGAAAACATACATACATACATATTTATAATTCTTGCATCTGCATACTTTAATATAATGTATGTATGTGTACAACGATTTTTGTATGCGTATATACAGGGTGATTTGGAATCCGTACAACACCAAATAGCCCAGGAAAGTTAGACAAAAAAAAAGCTGCTGCGCGAAGTGAATTTTTTTCATCGGAATTATTTTTATTTATGCATGGTTAATAATGTGTAAAAAGTCCATTGAAGTCCATTGTGCGCATAAAAAGTTATTCAGCCTCAAAGGTTGCTAAAATCAGTTTTTTGCAAATATCTCGCTAACGCAAATTGTGCACAGTTTTTATATGTAAATGCTACGTATAAGTTCGTATTAAAATATCTTACTTTTAAAATTGCGAATTCTTTTTAACGAGAAGTCGTATTGTACAAAAAAAAAAAATTAAAAACCTTTCAAAAGATAATTGGATTCTGTATACACCGTATTAAATTTTTTTTAGAGCCAATTGCGGTCTAAAAGATTTTCTACAAAAACCGTTAAGGTTTCGAAAATACTGGTTATTTGAAGGATATCTCTGAAACGGTAAGTTATACGATAAAAAGCGCATCAATTTTGTAGAAAAATACAAGATCTACAAAAAATAAGCCATATGTGTACACATTAAAGTAACCGTTTAGAAGTTATTCAATAAAAACCGGTTTTTTTATCCATTTAAAGGTTCAATTTTTGGAAATTCGCAAAATCAATGGAGTTATTGGAATAAGTACATAAAGGGACAAAAGTAATGACATAAAATGTATTGACTCACATTTTGTTGCAAATGAATAAAATTGAGTTACAGAGTTATTTTTGAGAATTTCTAAAAATGGAACTGGGAAAAGTTGTTCAGAATATTCTCAGAAATCTTACATTTTCCGGTATTCAATCGATTCCCACCACCCTGTATGTATTGAAAAAAAAATTAAAAACAAGTTATATAGCTCATTTAAAATTTATTACAAGTCAAATGAAACACGTCGCCTCATAATTAAGAGACATAATCTGGATGCGTCCAGCATATGAACTTATGTATCGACGGCTTATATTCAATACCCTCTATCTACAATTTTCACGAAAATTAGTTTTTGATGGTAAAACCTTCATTGAGACAAATGGCATCTATGATATTAATTCCAAACGAAAAATTTGCTTCCAGAGCTACTTTTTTCCATTTAAAGAAATTCACTATCTACAGCAATCGATTTTGTGAAATGCAATATCCTCTATCTACATATGAAAAATGAAAGATTTTTCACTTTATTATATTTATTGGGTGGCCGTTATATACAAGGTCATGACAAACGGTCGTCAATCGGCTCCAAATGGCGAAAATAAATTTTCTTGATTTTTTCAGCTTTGTATGTTGAACCTTGGTAGCCTTGCTGAGTCGTGATTGGTCCTTTTGTAAACAAACAGATAAGGCTAGACGCATGAAATTTGGTACAGATGAAAACAATATTGCCAGGCTATCTGGGATCAAAAATGGGCGTGATCGATTAAACTTGATTTGAAAATTAATACAATTGAGAAGTGTCCGCACCAAAGGGCCTAGGTACCATTTCGAGGCAAAAGTTGTGTCATAATATGAATCGGGTGACATTTTGTTAGAAATAATATTAATTGTTTTTCAATTTCAATTGATGGCATTATGTTAAAAAAATTATACCGGTCAAATAACTGATTATTATAACACATAACTTAGGCCCTTTGGTACGGCCACTCCTCAATTGTATGATATATACGAGTCATAAGAAACTGGGTATTAGAGCGGTATCCAGACGGACTTGTGAATGCAAAACATGAGAACTGAAATCTGAGCTCAGATTTTTATATAAAGTACCCTAAGTTCTTGGAAATTAGATGTACCCAGGAGCAAGGGTCTTTATTCCCTACTCCCCGCCCAGGCCTACCATAGTCTTGCGCCCTAGTTTTTAATAGCAGTTTATGGTCAACTGGGATTAGTGGTGAGCAAACAAAGACCAAGATCATAGCAGTCTTGGTCTTGTTCTTGCATATTGTGTCTTGGTCATTAAGTCTTGGTCTCAAAGATGCCAAATTTCGAATTGAGACATGATTTTATGCTTGAAACGGGCGTGACACACCAATTAACTATAAATTCGAAAGACTAAAAAGCAGTCTTGGTATTGATGATAATCCTGAGCAAGACCAAGACCACAGAAGTCTTGGTCTAGCAATCATATCAGCGATGTACCCAGGAGCAAGGGTCTTTATTCCCTACTCCCCGCCCAGGCCTACCATAGTCTTGCGCCCTAGTTTTTAATAGCAGTTTATGGTGGACTGGGATTAGTGGTGAGCAAACCAAGACCAAGATCATAGCAGTCTTGGTCTTGTTCTTGCATATTGTGTCTTGGTCATTAAGTCTTGGTCTCAAAGATGCCAAATTTTGAATTGAGACATGATTTTATGCTTGAAACGGGCGTGACACACCTATTAACTATAAATTCGAAAGACTAAAAAGCAGTCTTGGTCTTGATGATAATCCTGAGCAAGACCAAGACCACAGAAGTCTTGGTCTAGCAATCATATCAGCGTCTAATACCGAGAACAAGACCAAGAATCAAGACCAACACTAATTTTGCTCATCACTAACTGGGATTTCCTTATTACGCATCTAAACAAGGATTTTTTCTATCATGTAAAAATTCTGAGTTATCTTTTCTTAGAAGTCCGAAAATCACTGTTTTGAGGCCTACTTAGAGCTATATAGGAAGCTATAAGCAAGGATAACACAGCATCCTTACATGATAGAAAAATAAACCAAGTTTAGATTCATAATAAGTAGATCAAAGTTCAAAATGAACGGCTATTAAAAATAAGGACCTATAATAGTCTGAGCTCAGGTTTCGATTCTCATATTTTGCATTCTCAAGCCCGCCAGGCGCCTAACCTATTTTGAGTTTTCTTTTGCTAAAAAACCATCTATTAATAAATAATTCATAAAAAAATTGGTTTTTATTATTGTGCAATAAGCTCTATCTGCTTGTTTGAACACGCATTTTATAAAATATTTGAATTGCAATATCCTCTATCTGCTATAATAAGGCGAATAACAAAGGTTTTTTTTAAATTTTTTTATTTGAGGGATCTAGTGGCTCTTTTTAATTAATATCGTAGTACTTCGTTTGATTAATACTATAAAAAATAGCGAATAAAACAGTTTTTTTGCTCTCCTGAAAAATTGTGTTTTTGTAGATAGCGTGTATTGAATATAAGCCGTCGGTATATTCCACAACGTTTTCATGTAAATTTCAGATGGGATTTTACATTTTTTTATCACTAAATTTTAAGTAATTTTTGAATTTAATATCCCATGGAGTAAAGCCGTTATTGCGCTGCAAATTGTTTGTGCAAAATATTAATTATGTGGAAGCATTGAATAATTATTCTGTAAGGGAGTGTCATGCCATTACCATAATATGCGTCGGTTAATTGGTTAAAGTCAATTTTATAAACAAAATTAAATGATTCATTTAGCAATATCAACATTTAAAAAAACAGCAGTCTCAACGAATCATTGTCATTTAATATATTACTAAAAAATATATATGAAAAAAACCTTTTTCGACTCAAATTTTTAACCTAAGTTTTTTAAGCTGTAATTTCTAAAAAAAAATCCAGTATTACCTTTCCATTCCTGCCCCGTCGCTTTCTCTACGTTGCAAACGGAAGGGCGAAGTGAATATACCCTGGGTATAAAAACAAGATCTGTGAATATAAAAGCTACATATATATGAATGACACACTTTCAAATGACCTCAATTCAATATTCTAGAAGGGTCACTATTCAAGTTGAATTTACATAGTATTAGTATGATACATACAATGTTATTTTCTTATCTTACAGATGAATTGATTTCGTACCTACCCCTCAGCTCGTAATAGTCTTTATGCGATCAGAAACTCTTTCCATTCTGCAATCTGATCTGAGGGGAACAGCTCATGTGTTCGGAATATCGAAACCGACTCGCTGAAATATCCAGTTTTCCTATGTTTCTCGAATTCATTGACATGGTTTTAATAAAGAACTATGCAAGGTCGGAACATATCTTATTTCTCTAGATATAAATTTTAGAAAATGCTTTCCAGCATAAAGAGAAATATAATGCTTCATCATCTAAGGCCATGACTCAAGATAAATTGGGAGTGAAGAAATGTCAACATAAATTGCATTGTTGCAGCTTAACTGAACTCAAAAGTATTGTACCATTGAGAACAAGAAACACAATACTCCCGCCAAAGCGGATCTTACCTCTGCAAGTATGAAATTTTTTTACTTAAACTCCCATACAAAAACATTCCAATAGAACAACAATATGTTATCCTTTAAAAGGAAATACTACCTTTTTTTATATTTTCTGTTTTTTTTTTTTTTTACTTTAACTGAAATGAAATTATGAAACGTTTATTTGTAGTGCAGAAACTACTACAGCTGCTGCTGCTGTTACTTTTGTCATTGTGCATTGAACCAAAATGTGAGCAACATTTTTTATTGTTGCTAAATACAGAAATTCTCGTTTACACAGACAAAAGTTAAAATCGGCGAGTCCTTTTTGCTGTTGCTCAATAAACAGACAAAGCAATGCGTTAGTGTTTGTTACTTAATGCTCTGTGTGTGTGTGTTTCTGTGTGTGTTTGAGTACCGGCAGTTGCAATAACAATAGTTTATGTTACTGCTACTGTTGATGTTACTGGTATTGCTGCTCCTTTTGCCATTTGTTTGCTGTAGATGCAATTTATTTGCTGCTCAATTGATTGGAAAATCAAAATGCTTCGCTTCACATGCTTCGTTGAAGACTGAAATGTGTTTTTCATAAGTGAAATGATTCTTTGCGTGTGTGTGAGTGTGAAATGATATAAGTTTGTTAATTTTTTAAGACTATTTATATGCTTGAATCAGATTTGAAGTTTTTTGTAGTTTACAATACTAACGATGCCCAAACTCCATCTCGTTTCAGACAATTTAATTGAATTCTTCTTTTGGTCTATAGTTTTTAAAAATAACTTCTTTAATAACACTAATGCTCAACAACCAAAATGTGTTTGCTCACTGAGGTTTGATTTTGTTGAATTTGTTTTAATGGAAACAACAAAAGTTTACTTTAATACAAAATAAATTGAGCATTTACATTTCTCAATTGCTGCAGGACATGCAATTTAAATTAAATGAAAATATTTTCAATCAGCTTGACATGGTGAAAATACGTTATACCTAATTTTGTGTATGGACTTATTTTGCTAACATGTCGTATGAGTAACATTTTAGCATATAATTTTATTGTTAAAAAGTCATACATTTTTAAGCATATTCCTTGTTCGATTCAACTTAAAACTAAAAACTTTCCAGCATACCCTTGGCATATTAAAGCGCTACAAAAATTTAAAATTTCACTAGTGGCTGCTAAAAGATAAACGATTTCAAGTGCCAATACTGTTTTGGAATATTAGAGCATATTAAGCATACTGTCTTAAACTTATTATTTGCTCTAAACTTATATCATTTACATATGTATATTTATTTCTTTGCAGTGCATTTAAGCAAAAAAAAAAAAAAAAAAAAACACTAAACGTATCAACATGCTAACAATTTGAACTGCAAAAATCCCACACAAACCGCAAATAAATATTCGAGAAGTTTATTGTTCACAAAAACCCTAGCGAAACACAAGATTAAACTGTAAAGTGCGTGTGATGCTGGTAAAGCAGCCTTAAAATGGTGGAATTGGAATTGGGTTGCATGTAGGCATATTGAAAGCAATGGTTTAACTACCACAATTGCTTTGCTGACTGCTTGGCTGCCATACTAAAACGCTCCACTCACACTAGTGTTACCTCTTTTTTTTAAGCTTCATACCCACACTACCAATGCTGCCAAGGTTCTTGCAAGCTTGGCCACAATTTTGCAAACGCAATTTATTTGCTATGAAGCGCCCAAAGGATATGAAAGCAACGTCAAACCGTGTGATGCCAAGTAGAACACAAGAAAGAAGCGTTAAGGTGGTTCAAAAAATTTCCATCTACTATGACGTATGTAAGTATGTGTAACATGTAATTTTTTTTTTTCATACATGAAAATCCGTTTTATGCTAGGACTAAAAATTATATTTTAAGCCGATGTAAATAGAGAACTACTTAAACCAATTAATTATGTAGTTGTTGTTGTTGTTTATTTCTGTCATAAGTACAATTTTTACATTATTAGTTACAAACTTTGAAATTTAATCCTTTGGATTTCACAGCAAATAAATTCAATTTAATAATAATGATTAACAATTAAATAAAATTAAAATTTATAGGAAAATGATAGTTAAAACCTATAATAACATTACAATAACTCTAGATAAAGCAAATCATGAAGTCAGGTTTTTCGGTCTACTATAATAAATAGAGGAAAAAAAAAACCTGCTTATTGTAACCTCCGTATAAGCGCGAAGGTAGAAAACCTGCATTTATCAAAAAATGATAGGCTCATAATTCTGTTATCTTCGGCATATGAATCACTTTTTGTTTTATTGCAACAACTGTAATTTCATTACATTTTTAAGTCGATGCATATTAAGGTGGGTCGCCAAAATGATTTGTCCTTTGTAACGAATCTTCCTTATGCTTGGGATTAAACTAGCCGGTGTCCAAGGTTCTTGCAAATTAGAACACAGCAGTTTCAGTTTAACTTTGTTCTTTATTGTTATTTTCTCGAGATGCGTTAGAAAATATTTACTTCAAGTCCCTAACTAATTCTTAGTCCGCAGCAAATTCTCGTCCCTGGCTACACCTCAGTGTCCGTAAGGAAAAGTAATAGCCATATCTATCACTTATAGGTTAACTACTCCGTTTACAAGGTCCCCACAGGATCGGGAAGACTTTTTAGGGTCACGTATTCCTGTGAAGCTTGGTCCAACGGTTCTACCGCCTGACTTCACTGTCTTAGATTTGAACTACTCAGTTTATCAAGGTCCCCACAGGATCGGGAAGATTTTTTTGGGTCACGAATTCCTGTGAAGCTTGGTCCAACGGCTCTACAACCTATTCTCACTATCTTAGCACCACTATGTCCTGTATCACGATGGTACTAGTATTTCGTTGCACGTTATACTTCTTGGCACACTGTTGTAACTCAGCGACGCTCTGCCGTTGTTTAATAACTTTTTCGTTGTTGAATTTGTAGCACTTTGTAGTCTCACTGATCCTTGTTGATCGTATAGCACTTTGCGGTATCACTGATCCTTGTTGATCCTGTAGCATTTTGTAGTTGCATTGATCCTTGTTGATCCTGTGGCCCTTTGTAGTTGCACTGATCCTTGTTGATCCTGTAGCACTTTGTAGTTTCACTGATCCTTGTTACTTCTCCGATGACTAATATTATTATTCACTTAATTCACTTTTTTCATTTCATTTATTTGAATAAAATTTACCATATGCTACAAGATTTCATATCTTATAAATTAGCATAACATTATTTGACAGTGAATTTGTAACATATAAAATAATAACAAATTATAACTTATCTAAAACAATGAGGCAAATGTAATGAAAAAGTAAAAATTGGCAAGAAGAAAAAAATAATCAAAGCAAAAATTTATTTTAATTATAAAATACTTAAAAGTTCAAAAAGTTTCTTTCGAAATTGTGTCGATGACCTAATAGTCTGCAATTCGTGTGGAAGATTGTTCCACTCTTCTTCACTTCTTGATGGCACTCGCCAGACTAATCTCGATTCACTGGCTGCGCTTGCTTTTATACCTTACACAGTGTTTATGTAACTGCATGTATTTGTGTTGTTTGTTGCTATGTATCTGTTTCCATGCCAAAACTGCTTTGACTGGTTTTTTATGTGTTTGTGTTGTTGTTAAATGTTCGGTATTGAATGCTGTTGGTAAGGGTGTTGCCTGCTATGTGGGTGCTATTGTTGTTAAATGTTCTATGTTGAGTGTTGTTGGTGTTGATGATGCTGTGTTGCATCTCAGAATGCTGTTTGGCTGACCGTGTTCTTGTGACTCAAAAATTCCCAAATGGGAAATTTTGGGCCTTCACACCTCCTACGCATCCAAATATGTTCTTTGGCTTATTATTCGACATCACACGTTGAAAATTTTGCCTGAAAATATGCTACGTTTTTTATAGTTTCAAAAATGTTGCCTTTTAAAATACTAGTATTCTTTTGAGTTTTGTACAAGAATATATATAGTACAATCATTTGGGAGGATAAAAATATCTCTTTATCTATAGGCTACAATAAAAAAAACACCATTTAGCTTGTAGTGCAAGTAATTCTCTATAAATAAATATTTTTACTTTAAACATGTGACTCACCGTTAGTGAGTTATCGTAATTTTTATTAGGATATCTCCTGAGTTATAAGTCATACAAAAACAATTTAAAGGCCAGAAAATTTTATACGCTACAATAATTCACAATATTTTTCTCTAAATGTAACCGATAAGGAGATATTTGTAAAAAATGATTTTGAACGCCATTTTCCCAATGTGATGGCGCGAGCGAACACGATTCTAGGTGGCAAATCGAAATCTATAAAATAACTCACTTGCAAAAATCCCGCAAAACTTTTTAGGTAGAACAACCAAATGACTGTACTAATAGTAATAAATTTAATTTTATTTTCATTTACATAAATTCCTGACGTGATTTGAGTGTAGTGTACACTAGATAGTATCACAAAAAAAAAAGTTTACTGTAACTTCACTTCGGTCGAAATCGGAATGAAATTAATTTTAAAGTGCTCTGCGTTTCGAAAAACAAAATGGAAACGGAATTTTATTGCAATCAATAAAGTTGGCTACTGATTTCAATCCGATTTTCTGAAAGGCAATCCCGATGTGGTGTTAAATATCGAAACGCAGAGCACTTTAAAATTGATGCCATTCCGATTCCGATCGAAATCGGAATTGAGAACATGCCTGAATAAATAAATAAATAAATTGGTAGCAATCAATCTTCTACTAGGACTGATTCTTGCGATTAAGGCCCCAATTTTCCATATAAATAGCGTTTTTCCGACATTCAAAGGCCTTGCGGCACGGTCAAATATTTTCCGATCGGAACCAAAATTTTTATGATTGAAACTTACGCCAATAGGAAACTTTTAAGCCCCTGGGAGCAAGGTTTTTTCATTTTCATTTTTAACGATAGGTCTAATACATATCCATATTAGAGAGGATCAAATTTTTTTTCCACTTACTTTCATTTAGTTTCGGATTCTCCGTTAAAATCTAAGTTAAAAACTCCTTGGGGCCGTATATCTGCGGTGAATTTCGACTCAGCCAAAAATCGTTTGAAGTATTGGGTTTCTTTCGCTGTTACGAGATTGTCTGTGATAATTTATAACTTCCGAACAACTTGTTGTATTGCTATGATTTTAGCATTGTTAGAAAGGTGTTGTTGCGTAGTCAGAACGCTTTGGCTAATTTATTGAAAAAAATTATCTAGTTCAAAAGTTATGACCTTTTGAATGAAAATATATAAAAACTTTATACGAAATGTACCAAAAATTTTATCTTTTTTAAAAACAAAATATACTTTTAAATTTTTTTTATAGTATATACAAAGAACTATCTAGGGAGGGTCTATTCATTCAGATACGGCTAGGCATTTCAAAGTCGTGACTTTTTTAATAAAGACAAATACAAACTTCATACAAAGTTTATTAAAAATTTAATCTTCCAAAAACAAAAAAACCGTTATTTTTGAATTTTTTTCTATAGCTCATTAAAAGTCTTTTCGAACACAGTTCTGTTCTATAAGATACGGCAAGAAACTCCAAAATTATGACATTTTGAATCAAAGCATACATTTTCTTTATAATACTTGATTTTTCGAACTTTGAGCCATTATAGCACCGCTTAGTGACCCAACTTCAAAAAATCCTTTGGCGATTTTTTTCTACTAATTAATGGTAATCGAAAGTGCTACACAAGAACTCATAAAAAAAAAAAAAAATTTTTTTTGTTCAACTTTGTTTTAAATATTTTTTCACTCAACAGTTCTCATCTGCTCTCATTCAAAATGTCATAACTTTGGAATTGCTAGCCGTATCTTACAGAACAGGACTGCGTTGGAAAGGCGTTTTGATGAGCTATAGAAAAAAACTCAAAAATAACGGTTTTTTTTTCTAGGAAGATTAAATTTCTAATATAATTTGTATGAAGTTTTTATCTGTCTTCATTCAAACGGTCATAACTTTGAAATGACAAGCCGTATCTGGATGAAGAGACCCTCTCTAGATAGTTCCTTTTATACACTATAAAAATATTTAAAAGTATATTTTTTTTTTAAAAAAAAGACGCAATTTTTGGTACATTTTGTATAAAGTTTTTATATATTTTCATTCAAAAGGTCATAACTCTTAAACCAGATATTTTTTTTCAATTAATTAGCCAAAGCGTTGATACTACGCAACAACACCTTTCTAACAATGCTAAAATCATAGCAATACAACAAGCTGTTCGGAAGTTATAAATTATCAAAGACAATCTCGCAACAGCGAAAGAAACCCAAAACTTCAAACGATTTTTGGCTGAGTCGAAATTCACCGCAGATATATGATCCCAAGGAGTTTTTAACTTAGATTTTATCGGAAAATCCGAAACTGAATGAAAGTAAGTGGAAAAATTTGGCTTGGAACAAATTAATCCTCTCTAATGCATATATACATTTCTTCTTTATGGGGAAGTGAAAAATGTGAGTGTAAATGAAAAAAAAAAGCATAACTTTGCAAAAGGAACAGATAAGAATATGAATCCAACGAATTTTTCATCAGAAATCAATAATATATCGACGTACGTTTTCAGTTTCCCTTGAGATTAAACTCGCACCTGTTACTTGTGTGTCGTATTAATTCTAACTAGAGTTCGCCTTGTGGCCGAAATTCGACCATTTCGATTTGACCATAAAATAAAGGAAAAAGTTATTATACCCTTCCTTGGTCGATAAAACACAAAAAGCTTTTAATATTCTTCCTTAGGGTTTGGGTTATCTGCATCGGTGCAGCAGCTAAGTTGCAATATCGTACTTTCCATTTAGAGGCGTGTAACTCCTGCTGAAGAGCAAACAGTTTTTGATATCTTTCTATACCAAAATTCATAAAAATCAATCATGCTATCGTGCTATATAGTGCTTACTCTATATCTATACCAAATTTCATAAAAATCGTATGCAGTATTTTCGTCGTGAGGACGTTTTTTCCATTTAGGGGCGTGGCACTGCCCACTGAAAACATAATGGTCATGTTATCGTTCCTTAGTGCAAATCCTATCTACATACCGAATTTCGTTGAAACTGATGCAGCGGTTCAGCCGTGAGAGCGTTTTTTTCCATTTAGGGGCGTGGCACCGCCCACTGAAAAACATAATGCTCATATTATCGTTCCTTAGTGCTAAGCCTATCTTCATACCAAATTTCGTTGAAATCGATGCAGCGGTTTAGCTGTGAGAGCGTTTTTTCATTTGGGGGCGTGGCACCGCCCACTGAAAAACATAATGCTCACATTATCTTTCCTTAGTGCTAGTCCTTTCTCCATGCTAAATTTCGTTAAAATCGATGCAGCGGTTTAGCTGTGATAGCGTTTTTTCCATTTAGAGGCGTGACACCGCCCACTTAAAAAAAAATATAGTCCTATGCACTGCTTCTTCTCACAACCTTTCCAACAAAAAAAAAATCAAGGAAATCGGTTGAGATTTAGGTATAGAAACAGGGACTGAACCGATTTCGTTTGCCTATTTATATATAGATTATTTTTTATTATGGCTTTCCGTTTCAGATGCGAATTAAATTCATACGTATATTTTGTTGTACGAATTTCATAAGGGCATAGTATACTTTTAGATATAAATTGAAATATGCTAGTACAGTAAAACCCGCTAAGTTGACCCTCTTTTAAGGGATTTTCTTGCATAACTGAACTAAAAAAAAACCTATTGATCTGTGCTTCATTCCCGCTTAATTGGTTTCCTCGGCTTATTAATAAGAAGAGAATACCAGTTTTAAGAGATCACCAATATTTAAAGCAAAATTGATCACAAATTAGATTAAGGCAATACTTGCTGAAAAATAAAATGCATTTTTTTTTTTGTAATTTGTAAATTTAAGAATTTTGTACTATATTTGTGCACTAAAAAAAAACCACTAAGTTAAAACTAAAAAATGTCGCATGCAAATTTTTTCTTCGATTAATTGACTGAATCGATCACTTATTTAAGATTCTTATGATTGATTCGACGGATCAATTAAACTAACCCGTTAAAGTGATTCACCACTTTATTTAACCGAAAAGTTTATATTATTCACCGAGCATCTTAAGTTTTATTCCATTCCGATTCCAATCAAAATTGAGAACATGCCTGATTATTTTTGGTCGACATTATGAATACAATGTATTCTGATCGCTTATTGAAAGAAAGCTTTGAAATCTTAAATTTAAAAAATTTTGAATATATCTCTTTAATGATACAAGTAAGAAAAAACTGTTGGTTATCTTTTAATTTTTCAGTCATGATGGACATTTTTATGGAAATACCCATATCCATTCAGGGATAGTGATATTGTAATAGAGTTTAGCTACTAAGACTAATACCCTTCTTGGCTATTTAGCTTCAAGTTTTAAATCAAGTAAAGCTTATTGAATAAATTAAGAAAATGAAAAAATAATGAGTTTTAATGTATTATTTTTTTTATAATTTTTTCTTAGCTTTTTCGCACTTTCTCAACATACCCACGCAGATCACGTGTATACATAACTACAAAAAAAATAATGGGAGTCATTATCATTGTTGTTTGACGATTCTTAAAAGTCCCTGGAGAGAAATTGAGAAGATTCCATGAAAATCCCAAGAAAACTATTAAATAAGGCAGGTAAGAAATAAAAACAGTTAAGTTTTTTTTATCCACCGTACTGTGAAAATAATCTGGTAAACATTAATCAGAACTTAAATTGACAGTTTTCATTGAAAAACTCATGGCCTTAAGTGTTTTAAGTGAAGGCTTACTTATCAAAGAGACGAAATTATTATGAAGTAACGACGATTATCTTTGGACTTAATTACGTTAACTTTTAATCGTATTCAGCAGCAGCTATTGTTTTACATTGCAATGCTTCCTCAATAACCTATTTCCTCTCTTGGCAACTTCATCCTTAAGCTCAAAGTTTAAAAAAAAATCAAAATTTTTGGCTCACCCCAAAACCAACCAACAGCTTTCACTCAGCTAGCTAAACTAACACAAACGGACGCACTAACTCACCTCGAGGCAATAGTATGGCTGTGTCTGCTTTTTAGTAATTTCAATGTATGCTTGCATACATACACATGTACGTCTATATGTATTTATGTGTATGCGTGCGTCTGAGTTTGTGTGTGTGTGTGTGTGTGTTTGCTTACATTTGTTTATAATGGCGGCGCTTTTGTGGTTTTTGAATTGGCGCTGCAAATGTTTTAATTAAGTTTCAGAGCATCCAACAACTTGGTCCTTTTGCTGGCCATCAAGCGCAGAGCAGAACAACAACAACAACAACAACAACAATTTAAGCATTCATATTGCTAAAGCTACTTTTTCTCACCCGTTTATCCTCTCTATTCCATGTAAAATTGTAATCCACTTTGTGTGCAAAAACCCTATTAAGCGTAAATATGGATTGAACTAAAGTTGCTGTTGTTTATTTATTTACAATTTGTCTTCAAGTAGTTTTTCACAATACAGTGCAAGGATACCAACAATGTGGCAACAGAAGCAACAACAACAACAATACTGAAAACAACAAGTGGTAAAATAAATATTCAATTTCTCCTTGAGAGCAGTCTGTTTTTATTTTTTTGCCCAAGTAAACGATTTTTGTGGCAAAATTAAATTAAATGAATTAAAATTTTCTTATGTACTGAATGGCCACCATAAAAGGGTTATTCTTTTTGGCTGCTGGGCCTAAAAGTTTAAAGAGAAGATTTTGTAGTTTAAATGTAATTAGTTGAGTTTTTTGACACGTGCTTCAAGGAGAAAATTGATAAATAATGTATTTCGAGGACAACGTTGAGATCTGTTTGAAAGTATGGCGGAATATTCGTATTAGATTTTTCGCCCTGTGAGCTTATGTAAAAATCTACGTAAGTATTTATGCCGAAAGGATCAGTAACTAAGCTTTGTACTTTGTGTCGCTTGTACATTTGTGAACGTTTGCATTTTTCAAAGTTTGTCTAACTACACTTTTCATCTTGAAATCTCTAAGGAGAAAATTCTTTAAGCAGAACTATTTATTGAATAAGTAAAACATATTTTGTTTATTTTGAAGAAAAACAAAAGCATGAGCGAGTAACAATTTTTTAAAAGCAATATCAGGACCACCGCAATGTAGGAACTCTCTGGTTTCATACCACATCCTACTTTGAGGAGCTAATTGAGTAAAGTTAAGATTATCTTCAGTTTCAGAACTGTAAATAATAAAAACTAGACTCTCCTCTATTCTTTTACCTAAGATTAAATGATACACTGGTCAGCAAATATATTTTTACAAATTCTATTCGTGACATTGAAACGTAACTCTGCTTAGGACTGTCTATTAATGGTGGGAAAATTGTACTCAAAAAAAAAAAAAGATCGTACTTAAAGCAATACGCAAACCAAATATTTTGTCAAGTTAGTTTATTGACTATTTTTTTGCTTGTATAGTACTAATGAAAGTACCAACGCGATTTTTCTAAATTGAAGTATGATAATTTTATATTGAACTAAATAAACAGTCGTTTTTGCAATTTTTCAACAACAGACGCAAGCAAGTGTTAACATGGAAATTGATTCGGCTACTTCCACATACATATTTATATATTTTCATATATAAACATGTATATAGCCTCATCAGATCAGTTTTAGTTAAATCTTGCCAGAAACCGTACTCGAACCCGTGACTCCGGTTTTCTAATGAAAGAGAACGCGGTGCTTAAGCGATTATGCTATAGGTCACGAGTAAACTCTCTGAGCGGGATCGCCATTATGCATAAATCATAAGGCTCACTAGCGCCGTCTGTTGTGAAAAATTGCCAAATTGTTAGTTGGTAACACACTCTGGTTTTGAGACATGCTACGCTAGCTACAATTAAAACCTACAAGGGCGGATTTGTTTTCCACATACAATGCAGGCTCTCGAAATTACGAGAATTTTAATGATAGATAGGCAGGTTCCCCTAGATAAATTATGAAGGTAGTTTATTGACTGTTTTTTTATTGCTTGTATAGTACTAATGAAAGTACCAACGCGCTTATTTCTAAATTGAAGTATGATATTTTTATATTGAACTAATTAAACAGTCATTTTTTGCAATTTTTCAACAACAGACGAAAGCAAGTGTTAACATGGAAATTGATTACATATGTTTCGGCTACTTCCACATACATATTTATATATTTTCATATATAAACATGTATATAGCCTCATCAGATCAGTTTTAGTTAAATCTTGCCAGAAACTGTACTCGAACCCGTGACTCCGGTTTTCTAATGAAAGAAAACGCGGTGCTTAAGCGATTGTGCTATCGGTCTGAACAGGATCGTCATTATGAATAAATCATTAGGCTCACTAGCGCCGTCTGTTGTGAAAAATTGCCAAATTGTTAGTTGGTAACACACTTTGGTTTTGAGACATGCTACGCTAGCGTCTGTTGTTGAAAAATTGCAAAAATGACTGTTTAATTAGTTCAATATAAAATTATCAAATATTTTGTCGTTTACCGTTTGCATTCTTTTTCTGCTGATTAGAATGCAAAAAAAACATTTAGTTTTTTCGTGCCATAATTATTTTTACGGCAACTTTGCGTAATCACTGTTTTGCAGCAGAAATTGTGATTCGAACGGTTCAAATGAAGTGTGCTGAGCTAAGCAATGTAAGCAAAATTTTTTCCGCTCGTGTATTTAGCCGCTTTCGTAAAAAGACTGTTTTTTATACCCTACACCCAGGTATATTCACTTTGTCCTTCCATTTGTAACGCAGAAAAGGAGGCATGACAGGCAAAGATATGTATATACGTGTGATTCTTAGATAACTGTGCTTTTTCGTGTTATAAAATTGGCAGATAATGTTTTTGGATTTTTGCAAGTTTCTTCATGTTACCTTGTGTAAAAACACTCACAAAACTCACCGTTTAAGTAGATCAACTCCATGTGTGAATTTACGGTTTTGAGGTCAAAATTAAGAATTTTTGCTGCCACGTTTGTGACTAAATTGCCGCGTATTAGCCATAGTATTATGGTTTTGAAGCGTTTTGATGAGAGACATATTGCATTTAATCACAAATTCACACTTCAAGACTAATTTTCCAACCGTGTCATGTCTCCGGTGGTCTATTTTTTTATCCACTACCGCCCTGAAGATCAACTATGGTTTTCTAACCTCTGTTTTTATAGCCGATTATGGTGGATTAGGATCTTCTAATTACGAATCTGTTCTTCATTTTTTTCTGTTACATCAGAATCCTTAATTATCCTTGCTCAAAAGTGAAAAAATCATTGTTTTGACATCTACTTAACAAAAAGAACAACAAGTAAAATTAATTTTTGTCAATAGATTCAGATAGCATAATTTATTATCAATAAGACATAATTTACCGTTTTTCAATTTGTTTCCCAGTTTCCGAGTTATAAGCCTTTAAGGAAAGGATACCTCTCTTGTTGATAACAAATTTGACTATCCATATCCGTTTACAAAAATTAATTTTACTAATTGTTGTTTTTGTTGTAAGTAGATGTCAAAACAGTGATTTTTTCACTTTTGAGCAAGGAAAACTCAGGATTCTGATGGTGTAGAAAATTTTTTGTATTAAAAACATAATTAATAACCTTCAACTACACATCTATATACTCAAACTTTATATCAAAATATGTTTTTCGCAAAGTGATAAATGTGCCACGTGTATTGTAATTAATCGCACTTTGTGAAGAACACTTTTGAGTTTAAAATTTTTCCGAACGGTTTTAGAGTTATGTATGCAAATTCTTCAAAAAAATTGTTTCATTCATACGATGAAATGTACAACCTGTGAGAGCCGAGTGTCATGTTTGTGACCATATTTTTTGAAAAAACCTGTTTTTGTATATAAACTACCCTATAACACGAAAACAGATTTTTTTGGACGCGTCTGTAAATGATAACTTTTGGGTAACGGATAGTGATCAGAATTAACGCATGTGTATTGCAGACTATTGACTGATACAGGAATACCATGCAGTAATAACATAATGCTTTCAAGAAAGTTTGTTTTTAAAACTAGGGGACAGATTTCAATTCAAAATTGCGACCCCAAAAAATTATTTAAAACTTGAGCTTAGGATATTGTAGCCTTAAGTATTTACTCAATGTGTGTAGTAACTTGTTTCCTGTTCTATTTCCGTTTTTTGGTCGTTTTTTATCGTTATGTTTTTTAAAAGCAGGGGTAGGACATGCCACGTTAGTGATTAGGGGTATATTTGCAAACTTTCTTAGTAGACCAATAATTATTTGGTGGTAAAATCGATCCACTGTATTAGAAAAACATAATTCCTAACTTAAAGTGTAATTTTTTGTGAAAAAAAGGCCTACTGTATAGGTGAAATCGCCAGAGGATGCAAAAAGTACAGTTATCTGAGAATCACCCATATATTCTTGATCAGCGTCACCTCCTGAGTCGATATGGCTATGGTCGTCTGTCTGGCTGGTTGGCTGGCAGGCTGCCTGTCAGTGGAAATATTTTTTACGGGAAAACGAAGCAAGATAATTCGATGAAATTTGGTCACTGCCTTCCTCGTTAATGGTAACTCGCGGGATTGAAAATGAGCAAAATCGGTAAACGGACACGCCTACCGCCTAAACAAAAAATATATTCAAAATGCAATTTTTTGAATGTTATTCACGATAACGCATCCAAAATAAACCTAATTAGTAGGAATAGTGACTGTAAGCATTAGGCAAAAACTAAGTGAATTCGGATAAGAGGGCGTGGCATTTCCCATACAAGTAAAAGTTTCAAAATGCTATACTGAAACCGTTTTTAAAGATAATTTCACTCAGATACTAAGGATAGTAAATGCAAGTTCAAAACAAAAACAAGGTAAACTCAAACAAGGGGGCGTGGCACCTCCCATAAAAGTAAAACTTTCAAATGCCATACCAAAAGCGTTCTTTGAGGTAATCCAACCAAATTTAAAAATGTTATACTGAAAGTGTTTTTTGAGATAACTCAACTAAATTTCACTTAGACACTGAAAACAGTAAATGCAAGCTCTGAACAAAAATTTGGTTGATTCGGACAAGAAGATGAGGCACCTCCCATACGTTCAAAATTTTTGAAATCCTGTAAAGGTTATCCAACAATTCCGCACAAATACTTGAAATAGTTAGCGAAAACTATGTGAATTCAGAAAAGAAGGCGTGGCACCTACCCTACAAGCAAAATTTAAAAGTCCTGCAGTGTAGAGTATTTAAGTTTTGTTCAGGTCAAAGGTAACGACCTTACTAGTTTATGAATGACTTCATTTTAACTGATCCGTAGAGAAAACAGCTAGTCCGATTAAAATTTAAAGCTTTTTGTTTGAAAGATTATTATCTTTATATTAATTATAATCATATTATGTTTCCAACGGTGTATTGTTTGTTGGAATCGATTTAACAATTGTTGAGTAACAGTGGCCGAAATTTAAAATTAGACTTAAATTTGATGATATTTCATCACTCCCACTAAGTTTTTTCTGACCTAACCGTTAATGGACAGTTCTAAGCAAAGCAACGTTCGAAAGTCACGAATAGATTTTGAAAGATATACATATTTGCTGACCAGTGTATTTGTTATCGACCCAACGATGCCAGTAGCTTACACAATTGAGAAAATTACTATTATAATCTGAGCGATAAACTATGGTTGAAAAGTAAGTTGACAGAATCTCAGAGCCAAATGGCACTTTGAATACATAGTGTCTGTTAACCTTGTGATTCCGAATTATTGCATTAACTCAGTCGAATGATATTGTTGTCCAGAACAAATGATCCTTAGGACTTTATTAACGAATCCAAGTCTTCCGAAAAAAATCTCAATGCCTAGATAGGCTTTAATCTGAATTGGAATAGAAAAAGATTTTTGAGTGAGTGATTTTCAGGCAAGCTTGATAATAAATAAAATAAAATTTTGTCACACACTGGGTATTTGTATCTGAAGTAGGGATCCAAAAGGGCTCCTAATTATTCTCTTCCTTATCGTTTTTAATGAAGAGGATTCCCTTCTCGAACAATTAGAATAACTCGACTAAACTCGTGACTTTCCCGATTAAGCAGGTGACAATACATTAGATATTCAAAAAGGCCTTGGAGCTTTGAACAAAATTTGAATTATTTTGAGCTATATTTATCTAACTTGATAATATTTACAAAAAATGTTTGACTTTCATAAACATTTTTGTTTTTTTATAGTTTTTGAGAATTTCTAAATATTTTAAAACAGCATTCGAATTTTCAAAATTTTGCGCTGTTATTAACTTCTACCAATTTTCAAAATTTTTTCATTACTTAAACATTTATTAATATTTTGCAAAATTTTGAGGCAGTTTCAATTATCTTTGAATTGATTAAAGTTTTTCAACATATTTTGACATTTTTCCAAATTCTCCAGCTTTTTCAATTTTGCAAATGTAAACGTCTAGTGAAAAAGGTACCTTATCTTTAGAAAATAAAGACCGTTTTTTGCACTTTATAAAAATAAAAACAATTTTGAATAAAATGACACCTCGATCACTACAAAATTCTAAAAATTGACTGAGTTATGGCATTTTGAAATCGTAAAATGAAAAACTCAAGTTTGTAGATATCGATGTTCAAAATTTGTCAATTGTCAATTTTAACAGGGTAGAGGATCGGTAAGACCGCTTTAATTGCTATTTGTAATTTGATAACACCGTTCGACACAAAAAAACACATGAGAAAATCCAAAAAATTCTTAAAGTAGACGTTAAAAAAAAATACCTTTGTCTCGTGGTTTTTTTCCACTGTACAAAAAAAAAAAACAAAAATACCGCATTCTTGTGTTAAATCGATGAATTTAACTATATGATCCCTACAACTGAGGTGTATCATGTGTTCAGCAAACTTATGCAGGATATTGCGGGAAATATTTTTGTAGAAAATTTTAACCCTGTACAACCCCCATATGTGGGTCATTTTGGCCCTTTTCTTAAAAAGGTACAAAAATGACACCTAAAACAGGGGAATATTGAGTCAGTATGTACTACAGAAATATTTGCTATACAATTTCACTACTAGTTGGTGCACACTTAAAAGCAAAATTTCATCCCTCAAGCAAAACAATCGTTAAAATCAGTAAGCAATTCTAACAATCAATATTTTCCAAATTTCATCCCACTGTAAAACTCTAAAACTACATTTTGGACAAAACTCGTTCTGACAAGATCATAACGAAATCACACAAGGATCATTTTCCTACAACACATTAACCTTTTATATCCTGTTTTATGGGTCTTTTTGACCCCTTTTTCCAAAACTGAGCCGCAATGGGTCACAGAATTTTGCAAGAATATTATACAAAAAATTTCACTAAGAGTTACCAAAGACGATAAATTCTTAAAACTTAAGGTAAGCGCGTCACGGATGTAATTAATATGCAATGTGAAACGTCCTAATTGATTTTAACGATTTTTTTGGATTCGGGCTTAAATTTCGACCTTTACGTGTTGAGAAACTAGTAGTGAAATTTTATAGCAAATATTTCTGTAGTACATACTGACTCAATATTTCCCTGTTTTAGGTGTCATTTTTGTACCTTTTTAAGAAAAGACAAAAATGACCCACATGTGGGGGTTGTACACTGTTAAATTTTTCTATAAAAATATTTCCCATAATATCCTGCATAAGTTTGCTGAACACATGATACTCCTCAAATGTAAGGAGCATATAGTTAAATTCATCGATTTAACACAAGAATGCGGTATAAAAAAACTTCAAAAATCGATTAAAAAAAAATGTGACGTGCTGGAGAAAAACCACGAGACACAGATTTTTTTTAACGTCTACTTTAAGAATTTTTTGGATTTTCGCATATGTTTTACAAAAAGTTTGAAATTGTCGAACAGTGTAATCGACCTCAAATCAGTTGTAAAATGTTCAATACATGTCTAAGCACTGAATTTTACCTTAAACTGAAAACCGGTAAAATTTACCCTATCTCTTATTTTTAGCTGTACCGCTAAATTTTGTGAATGAAGATAAGGTGCCTTTCCCACTGGACGGTCACAAATATACATAATCTGGCTTATTAACTACACTTGTTTACAGCCAAAATGTACAAGAAATGCCACTAATCTCGTAAATAACTAAAAAACATTTTCATAGATACGTTTCCGAGATATGAATTTGACTTCTTCGTTACTACTTCATTGCCTTCATCAACTTTGGTAATATTGAAAACTTTCAATACACTAGTAAGAAGAAATAAAACGAAATAAAAAATAACTAATTTTAACAAAGAGGCATATAAAATTTTTATTTTTATTTGTTGTTCTTTTTTTACTTTGTTTTGCTACATTTTTACTACCTATGCATTTGTAAAGCTTTGAAACTTTGCAACGTTACAAAAAATAGGTTGTAGTAGTTTTATGTAGTTGGCAACATTGGCATGAATAATGCATGCAAAATCGATTTGTACAGGAGTGAGCTAAATTGATTTATATTGCTTTCGTATGCACTGTGTTTCTCTATTTAGAATTTTATTTTTACAAATGGGATGTGACAAATAACATAAAGCTTTCAGGGATAAGCGGATAAAGTAGTGATGAAGTGATGTTGTATTTGTGTTGTAACTCAAGTTTTAAGTTTTGTGTTGATTATAAATTTAAAATGTTTAGTACAAGTATTTATTGTTTTAAGTTTTAAAATAGCAAATTTCTAAAAGATAAAAAACTGGAATTGACTAAAAGGGTCAATTTTATAAGCGCTTTTTATGGTTTATTGAGTAAAATGAACACGTAAGTTGTATTCAACATTTGACATAAAGTTCCTTTTTTCAAGTAACAATTATAAAAGTGTCAAGAGGAACGCCTATTTAACGTGCCACTTCCTTGCTGCAATAAAAATGTTTTCCTTTTGATCCTGTTTAGCCAATAAATTAGCTTTCATGTTGCAAGCTCGTTACACTCACCATCATTTCAAACTATGTTAGAAATTTAACACTTTACTTGTGATATCCTTTGATATTTCAAATGTGTTTTGCTAGTTTTTCTTACACATTTTGCGCAACTTCCTTTAGTCTTTCAAGTAGGATATCCTCCTTATAGTGAGGGCGCAATCCCCATACATATAGCATTTAGATTTCAAAGCACGCCCGTGCGGACATTCATTTTTATGACATGTACTTTAAGCGTTTATTAGTGTGTCCTTCCTGCATTTCCATAGTTGACCTTCAGTCGATGGGGAGAGGCGGGTGTGCAAAATTGTTGTTATGGCTTCTTTGGCTATTGTTGTAGCTTAGAGTGGATCACTTCTCTTGTTGTATGCCATTTCGCTGACTCATTTTCAGTGCTTTCAAAATAATGTTCACCCTATCACACATTGACCCTTGTAGTTGGCCACTACAATGGTGCCAACAACGCTGCGTATGATGATGCGTCATGCATGTGAAATTAAAGCAACTTCCGTTCAATTGTTAGAGAGCAAAAGCAAAGTAGCAACAGCAGTAGCATCCTTTATGTTTAATTGCCAGTGAATTAGGATACAGAGTTGTATGTTTGTAAGTGAGGGAAGAAATTTTCCCAGAAATACTTGTACTCAAAGCATAAAAGTTGTAACAGCAACAGAGTAGCTGCTGCTGCAGGAAATGCCAAGTGTTGGGCGCATTGCTGGCGTGTGAAGTTCCACTCTTTGCGATTTGTAGCGGATGTACGTGATGCACGGTTAATTAGAATTACACACACTTGTTTGATGCAGGCGTAATGACAAAGAACGTCAATCAGTTATAGGGAGAATATTGGGTAAATGGTGTAAATTGGCAGCGCAAAGTTTCGATGAGTTAACTTGAATTCAAATTACATACGCTTAAAGTCTACAACGCAGCATAACAATAAAATCAACTTCATAAGAACTCATACAAAAAATATACTTTAAAATGTCCACAGTCCTTAAACTTTGAAAGTATGTCGGTAGCGTAAAAAAAAGGTAATTATTGTCATCAACGCCAAAAGTTCAGCGCCAACACTAATGAACCTGCTTGCTTTGACTTTTAGCCTCAAACTTAATTTTTTACTGCATTTTTTTAAATTTTTTCTCACTTTTTGCGTACTTTCTTGACCTTTTTATTTGGCACTGCTGTAGTATAAATAAAAATGCGATTCACTTAAACTTTTGAAACTCATTTCACGGCTTAATGACAGCGAATGCCATAAAACTCAGCAAACACTTGGACGAAGTAAAGTGCCTGGGCAAGTGGAAACCAATACCAATACTTTGAAGTGACCTTCCTACCTAACAGAGATAACACTTTTATGCATTGTTTGCTCTTCTCTATACATTTTGTCGTTTCATTCTATTTTCTAAGTATGCTTTCATTCTATTTTAACCCATTTCTTACGTCAACCACACAAATACCCAGCCAATCAATTGTGATGATGCTGCACTAGATCAATGTTTGTCTGAAAGTTATTGCTTATGCTTATGCTTATGCTTATACTTATGCTTATGCTTATGCTTATGCTTATGCTTATGCTTATGCTTATGCTTATGCTTATGCTTATGCTTATGCTTATGCTTATGCTTATGCTTATGCTTATGCTTACGCTTATGCTTATGCTTATGCTTATGCTTATGCTTATGCTTATGCTTATGCTTATGCTTATGCTTATGCTTATGCTTATGCTTATGCTTATGCTTATGCTTATGCTTATGCTTATGCTTATGCTCATGCTTATGCTTATGCTTATGCTCATGCTTATGCTTATGCTTATGCTTATGCTTATGCTTATGCTTATGCTTATGCTTATGCTTATGCTTATGCTTATGCTTATGCTTATGCTTATGCTTATGCTTATGCTTATGCTTATGCTTATGCTCATGCTTATGCTTATGCTTATGCTTATGCTTATGCTTATGCTTATGCTTATGCTTATGCTTATGCTTATGCTTATGCTTATGCTTATGCTTATGCTTATGCTTATGCTTATGCTTATGCTTATGCTTATGCTTATGCTTATGCTTATGCTTATGCTTATGCTTATGCTTATGCTTATGCTTATGCTTATGCTTATGCTTATGCTTATGCTTATGCTTATGCTTATGCTTATGCTTATGCTTATGCTTATGCTTATGCTTATGCTTATGCTTATGCTTATGCTTATGCTTATGCTTATGCTTATGCTTATGCTTATGCTTATGCTTATGCTTATGCTTATGCTTATGCTTATGCTTATGCTTATGCTTATGCTTATGCTTATGCTTATGCTTATGCTTATGCTTATGCTTATGCTTATGCTTATGCTTATGCTTATGCTTATGCTTATGCTTATGCTTATGCTTATGCTTATGCTTATGCTTATGCTTATGCTTATGCTTATGCTTATGCTTATGCTTATGCTTATGCTTATGCTTATGCTTATGCTTATGCTTATGCTTATGCAATAACTGCAGTTAATTGGTTAGTTTTGCAGTCTATATCTGCTCTTACGCTCCGTAAAGTTATAATTATATGTCCTTGGTGCATCCTTATTGACCAACACTTGAACTTTTTCTTCAATTTTTCCTCGGCTATTTACCACATTTTTACCTTAGGGCTATTTAAAAGTTTTGCTGTCGCGTAACTCTTTTCTTTCGATGCTTTGTTTCTTTTAATTCTATTTCGCAGCGCTGCTGCTCACCTCCCTTGGCTTTTTCATATCATTTGCAGTTTTCTTCTTTTCCAAGACTCGTAGCATGGCATTTGTCGAAAGAAGAGTGTAAGAAAAAAGAGAAGAAAAAACTTTTTCGAAAACTCATTATCATGTCGTTACGTTGGAAAATTTTAATTACCCTGCCAAGTTGTGTGGTTGTTGTCTTCATAAGCCTTTTGTGCTGACTTTTTATTTGTTTGAACTTGAGGTTTTTTTTTAATTTTTTTGATTTTTTGTGAAATGTCAAGAAAGTGTGCTTTTTTCTTATGCTTTTTACACCATGCTGATAGAGAGTCTACGTTGGCGGTGGTTTTTTGGTTGTGCTAAATTGATAAGGCCAGTAAAGTTGCACCAAAGTTGTGCAAAGTTTTTTTTATTATTTATTGAATATTGATTTATATTGATTTCAGGCAATTATTTTTAAGGGTATGAATGTTGCGCCAACAATGTGGAATTTTAAACTCTGACAATCTGATGATATTTAATTGAATAATTTTTTGTATTGAAATTGATATTGAACAGCTAATGTTTATACGTATATTAAAAAGCCTAGAAGGAGCACATTAGAATCACTTTAGTACATACTTTATCATCATTTATATTCTAAGGAAAAGAATGATTTAAAAAATTTAATGAATACTCGTTCTTAATTTTTAAATAATTTTTTTTTTGTATTTTGTAACGGAAACTAAATGGCTGTCCAGAAAATTCGTGAAATACAAGAAATAGGAAAACTATTTAAATAAATAGAACTACGTTACCAGCAAAGCTCTGCTGATGTATATATACAATTTTCGTCATTAAATCCGATCCGTTGGTAGAAATGTATTATTAGGCTGTATTAAAAACATATGAGACATTATTTTACAAACTTTTTTTTAGCTTATAAGAAAATGAGTAAGCACTAGATAGTATCGATCCCCATACAAAAAAAAAAAAAAAAGTTAACTTTAAACCGCCCATTTCGAAAGCTTATCGGTTTTAATTTTTAACGAAAAAAAATTTTTTTGTTTTTGCAACCTCTATACAATACGCGATTTGATTTTTTATCTCAACAAAGTTTTCTCAAATTGTTGAAATTGAAGAAGTTATAGAAAATCTAAAACTTCAGTACAAAATATGAAATACAGGATGCTAAAAAACGAAAATCGCCCCCTGAAACTATGCAAAATTCTTTTTTTCTTTATTTGCATACTGTTTAAAATATCAAATGTTAAAAAAAAAAATAATGCATAGTTTTAGGTGGCGATTCTTGTTTTGGAACATCCTGTTTTTCATATTTTGTACTGAGATTTTAGATTCGTTATAACTTCTTCAATTTCAACAATTTCAGGAAACTTTGCAGAGATGAATTTTATGATTTTTTATGGGCTTCAATTTTATGTAGTGTCCTTGGCTCTGTAGGGTTGTAGAAACTGAGATAATGAGTACAACTTATCGAAAAAAACATTTGAGATAAATTACTTCTATGAATGTAATATAGCCCACATTGAAAGGCTTACAACGATATACTATACTTGATGATCGGACGTCAAATGGAAGAGCAAATCATTTAGGAGCTTATTTAGAGGTCGGAGGGTTTGCGTCGAACTTTTTTTTTGTGATACTATCTAATGCACATACCTCTGAATGAGACCACTGTAGCAAATAATTAAATTTAAATGAAAATTGTTTAGATTTTTTCGATCAGTATTAAACGGCGCACAAAATTCTGTAAATAATTTTATATAAAATAATGATGCCACTTTTAATAAACTAGATAATTACATGCTGATATAAAGCGGGCTCAGCAGGCTTTTCGCCTTCAAATTGAAATCGCACATTTACACACTCAAAGTTCAACCACATCCTGTTTATTATTTATATGTGTATTGTGTGTACGTATACATACATACATATACGCACACAAGTCAACAAACTTCCGCCTTACATTGAACTGTCAACATTGACACACAGTGAGTGACAGGCTGACAAAATGTCAGTCACTTAGGAAGACTACAGCAAGGTAAGTAGCCCAAATTTCAGTCATTAATTTTAAACCTAAAGGTATGCAATGCAGTTTTGAGCAATTGTTTCTGTACAACTGTACAATTGCTATTATTTTAAGTGTCATACATTTTGGCGCTCTAACTGAATTTTAATTAATTTTTTATTAATTTTAACAAATATAACAAACGGGTAAGTTGGTTAAAACCAGTTTGAAATTTTTAATAACTATTTATCATAATCGATGACTTCCAAATGGAATACGTACCTTAATTCGTAAATGTTAATCAGTATTGATGCGTATGATCGCTGCTGATGCTGCTGCAATGCGTATTGTTGCAATTTAACGCTGCCACGTCGTAAATTACTTTTGTGCGCCTTAGTGCTATTGCTGTCACTACCAATATTGCAGCAGCCGTAGTTACCACAACAGCACAAATGCCAAAAACCAAAGCCAACAACAAATATGATAGCAATGACTATCAAGTGACAGACAAAGTACAGTGCATATTACACGCAGCAGCAGCAGCAATCATGCAGCAATTGTTGCACAACAACAGGAGCAGCATGATGTTACACAGCGGCGGCACATCGTCGTCGTCGTAACTGCACTTAATAAACACTTATAGTTACTTTGTGCATTTTATAGAGCGTAAAATTATCTGAATGCTATTGGCAATTTTTACATACCTTAAATTTGTACCGAGGCGTATCGCCCACAGGCTGCTGCTTCAACTTTTACGTTATATTCATGTACATATATTAAAATTTCGTTGAATGCATGTCAGTAGTGAACTTTAAAGTATTTTATTTAAAATGCTTTATTTATAGGTATATATTTAATTATATTTTATATAAGCACAAATACAAATACCCTTAAAAATGTTTGATTTTTCACAGGTCATCGAATTTAGGTTTATTAATACATTATTTTTAGTCTTTAATTCAGGTTCTACAAAAAAAAAAAAAAAAAAAAAAACAGCCTGAAACTATGCAGCGCGAAACGCGTCGTCGCCTGATTAATGCATTTACAGTGCATATTTTTAGGCTTTATGAGAAAAATGTTAGCAAATTATTATAAACATATCGGAATCATTTTGGTTTTCACACTCAACAAAACAACAATAAAAAATAATTCAAACAAATCCTTGCGAGGAGAATCCATCACCCCCTCCCTCCATCCCTTATTAAAAAAGTGCGCTTATTCCTCTAAATATATGTATGCAAGTATATGGTTGCGCACAAATCAAAACAAACACATAAAAATTCAAGGACTTTGCAACAGAAGCCGGCAAACACACACACACGCACGAACACATGTGTGCAAAAAATGAACTTTACAAAAAATTGTAATTGTATCCAATATAAAACGTACGTGTATGCAAGAGAATTTTTAAGTTCATTTTTTTTTTTTTTTATGTGAGTACATATTTTTGTAGTAATACAATTTTATTTTATTATGGTATTATTTTGCTTCGTCTCTTTTTTTTGCAGCGTATATCATTGGGCGCCATCATAAAAAAATAAGAGCCACTGAAATCAGGCTGTAAAAAGGAGCAACACCGCATTCTGTTGTCTGCTGCTGGTTGATTGGTTGACTGTCATTTGACATTTTTTGGTTGTATTGGAAAAGCTAAGCTAGTAGAACGCTTAGAGGAGTTTTTCATAACATAAAAGTAGTGAAAAGAGTTCTCAATTTAATAGAAACAATTACACTAGTTTGTAACGAACCTTTTTTCCAGTAGACGGGGTGTAACCGTCGGCGCACAGTCGTATACAAAAATTTATTTCCCCGCCAAGGAAAGAAACACTTTTCACAATAATCCGGGTGTTATTTCACAATTTTTATTCCACTGTTCATATTTTCCCTGAAAAGCACTCTTAAAATAGTATATTAAAATATAGCCTAGTAATATGGATCACTAATGCAGTAATTATGGATGATGTAGATATCGATAAGTCGTGAATAATAACCGATTCAGGAGTCGTGCCACCACTGCCTCCCTGTGCACTTGTCGCGTCGTTGCCGGTCTGCGTTTCCGTCCAGACGTCAGGATTCAAGAGAGTCGCGCCACCGCTGCCTCTCCGTTGTCCTGTAGTAACCTATCCTTATCTGTTTAGTTTGTTCACGAGATGCCGCACCACCGCCATACTCTCGGGTCAGGTCAGGAAATTTTCCAGAAAATAAAGCCTACGGTCACTGTCCACTGATACGTATGTACTCGGTTTTACCAGAAAGTCACAGTTTCGTCCACGGATCATTCAAATATTTCAAGAACACGTCTTATCTCGCTGCCGGTTGGGTTACTAGAGAACGATACCATCGCCGGAACTTACATTCCACCATTCCGTTTTCGTCCATGATCAGCTATTTTCTTTTACTGATAAGATTTGATAAAAAATTAAAAAATATTTTAATAAAAAAAAAAGCAGAATAAAATAAGAAAATTCAAAACAACTAGGTTCGAACCCATGTTGTTCTTACTGCAGCCTTATAAAAAATCATTGTGAATGTGCTTCTAATTTTCTATGGGGACAAGCACTTTTGAAGCGCTTTGATCTAGTGATGAGCAAACCAAGACCAAGACCAAGACAATAGCAGTCTTGGTCTTGGTCTTGTTCTCTCACATTGAGTCTTGGTCTTGGTTTTGATATTGATATTCCTCATTAAGTCTTGGTCTTGGTCTTGAAAAAATTTCTAGAGATATTTTTCCAAAGCAGTTGGATTTTTAAGATGTCAAAATTCAAATTGAGAGATGATTTTATCTTCGAAACGGGCGTGAAACACCTTTTAACTATAAATTACCCAGACTGAAAAGCAGTCTTGGTCTTGACAATTATTGTGAGCAAGACCAAGCCCAAGACCATAGCAGTCTTGGTTTTGGTCTTGCAAAAATATCAGTGTCTTGGTCTTGGTCTCGCAAAATTACCAAGACCAAGACCAAAACTGGTCATCACTACTTGAATCAGAAGCGCTAGAAATTTTTCCTCTTGGGAGTATACGTATTCTTCTATTTTGAGATAACTAAATCAATTTTAAATTAGAATTTCTATCCACCAGTTTCAACTTTTTTAAAAATGTTTGCTCTCGTCATTGTGATATTATAATTTTTACAGCATTTTACATTTATTTTATTATCTTCTTCACCCATTGTATCCACAGTGGGCAAAATAATTGCTTCCAGCGCCTTCATGGTATCAGAAACAATTCCTGATAGAGTGCTTTGGCTAACAGAGATGCCAAAATCATTTCCGTTCAACCATTGGTAGATCCCGCTGCCAAGAATTTCCAATGTTGAACATAATCATAATCAAGATTTATTGTCTTCAGTATATACATAAATGCATTCTTCGATAGCAGGTAGCGTTGAACAAAGCTACATTTTTTATATTATTATCAAGTATTATTAATACACTACACTTCTGATGGAATAGATAAAGGATCAGATTTAACCCTGAGAATCCTTCGTTGCCGGCACAACTTAATTTTTTCTTCACTTTCATTATCATTTCTGTGGACTTTTGATAAAACAACCTAAGTTGAGATAAGACAATTCTCCAGGATTTTATTCCTAAATATTAAATTTAAATACGCTTCTATTGGTATAATCGCCATGTCTCTATGATTTTTTGTTCCAGAGATATAAGGGTGTCCCATAGTTCACGCAAGATTTGAACTTAGCGCCATTCGTGCGGTGAAGTGTTATTAGCCAATAGAAAAAAATAATTTGACCGCTGACACTTTAAGATTAGTAGAAATGTATGGAAAGAGGAGATTCAACACTACAACAACAAAACTGAGCCACATTATTGAAAAGTAGTTAATCAGTTTTTAGGCTCTCCTGAAAATTCGAGTTAGGTTGTTTTGTCAAAGTCCACAGATTTATAAAAATAATTAAATTCCAAGCGCGAAACATTTAAAAAATATTAATATTTTTATAAAAACTATGAGCGACGATAGCAAGATGTTAGCATATAAGCTATCGTCTGAAAACAATCGTCCAGACGATATAATTTGACTGCTGCTTGCGTACGATATCGTTCAGACGATAATTAAAATCAATGGTTACGTGATGTTAAAGTATCGTCAAAACGATATCGTCAAACGATTATCGTCATACGTGATGAGAGCCCTGAGTTTTGAAAATATGCTAAAAATTAGCCAAGTGAATCTTTTTTAAATTCTTTTAATTCTAAATCTTCATTTCATAAAAAATTATAAAAAATATTTTGAAAACAAAAAAATTAATTTAGGTACATTTATATTCAATCATTCATAAACCAATGTAAAATATATATCAGAGTATTGAAAAATTATTGCAATATTGCCAGTAGATACTTTCACAGCTAATAGTTCAATATCAAATTAAATGGAATGATGGTAAGCAAAATAATTTTAGTCGGCTCAAAATAAAGAAATGACAAGTCAAAACTTTAAGGATCTCACTTCATCTCAACAGTAGTATTCCTATAATAATGAAGGTAGAAAAAATCGGTCCTATATTTTGTGTTGTATTCTTCTGTAACAACATGAGGGAACATAGAGTCATAAAGACTGACTAAGTTCCAGCATTCACATAATTATGTATTAACTTTAATTGTATCTTTTTCATATTTTTAGAACCAATGAACTCTTGCTAAAATATTGAATTTAAAAAAAAATTCTATAAAAGTGTATTGATGGCTTTGTAGCCATTTGTTTGAATGACTGACTTGGTCTCAGTTGCCTGTCAACAACAGTGGCAGCGTCAGATATCAATTGCAGTGAAATTTATATGATGGCGTGAAAGTTTTATGGCCTGAAATTTAATGTTTCATGTTTGAAATTTTGTCTTGTTCTATTTTTAATTTAATAACGTTCAAGTTTCTCTATTTTTACTTTGCATACAAATATTAAGCACATGTCCTTTTATTATACAAAAAAAAAAGTAATAAGTACTTTTACAGTTTTATAGATTTGCAGACTTTTATGGGGTTTTAACATTAAATACTTATTACATTTTTAAAGTAAAAAATAATTGTTCTGAAATTTAATTGAACAACCACTTTCCCAATGTTAAACAAAATAAATAAATAAATAAACAAACCAAAAATGTTAAATGAACACAGACATAAACAATAGTCAGCACCAAATGCGATAAGATGATTTGTATAGCACTATGTGGAGAACAAATATATATACAGGGTGTTTGGAATTCGGTAGAATATCGGGAAATGTAAGATTCCTATGACTATTCTGAACAACTTTACTTAGTACCATTTTTCGAAATTCACAAAACTGACGGAGATATAGCCATCGAGATATCGGAACATAGCTGTATGAAAACCGGCATAAGTTCGGAACCCCTAAATGGATTTTAATAATATTGGTGCATATGAAAGGTACTTTAATTGGCTATAAGAATGGTGCTAAAAACTTTAAAATTCGAATCACGATTTTCCACATTTGACGAATTTTCTGTGCTATTGTAATATTTTAGTAAATTGCATGAAAATTGCTTTGGTTTACTTTTTTGTTTTCCCATAAAAAAATATGCTAATGAAGGAAATCAGGAACAAATTATATATCGAATGAAAGGAAATAAATTGGACTTTCAAAATTTGTTACTAAAACTATGAGTTATAAATACAGTTTTTGGAAAAATAGTGCATTAAAAAAAAACTGGTTAAAATTTTCGAAAATTTGCTATATCTCGAAAACCATGATTTTAAACTTTTGTACACCTATTTTAAAGTCAGTTAAAATACTTTTCATATGACACTAATATTATTAAAATCTTTCAAGGGGTTTCGATTTTCGTGAAGCTATATCCCGATGGTCCGATGGCTATATCTCCTTCAGTTTTGCAGAATTTCGAAAAAAGGAACTAAGAAGAGTTGTTGAAAATAGTCCACGGAATTCTTCATTTTCCGGTGTTCTAACGATTACCAACAACCCTGTATAAAAGCAACTAAATATGTTATAAAGTACGACTGTATGGTACATAGAGCATAAAGTGAATGCTAAGCGAAGAGGACAAAGCAAATTCTGCAGGGCGAACAGTAGACCAAAACAATTTTGATATAAAAAACACATTTTTAGTCCACTGTGTGGCGGGTGCAAATCAATATGGTTTATATCTGGGAACAGTATGCGTAGCTGTTGCGAAAACCATCGAAAAGGTTTTAGTTGTGCCCGGTAGATGCAAATGTATGCGCTTTTAAGGTAGAATCTTAAGTTAGAACTACTTAATATAACTTTAGTGCTGTTAAGATTGAGTGCTCAAAGGTGAAAGAAAATAAATGGTCATAACTGTTCGTGAAAATTCTTTTGAAAAGTGAATTACGATAAGGCTATTTAAAAAAGATTTTAGAAAATCGTGGTTTTGATTGTTTCACAATATATGTTACATTGCGAAGTGATAACTATAACTTGAAGACTATACTTCATAAAAATTAATATGATATCAATGTAATAATTTCTTTTTTTTTTTCATAACTGATGGAATGAGTTTTTTTCGCTGCAGTGCTATCATATTGAATACAAAATATAATAGTAAAATTTTTATTGGCAAATCTTTTAATAAAATATCTCCATTTTTCTCTCCCTCTCTCTCTCTCCTTCTATATATTATATGAAAACTTCGTTAGTCTTTTGAATGGCAGCTGTAAAGAAAAATGATTAATGATCGCATGTGTAAATTTCAATATGCCATGAGTCTGCCAACAGTCTGTATGCAAGCAATGTTGCAATATGAATTGAAAATAAGGGCGCAAACTATTAAATTTTCGCTTTTTTTTTATTAAAATGAAAAAAATAAAAAATTAACCAAAAAAAATGGGGTTTTATATTGGGGAGGAAATAACTCTCTGTTCAAAATGAATCATTGCACAATTTTCGCTATACAATGAATTTATGTGATGCTCGATGCATCATCAGCTGAACTGCAACGGCATCCAATTTTTTTCCATTTCTTATTTGCTGTTGCTGCTACTTTGATATACTATGGATGCTCACCTCCCTCCCCCCCCCCGCTGAACTTGCAATAATTCCAAAATGCAATGAATGGCATAGAATATGTGTAGAGGGAACGTGAACAAAATAATCGATTTATGTCATTTTTATTTATCGTATTGTCGTGAAATTCCAACTAAGTGACAATGTACGGACGGCGGCAGTTGATGTCGGGACATATAATCAGGAAAGTATAACTAAATGACGCGCAAAGATTTGCAGATTTTTTAGCAAATGGCAAAAATTAAGTGGAACATATCAATAACACAGAGTGTAATTAGCTCATGTTGGCTTTCATACATTAGTAGTAAAATAAATTTAAAGCAGCACTACCCTTAAACTTCAATTGATACACGTTTCCAAGGAAACGGCTAATGAGAAACGTTTCTCAACTGATTCCAGTTTCTTGGTTGAGAAACGTTTCCTTTGTTATGGAAACGGGTAATGAGAAATGGGATATGGAAATCGAATTGCAGATAAACTTTTCAAAAATTGAACAAAAACTTTCAGGGTTGCCACCTGGTGTTTTATTGTAAATTTTGCTTAAGCCACATATTTAAAAAAAAAATAATTTTTAGTCTTAAAACTCTTAGCTAAACTTTCTTAAAATCCTACATATATTTTTAGGGTTGCCACCAGGTTATTTTTCGAAAATTTGTTCGAATCATACTTTTTGTGACTAAATTGAAATTCTTGGTTTTAAGAACGGTCAGATAAGCTTTTTTTAAATTGTACAAAAACTTTCAGGGATGCCACCTTTTTTCATAATTTTTTTCGTAAAACGCTTAGATATTTAAAAAAAAACATCCATTCTATGTATTGATTTAAAACTAAAAATTAAACTAAGGGTAAGGGGTCAGAATATGCCCGAGGTAAGCATGCCTGTCGTAAAAGGCGACTAAAAGCGGGTGACCAACAAGGGAGTGGAAGGGTATAGCGTTGGACAGCGTTGCGCATCGAAAAAAAAAACCACAAGGCCCGTAACTGGCTCTGACAGGGCGAGTCGATGCCGCCTTAAAATAAGCATCTTGTCGAAATCCTAAAGCGTCTGACTCAAAGTGGGCGGCTCCCAGGTCAGCGTCTGTTCCAAATTGGGCGGCTGAAATTGAAAGTGAATTTTTCCACTACAGTTGCAGCGCTTGCCGGATCCAGCTTTAAGCTTATAACTTACTAAAACATTCCAAACTATGCATGTTTCTTGCACCTCCAAGTCCGATGTGAATGCTGTGGAGGCAGGTGGATTAACCACACTCTGGTGGGTACAACTTGGAGAAATGTTTTCCATCGTTTTTGGATTCATGCCTCATTAGTATAATCTTCTCAGCAACGCCCGTTCTCTCGCGAAGAAAGTGCTTCTGAACAGGGTAGACGAAAAACTTTATTCGGCCATTCGAAAGCAGCCAGCAGTATTTCGGCGAATCCGATCGTGCATGGATGAAACCAACACCCTCAGAGTAATTGTCGAACAATCAGGCGAGTGGCATGCTGCAC
Organism: Calliopum simillimum; assembly: GCA_951812925.1. Taxonomy (NCBI): domain Eukaryota; kingdom Metazoa; phylum Arthropoda; class Insecta; order Diptera; family Lauxaniidae; genus Calliopum; species Calliopum simillimum. The sequence goes on from OX638370.1 coordinate 43,578,502, forward strand.
TTCAACTTGTCTTCGTAGACTATAGCACTGCCTTCGACAGTGTCTCCAGAGAAAACATCTGGGTTTCACTGCAACGAAGAGGTATTGCCGCAAAGGCCATAAACTTAGTACGTGCTCAATATGAAGGCTTCAAATGCAGTGTGTTACACAACGGGTTGTTGTCACCGACATTCACCACTAATTCAGGCGTACGGTAGGGGTGTCTACTGTCACTACCTCTCTTCCTTATCGTTCTTGATGATATCCTAGATATAGCTCTGAATAAGGCCAAAAGGGGTATCCAATGGAACTTTACCGAACATCTGGAAGATCTTGACTACGCTGACGACATTTGCCTCTTATCGTCCAAACATTCAGATATGCAAAGCAAAATTGAAGGCATTGTCTTGGAATCACAAAAGGCTGTCCTATAAATCAACATACCTAAGACTAAAAGCATGAAGTTAAACGCAAACAGGAATGACATCACGTTTAGAGCTGGTAGCGATGACATCGAAAACGTCGATAGCTTCACGTATTTAGGCAGCATTATCTCCATGGATGGGGGAGCAAAAGAGGATATCAACTCAGGTGGTCTTCATCTGTTATATCCACTAAAACGAAAATACGCATTTTTGATTCGAATGTGAAATCGGTTTTGTTATATTGGTGGGAAACATGGCTTGTTCCTGAACAACTAACGAACAAGATGCAAGTATTTGTTAACAAATGCTTAAGGCGTATACTAAAGATTTGGTGGCCTCGCACTATATGAAATATCGAGCTACATCAAAAATGCAATCAGAGGGCTAAAGCAAACGAGGTCAAGCTGCGCAAATCGGGATGGATTGGTCCCACTCTCCGGAAACCACACATCGAAGTTTGTTGCCAGACTCTTGAGTGGAATCCACAAGGCAGTAGAGGACGTGGTAGACCCAAAACCAACTGGAAAAGGTCGCTGGAAAAGGAAATCCAGGAATCGGGAAAGTCGTTGCAAGAGATCAAAGACATCGTTTATAGTCTCAGTTGATTTAAATATGGCAACTGTCACTAGACACTATCAGCATTGATAACACAGTGCAACACGAAAAAAAATAACCATATACGGACACCACTACGTGATAAAAGACTAAAAAAAAAAAGACCCGTGTCTCCCAATTTTTCCCAAAGTCCTCCACTTTTTTTTTATGGGCCGCCAAAGATTTGGGGCCTCGGTATCATTTTCGTAAAAATGTGATCATTTTCTCAGGCTCATATCTTGCAAACCGTTCAGAATTTCGATTTACTCTCTGAGACAAAGTTGTAGCTCTTGTCATAAACAACAAAAATTGCGAACATATAAAATCAAAAGAACTTCACCTTCCAGATCAAAATCGCAAAAAACTTTAAAAAATTCGATTTTTTTTTACCTTTTTTCCCGTGTTCAGGTCCATAGGTAGCAAACCGTTCAAAATTCAAGGAAACAATCAACTACAAAAATTTACCTAAGATCTCAATAAACAAATTTCTAGAACATATAAACTTCCTAGAGATGATTCTTAACACTGTTTAGGTAGCACCCAAAAGTGAAAAATTTGCCGAAAATTTTTTAATCTCACTTTTTAATAAAAATCTGGTTTTCTCAAAAAACAGCCCTAGTAAACTTATTTATTCCTAGACTCCGTAAAAGACAACACTTCAAGCTTTTTTTTAAGGTATAATACTCCGCATTTACACTTCTAAGACCGGAGATAGTGAGGTTTTTCTAACAAAAGTACTTTCAACAAAAATGTTGATTGTAAATAATTGTCAGTGAGGAGGCCGAGTGTGTGAGTGCACTGTACCTTCAATGATAGTAAGTGCATTCTAATAAAAATTCTCAAGCTGGTGGGTGAGTTCCCGTTTCCAAACTATTAAACAACTACCTGGAAGCAAACATCTGCATTGAATTCACATAAAAACAAGCCAAAATATAAAAATACCTGGAAACACATTGTCATAAAGATGAAATTGTGAACATATAAAATCAAAAAACTTCTATCAAAAAACTACCTGGAAGCAAACATCTGCATTGACCGTTTAGGTAGCGCTTAGGTATCACGCACCGACAGCAGCAGCACACAATATAAAAGCGACACGACGCTCACATCGAGGCATTACACAGCGCGACGTCAACGAGAGCTCAGCGGTGAAAGTTATAAAGTGACAGTGAAAGTAAAAAAAGTGAAAGTGTTATTGCATAATTCGCACACAACATTGGCAACTGACAATTTCAATATGCACTGTGAAAAAATTGATTTATTTTGCTACGTTTGCGGTCATCAAACCAGAAAAAAAACATCTACAAGATTTCAGAAGGAAAAGAATCTTTTAACTAGTAAATTCAAAAGAGCATATACATTGTTTTTCGACGAAGTGGACTTGACCGGTGAAAATTACACACCTAATACAGTGTGTCGCCAATGTTATAACAATCTCATGGCATGGTTGAGTGGAGGCAGAGGTACTATGAAGTATTGTAAGCCGGTAAACTGGATTAATCGCCCAGGTGATCATGATGCAACCAGTTGCTATGCATGCGTAAATTACACGGCGTGCTTGAACCAAGTTTAAATAAAAGTTTCTTGCATATGAGTTTTTTGACTGAATTATGTTACGTAATAACTTCACGAATCAAATGATCCCAAAATTAAAAAAATCGAATGGGCCCTTTTTGAAATAAGGAGCCTTAAGCAATAACTATAAAAAGTTAATACAACACAAAATTAAAAATATTTGTAACATTTTGCAAACCATTTTTCTAAACTAATTTGAGGTTGCTGAACACGAAAAACGCATTTATTTTTTTTTCCTTGGGGTCGTTCCCAAGTTATTCGATAATTTATAATTTCGAAGTTATAGCTTCATATACATCAATATATTTCTATGACGCCAAGTCCGATCAATTTTATTTTTCCACGCTTACAAAGAGTGATTAACGGCGCTTCTAACAAATGTACAAATAATTATGCTCCAAACAAAATTGACTGAGTTAAAGCAGGAAAAAGCTTGATATTTCAAAAATTTTTTAAATTTTTCACATCAACTTCAAATGAAACACTTTGTTTTTGCCACATACTTTTTTTAAATAATTATTTTTAGAAATGTGATTTAATGGCGCATATAATTGCAAACATTTAAAGCCTATGTTGAGCAAAATCGAATGAAATTTCCAAAAGATATAAAGGCTTAAGTGCAATAAGGAAGATGTGAGAATTTTCGAAATGTTCGGCCTGAGTCAACAGATCCAATTTTTCAGCCTCCAAATAGGACACCCTACACTTATTGAACACTTTAAAGATGATTTAAGTAACTTCTAATCATTCTCTGTAGAAGAACATTGCGGATTGTATCAAAAATATTAATTTTTGAAAGAAATCGAAATATCTTTTGGAAAATTCATTCGATTTTGCTCAACATAGGCTTAAAATGTTTGCAATTATATGCGCCATTAAATCACATTTCTTAAAATAATTATTTAAAAAAAGTATGTGGCAAAAACAAAGTGTTTCATTTGAAGTTGATGTGAAAAATTTAAAAAATTTTTGAAATATCAAGCTTTTTCCTGCTTTAACTCAGTCAATTTTGTTTGGAGCATAATTATTTGTGCATTTGTTAGAAGCGCCGTTAATCACTCTCTGTAAGCGTGGAAAAATAAAATTGATCGGACTTGGCGTCATAGAAATATATTGATGTATATGGAGCTATAACTTCGAAATTATAAATTATCGAATAACTTGGGAACGACCCCAAGGAAAAAAAAATAAATGCGTTTTTCGTGTTCAGCGACCTCAAATTAGTTTATAAAAATGGTTTGCAAAATGTTACAAATATTTTTAATTTTGTGTTGTAATAACTTTTTATAGTTATTGCTTAAGGCTCCTTATTTCAAAAAGGGCCCATTCGATTTTTTTAATTTTGGGATCATTTGATTCGTGAAGTTATTACGTAACATAAGAAGAAACATATGCAAGCAACTTTTATTTAAACTTGGTTCAAGCACGCCGTGATTACACATGTGGTCTAAATCGACATGCTGAGAAGATCAAAATTTATAAAGCAACTGCAACAGCCACACTACCAGTGCTTGTACCTGAAAATTTTGTATCACCAAGGCCGCCAACTCCAGATCGTAGTACAGAATGTACAGGAATGACTAGAGCAAGTGGTGTTACTTATGAAGATCCATTTGATACCGATTATGAGCCCCAACAGGGAAGAGATGGACCACAACTAATAACACAAATGGAAATGGATTTCATTGTGGCCATATTGGGATTATCGCAGCGACTTGCAATATTTTTGACAGCTTTTTTAAAGCAAAGAAAACTCACACATGCTAATGTTAACTCTACGGCGTACCGCAAACGACAAGCTGAATTTCAGATGCTCTACACTCTAAATGATGACAATTCGTTCGCTTACTGCAACGATATAAAAGCTTTGGTGGTAAAAATGGGAATGAACTACATCGCTAGTGAGTGGAGATTATTTATTGATGGTTCTGTTTCAAGCTTGAAAGCAGTGTTGTTGCATGTGTCGAACCGAAAACCTTCCATTCCGCTAGCAATGGGTATCAACATGAAAGAAAGCTATGAAACATTGAAAGATATAATGGAAAAAATCAAATATTACGAAAATAAATGGAAGATTTGCTGTGATTTGAAGGTCATCAACATTTTGCAAGGGATCATCGATAAGGGCGGCTTCCCAAAATTCTTTTGTTTTCTTTGTAATTGGGATTCACGCTCACCTCTGAATCAATTCCAATGTAATTCGTGGAGGCCAAGAGGAAGTGTGGATGAACAAATACAACAACATAGACTGAAGAATGCACCTTTAATTGACAATACTCAAGACATCTTGCTGCCACCGCTCCACATAAAATTGGGAATTGTTAAAAAATTCATCGAAGTGGCCGTTGTAAATTGTCCAAACGCATTCGACTATTTGAAAAGCGTTTTCCCAAAGCGTAGCGATGACAAAATTAAAAAAGGTATTGTAGTAAATTTAAAACGAATTTTTGTTCACCTAATTGTACTATTTACACTATGTTAATGTTTTCTTTTCAGTCTTTATATTTTGTTTTCATTTAACAGGCGTACTTAATGGCCCTGACATTAGAAAGCTATTCAAGAGCAACTTTGATTCATCGCTTGATGAAAATCATTCAATGGCATGGATTTGCCTTCAGCGTGTATGCACCAGAGTCTTGGGAGGGGATCGAGACGCGGAACCGGAAGCAAGAGAATGGGTGAAAGAAATGCTGCATTATTTTGAGATAATCGGCGCATCGATGACATTAAAGCTGCATTTTCTTCATTTTCATTTTGGCGATTTTATCAAACAACTCCCTACCGAATCCGATGAGCAAGGAGAACGGTTTCACCAAACCACAATGCCCATGGAAAAACGGTACAAAGGCAAAAACCTCGACGCATTGCTTGCAGAGGTATGTTGGTGGAGTCACAAGATCACCCTGTATGATGTTAATGAAGTATTTGAAGAAGAAAGAGCTGATGATGGAGGGCAGTCTGGAAGCAACGTGCCTGTGGACACCATAAGTTCTGAATCAGAGTCAGATTCGGACGACGATTTGGATCCACAACTTAAGAGAGCGCGATTTGCAAGTCCAGGGCCATCAACATTATAAACATAATACGAATACTTTTTTTTAATATTTTTGTAATAGATAGCATAGTACATATCTCAATGTTGAAGTAAATAAAAAACACATGAAATTAAAAAACGGTGTTAAGAATAATTCCCAGGAAGTTTATATGTTCTAGAAATTTGTTTATTGAGATCTTAGGTAAATTTTTGTAGTTGATTGTTTCCTTGAATTTTGAACGGTTTGCTACCTATGGACCTGAACACGGGAAAAAAGGTAAAAAAAAATCGAATTTTTTAAAGTTTTTTGCGATTTTGATCTGGAAGGTGAAGTTTTTTTGATTTTATATGTTCGCAGTTTTTGTTGTTTATGACAAGAGCTACAACTTTGCCTCAGAGAGTAAATCGAAATTCTGAACGGTTTGCAAGATATGAGCCTGAGAAAATTATCACATTTTTACGAAAATGATACCGAGGCCCCAAATCTTTGGCGGCCCATAAAAAAAAAAGTGGAGGACTTTGGGAAAAATTGGGAGACACGGGTCTTTTTTTTTAGTCTTTTATCACGTAGTGGTGTCCGTATATTGTTATTTTGCCATGACTTAAAAAATTACACACAGTGTAACCTTAACGATTTAAGACAACTATCAGTCTCTCAAGACTCAAAAGCACATCATCTGTCTAAAATTTAAATTGTTATATTCCTTAAATCTAACACTTTTATTACCTTAAAGCTGTTAATCCAAAAAGAAATAAAATATAAATAAATTCAACCGTCATTAAATTTCCTTTAAATACGCGTTCCCCACGCCGCATCCAATTTATTTAAATGTCAAATTCAAAGAATTTTAAACACATCGACAGAATGAAACACAAATACCGTTATCTTAAATGCTAACAACCTCATAAAAGCCACACACATTAAAATCACATAGACCAAACGAAGCAAAGTCTTATTTTCGCTACGTTCAAAGCTTCAATACATCATTTTCAATGACATTTCGAAAAAAAAAGAAACCAGAGAGATAAAATACAAATAGCCACAGGACCACTTTCGCAGTAGCAGACAAAGTAGAAAAATTAAAGGATTTTAACCCAATAAAAACGGTAATGCTGATGGTGTCGATGGTGGCTGATGATGCTGGCGCTTAGTGATTTTGCCAAGTGTAAAATTGCAGCCAGAAGTGTAAGTGTAGTAGATACTCGAAGAGGTATACTCTAGCCGCCGAAGACATTGACAATGACAACGTTAAATAAGCAATTAAATCAAATGAAATGTAATGAAATTGAATGGAAATTGAAAAGCATTGAATACATTTGCACTAAACTGATGGTAAAGAATACAGTAGCGGCTTGAAGGAATAATGTGAAGTAAGGCCTGATACCAAAAATTGTTACGAATCCTACAAATGAAACTCTGTACTGTAAAACAAAAACAAAAATAGAAACCCTTTTAATGTAAGAAATCACGAATTCTATAAATTTTAAGAATATAACCTCAAAGAATTTTCAAGAACAATATAATTTTGCCGCAAGTCCATTCCTGCTTACTTGTAAAGACAGTCATTTACGATATTCTTACATATACGTATATATACAATATATGTCGAGTTAAAATTGAAACGTATAATAGTGAAATAGGAATAGTGTCTGTAATTTATCCCATATCTGAAACTCATTGAATGTTGAAGCAAGCAATGATTTTTCTAAAGGAAATGGAAGTCATTGAAAAGATTTATGCAGGTACTTAAAAATTTAAACACAAGCTTTTTTTTTTCTTTTTTGTTGCATTCAATGAAAGATTGCAGTTTTAGATTTTTCATTTTGTTTTGGGAGTTGGTGGCACTCAGCCAGGTCAGTCTGTCAGTCAGACCTTGTGGGTAAGAGAACAACATGTACATGTGTGTACCATCCATTTTGTCTTCAACCAACTGGTGGTCAATTGGTTTGGTTCGTTGCATTGGTTAACGTGGGCTGTTGGCTGCTGCAATTGGTCTTTTCTGTATCTTCTGTGCCGCTGTTAAGTTGCTTGTTCAACTTTTTGGTTTTAAATTGTGCAATATTTCTTTGCGGTTTTGCGGTTATTTAATAATTGAATATGCAGGTAACTATATGTAGTATATATACATATGTGTGAGGGGTGTTGAAAACTTTAAACGTTTTAGTATATGTAAGTTTTTTGCATTCAATTTTCTTTAATTTAAATTGAAAGTAAAATTTAATACAGATATCAATTCCGGACATCTTTCCCCATGAAAATTATTGCTTTTAAAGATGCTTAGCATTCAGACATGTGAGACAATAAGATGAGCGCAGAAATTTGAAACAGTTCAAGAGAACCAACAGTTGGATTTGTGTTATTGTTCTTTGCCGTTTAAAGTTCAGACTCAGAAGTCACAGACAAATAAATCATAACAGCGGAAACAGTGCTAGAATTTAGATTTGAGAAAAATAATTGCCATCAAAGAGCAAAACAGAAAGTCTACATGCCAAGAAATATCAAGAGAAAGACAAATCTATTAGGTATTTTGGTTACTATGAGAAAGCTTGCTGTTGCACGATAGCTACCTATACACTATACAAGAAGTTAAAAATATTTGGGCTTGTCATGAGTGGACATTCTCGAGAATATTTTCAGCGACTTCCTAGTATGAAATCGGAAAAAAAATTTTCTGGAAACGAGAAAAAATTATTGCAAAGTAAGGCCATGGAAATAATTTTGGGATAATACATGATTTACTATAAAAACAATTTCTCCAAATTTGACAAATTACGTAGGGCACTACTTATATTTTGGGAATAGCCAATAATAACAAACATTTTTAATTGAAAATGGCTTTATTACTTTTTAAAATATTTCCCTTGATGAGCAATACACTTTTGCATTCGTTCAAAACATTTGTCATAGCAGTTTTCCCATTCCTCTTGATACACCTCCAAAACATTGTTTCTGAACGCTTCAACTGCTTCTTCTGCGCTCGTAAATCGTTGACCACGCAGTTTATCTTTGATGTTCGGGAACAAGAAGAAGTCATTGGGTGCCAAATCAGGACAGTACGGAAGATGAATCATCAATTCGATGTTTTGACTGGTCAAAAATTCACCTGTTTCACGAGATGTGTGAGAGCTCGCATTGTCATGATGGAGAGTGATTCGTCTTCGGGGGTTGGTTTTACGAATTTCTCCGAAGACCTCCGGGAAACAAATGGTCGCTCAAAACTGACCGTCCTACGTTGCTCAAGCGGAACAGTGGCCACATGACCCATTCGGCCGAAGAAACAGGCGACCATTTGCATCGCTGTGCTTTTTCCACGAACAACTTTTGTTGAATTTAGCTCGTCTTGGAATACCCACATGGTCGATTGCTGTTTTGTTTCCGGCTCATACGCATATATCCATGATTCGTCACCTGTCACGATTTTATACACGTCTTTTGAAGTACCACGGTCGAATTTTATAATCATTTCCTTACACCAAACGATGCGAGCCTTTTTTTGAGCGATTGATAAATTATGGGGTTTCTAACGAGAACAAACATTTTGTACAACTAAGTGTTATTGCAAAATCGAATGTATTGGATTGGAACTAATGTGCAAAGATGCTTCTATCTCACAATATGCCACATGACGATCTCTCATTATCAGTTCATGCACTGCATCGATATTTTGTGGCGCAACAACCGATTTTGGACGACCTTCACGGAATTTGTCGGTGACCGAACTCCGACCACAATTGAATTCACTTTACTAACCATGTACTGTGGTTTTTGATGGTGCTTTATTGCCATTCAAAGAACTGAGTTCATCAACACATTCTTGTTGACATAATCCACGTCGAAAGTTGTGAAAAATAATCCAACGAAAACCTTTTCTTGGAATTTCCATTTTTTGGCCAAATTGATTTTCTTAACTTTCCAGTAACAAAACAAATAGCACTTGTACATAAAATCGTTGTGCGTACGTTTATGCTAAATATTATCAAACTTTATCATGGTGTTGCCAGATTTTGACTATTCACATTAGTGTTGCCGGTTCCCGAAATATAAGTAGTGCCCTCGTAAATACTTTCATACTACAATTTTTGTAGCTTATTAATATACCTTTCATACGACACCAACATTTTTGAAATCCATTTGAGGGTCTCCATTTACTAAAGGTTTTTCTAAAACTATATCACCGAAACATTTTCATTACAATTCTTTCTTAGAATTAAAAACTTCGTGGAATATACTAGGCTTAAAATAGAAATATGGGAGTATACAGCATTTATAATAGGTTAAGCTTAGAAACTAAATTTAAATGAAATTTTTGACTGAGTCTTAATATAAATTTTCGCGCTGGAATACATAATCCTTAGCTCTGATCCTACTGCAATATATAATCCACAGTCCAAAAACTGTTAGGATATATAATCCTATGAGCATAAAATTTTTGAAATGTATTGTCCCAATCGGGTTGAAAGGGTTAAAATAATTTAAAAATTTTATACGAAAAAAAAAAATTCTCACTTGAAATTAATTCAAAAACTAATTGACGTGCAAGCCATTCATAAATGCATTTTGGTATAAAAACGGAACACACATCTTTTAGACTGCTAACATTGCATCTACATCTGGAAGCACAGACACCTTCGCAAGAGAGTGCACACGAATATGCACACACATAAAAAACACATTCAATACACGCAAATACAAATGCACAAAAATGTTGCCTGCTGTGCTGCATATTAAAAACTTGAAAACTTTTACCAAGGATCAGAAAAAAAATGCTAAAACAACAAAAAATTAAATACATAAAGAAAAGGGAAAAAATACCAACCAACAGAATTCAGAGAAAAAGCTCACAAAGTGTGCATGTATTCGTGAACGTGTGTAAGACTACAACTCGCTGGTGTGAATAAGAAAAATTACGAAAGCGCATCAAATATATACGTTCATGAATGACGTTTTAATCGATTACATTGCAAGAAAGTAAATGTAGAAAAAAGTTTGAAAAGTTGTGTGTGTGTGCGTGCTTAGGTGAGTCTGTGCGAGTGTCTGGTTTAAATATTTTTATATATACCGTGCTGGAAACTCTGAAGCTCTGGAGATCTCGATTTGAATAACAAAGCTCGGAAAGATGCAATTTTACTCTCATTATGGCTATATATTTAATATTCAAGGTTTATCCTAACAGTGCATGTAATCATGAGCCAAAGTCATTGTCCCTTTATCTTTCAACCAACACCAATAGGTTGAATATAACTGCTGTTTTAATTTTCCAACTGGGATAAAGAAAACGTTGTAAGTTTTTTGTGCCGGTTTTTCTCTTCTTTTTTTTCTAGTTGTATGTGTGAAACGTGCTATAATAAATCATGCTCTCCCTTACATTCACACATAGACATATACTCATACATACCTATTTGTTACCCTTTGCCAATCGTTGGAAATGCTCAAACTACTCAGACAGGATGTCACACTCAGCAGTTTCACACACATTCCCGTACACATACAAATCAGGCACACACACGCACACCTTGAGCGTGTGTAGTGTGGCACTTCCGCTTTTAAGTGTTGCCACTAAGTAATTCACCTTTACCGAACGAAAGGCAGGATGAAGAAAACGCCAGCGAAAACTAAAAGTTACTTAACGTACGAGTTTGAATGTAACAACATTTCCTGCTGAAAAGTTCAACCTTAATTTCTACTACCAACTTAAGTTTGGTGTCTTGGTATCGATAGTTGATAGATATGGTTATGGTTATGGTTATGGTTATGGTTATGGTTATGGTTATGGTTATGGTTATGGTTATGGTTATGGTTATGGTTATGGTTATGGTTATGGTTATGGTTATGGTTATGGTTATGGTTATGGTTATGGTTATGGTTATGGTTATGGTTATGGTTATGGTTATGGTTATGGTTATGGTTATGGTTATGGTTATGGTTATGGTTATGGTTATGGTTATGGTTATGGTTATGGTTATGGTTATGGTTATGGTTATGGTTATGGTTATGGTTATGGTTATGGTTATGGTTATGGTTATGGTTATGGTTATGGTTATGGTTATGGTTATGGTTATGGTTATGGTTATGGTTATGGTTATGGTTATGGTTATGGTTATGGTTATGGTTATGGTTATGGTTATGGTTATGGTTATGGTTATGGTTATGGTTATGGTTATGGTTATGGTTATGGTTATGGTTATGGTTATGGTTATGGTTATGGTTATGGTTATGGTTATGGTTATGGTTATGGTTATGGTTATGGTTATGGTTATGGTTATGGTTATGGTTATGGTTATGGTTATGGTTATGGTTATGGTTATGGTTATGGTTATGGTTATGGTTATGGTTATGGTTATGGTTATGGTTATGGTTATGGTTATGGTTATGGTTATGGTTATGGTTATGGTTATGGTTATGGTTATGGTTATGGTTATGGTTATGGTTATGGTTATGGTTATGGTTATGGTTATGGTTATGGTTATGGTTATGGTTATGGTTATGGTTATGGTTATGGTTATGGTTATGGTTATGGTTATGGTTATGGTTATGGTTATGGTTATGGTTATGGTTATGGTTATGGTTATGGTTATGGTTATGGTTATGGTTATGGTTATGGTTATGGTTATGGTTATGGTTATGGTTATGGTTATGGTTATGGTTATGGTTATGGTTATGGTTATGGTTATGGTTATGGTTATGGTTATGGTTATGGTTATGGTTATGGTTATGGTTATGGTTATGGTTATGGTTATGGTTATGGTTATGGTTATGGTTATGGTTATGGTTATGGTTATGGTTATGGTTATGGTTATGGTTATGGTTATGGTTATGGTTATGGTTATGGTTATGGTTATGGTTATGGTTATGGTTATGGTTATGGTTATGGTTATGGTTATGGTTATGGTTATGGTTATGGTTATGGTTATGGTTATGGTTATGGTTATGGTTATGGTTATGGTTATGGTTATGGTTATGGTTATGGTTATGGTTATGGTTATGGTTATGGTTATGGTTATGGTTATGGTTATGGTTATGGTTATGGTTATGGTTATGGTTATGGTTATGGTTATGGTTATGGTTATGGTTATGGTTATGGTTATGGTTATGGTTATGGTTATGGTTATGGTTATGGTTATGGTTATGGTTATGGTTATGGTTATGGTTATGGTTATGGTTATGGTTATGGTTATGGTTATGGTTATGGTTATGGTTATGGTTATGGTTATGGTTATGGTTATGGTTATGGTTATGGTTATGGTTATGGTTATGGTTATGGTTATGGTTATGGTTATGGTTATGGTTATGGTTATGGTTATGGTTATGGTTATGGTTATGGTTATGGTTATGGTTATGGTTATGGTTATGGTTATGGTTATGGTTATGGTTATGGTTATGGTTATGGTTATGGTTATGGTTATGGTTATGGTTATGGTTATGGTTATGGTTATGGTTATGGTTATGGTTATGGTTATGGTTATGGTTATGGTTATGGTTATGGTTATGGTTATGGTTATGGTTATGGTTATGGTTATGGTTATGGTTATGGTTATGGTTATGGTTATGGTTATGGTTATGGTTATGGTTATGGTTATGGTTATGGTTATGGTTATGGTTATGGTTATGGTTATGGTTATGGTTATGGTTATGGTTATGGTTATGGTTATGGTTATGGTTATGGTTATGGTTATGGTTATGGTTATGGTTATGGTTATGGTTATGGTTATGGTTATGGTTATGGTTATGGTTATGGTTATGGTTATGGTTATGGTTATGGTTATGGTTATGGTTATGGTTATGGTTATGGTTATGGTTATGGTTATGGTTATGGTTATGGTTATGGTTATGGTTATGGTTATGGTTATGGTTATGGTTATGGTTATGGTTATGGTTATGGTTATGGTTATGGTTATGGTTATGGTTATGGTTATGGTTATGGTTATGGTTATGGTTATGGTTATGGTTATGGTTATGGTTATGGTTATGGTTATGGTTATGGTTATGGTTATGGTTATGGTTATGGTTATGGTTATGGTTATGGTTATGGTTATGGTTATGGTTATGGTTATGGTTATGGTTATGGTTATGGTTATGGTTATGGTTATGGTTATGGTTATGGTTATGGTTATGGTTATGGTTATGGTTATGGTTATGGTTATGGTTATGGTTATGGTTATGGTTATGGTTATGGTTATGGTTATGGTTATGGTTATGGTTATGGTTATGGTTATGGTTATGGTTATGGTTATGGTTATGGTTATGGTTATGGTTATGGTTATGGTTATGGTTATGGTTATGGTTATGGTTATGGTTATGGTTATGGTTATGGTTATGGTTATGGTTATGGTTATGGTTATGGTTATGGTTATGGTTATGGTTATGGTTATGGTTATGGTTATGGTTATGGTTATGGTTATGGTTATGGTTATGGTTATGGTTATGGTTATGGTTATGGTTATGGTTATGGTTATGGTTATGGTTATGGTTATGGTTATGGTTATGGTTATGGTTATGGTTATGGTTATGGTTATGGTTATGGTTATGGTTATGGTTATGGTTATGGTTATGGTTATGGTTATGGTTATGGTTATGGTTATGGTTATGGTTATGGTTATGGTTATGGTTATGGTTATGGTTATGGTTATGGTTATGGTTATGGTTATGGTTATGGTTATGGTTATGGTTATGGTTATGGTTATGGTTATGGTTATGGTTATGGTTATGGTTATGGTTATGGTTATGGTTATGGTTATGGTTATGGTTATGGTTATGGTTATGGTTATGGTTATGGTTATGGTTATGGTTATGGTTATGGTTATGGTTATGGTTATGGTTATGGTTATGGTTATGGTTATGGTTATGGTTATGGTTATGGTTATGGTTATGGTTATGGTTATGGTTATGGTTATGGTTATGGTTATGGTTATGGTTATGGTTATGGTTATGGTTATGGTTATGGTTATGGTTATGGTTATGGTTATGGTTATGGTTATGGTTATGGTTATGGTTATGGTTATGGTTATGGTTATGGTTATGGTTATGGTTATGGTTATGGTTATGGTTATGGTTATGGTTATGGTTATGGTTATGGTTATGGTTATGGTTATGGTTATGGTTATGGTTATGGTTATGGTTATGGTTATGGTTATGGTTATGGTTATGGTTATGGTTATGGTTATGGTTATGGTTATGGTTATGGTTATGGTTATGGTTATGGTTATGGTTATGGTTATGGTTATGGTTATGGTTATGGTTATGGTTATGGTTATGGTTATGGTTATGGTTATGGTTATGGTTATGGTTATGGTTATGGTTATGGTTATGGTTATGGTTATGGTTATGGTTATGGTTATGGTTATGGTTATGGTTATGGTTGTGGTTATATTTTCAGTTCCCTAAAGTCAACCAAGGTTTTATATACAATTTTTTTAGAAAAATATTGCATCACATTTATCGCCTGACATAGTAAGTTTGCCTTCAACTGTAAATTATTTATAATCATATAATGATTTTATGATTAAGCATCGATTCCTTTTCACAACACATCTGTTTATCTTCACTTCCTTTAACCTTCAACTGCCTTTGGCATGTTTCAAGCACCTTACGTGAAGTATTTTTGAGTGTTAGAGAGGGCGTGAAACTTTTGACAAAATTGTAAGAAGGTTTGTGTCTCTGAGTGTTTATAAGTGTGAGCGCTTTATTTTTTTTTGTATATTTATATGTTTTAGTATTAGTTACGCACATATGCGATTACCGTTGCATTTACTAAAGTGGAAGAAAAGGTCAACTAGGGAACGTATATCTTATTGATTATGTGCTGTTGTTTTGAGTATTTTTTCAAAGATTTTGTAATTTTTCTGCTAGCTTTCTGGAGGCTTCAGAATAAGCTGAAAATATTAGATAAAAATTAATTATACCAATAGTCACCACCTGATAGTAATTTTGAAGTTATAACCCCCAAGCAACGTGTTTCAGTCAGGTGCATATTTTCCAATTTTTTAAAAAACTTAGCATTTTATCGAAATTAGAAAGAAGTTTTGTAACGAAGATCTTATTTCTGACCTAAAGGTGTTCTTATAGTTGAACCTCACAACACCCAAATTAATTTGTAAATAAGTATAGACATCTTTACATTTCTTGAGTATGATAATACAAAGCCAGTCAGAAACGATAAGGAACAGAGTCAAATAAGTGAACCCGTATGAAAAGTAAAAAAAAAAATATACTATTCAGACATTTACTGCAAATCTGTGTTCATGAAGCCAGGGCTTCTAACGTTGGACGTAGGTAGTTCACTCCAAGTCCTCTTAACAAAGTCTACAGGACCTCTCGTTTATCAAACTCATCTTTTTTAGGTGGTTTTAGGTCTACATTGTTCTGATATTTTCTTCTGTAGTTTAAAATAGCTTCCTACTTAACACACCGATTAACTTTTTTACCTGCCGAATGTCCTCTTGAAACCTCCTATAGTTGATAAAGCAATATTCCACACATTTCAGAATGAAGTTTTTTTTGATGCAGAAGGATTTTGAGACTGTGAAAGTATTGAGTGCGCCTCTATTGGCTAAGAAATCTGCCCTTGAATTGCCTTAATGTCTCTTGTGAAATGCTTTGAGTATATTGAACATGCCATTAACCCATATCGTACCTTTGATGCGTTAACGAATCATGAATATTGCTTATATTTGCCAATTTTTTTCGGTGTAATAGAGGCACAAAACCAACAAGTTTTTTGTACGACAGTATTGGAAGTGGCTATTAATGGGTTAAAGCATCAATCTTAAATTTTCAGTTTTATATTGTATATGGTCATTTTTCGACGAGGCTCAAACTTATTTTCCGCCACTTTTTTTACTCAATTAACCTTTTTATTACAAAAATTTAACAAAAAAAAAATGCTGAAATTTTTAGTACGATATGTGTTAATGACTTTAATGTTGCTTAACTATCCAAGAAAATGCATAAGTATGTTGGTGCTGAAAGTACACACACGTAGACATAAAGTTCTATTGAAAATTGTTCTGGCAATCTTTAGTCGACTTTTATTTTCATAAGCTTTGGTATTTATACTGTTTTCCGAATTATTTGTGATAAAAAGGCTCAAAAACACAAAAGTTCTAAGTTATGGTAAAAGAGCTTCAATTTCTCAGACGTAGGTTCTAAAGCGATAACCTTAGAACTTTTATGTTTTTGAGCATTTTCATCACAAATAATTCGAAAAACAGTATAAAACCAAAAGCTTATGAAAATAAAAGTCGATTGAAGATTGTCAGATCAATTTTCAATACAAATAAATGTCGCACAATCTTATGTCAAAAGTTTAAAGCAAATTTTGTTATTTCATTTACCTAATTTTAAATTGATTTCTATCGTAATTCAAATGAAAAATTACACCAACAAACGAAACCACATAATGCGAAACTTCAATCATAAGAAACTCAAAAACACATTCACTCTCGAAACTCAAAGTAGCCCACTCAATGCATCATGCTGCTGACGACTATCGCACACGCAGAAGTGAGTGTGCACACTTGACCTAATCTATAACTTTCCCAAAAATACGCCCTAATTAAATTTAAATTACTTATAAGCCAACCGCCCGCATGGCAAAGCAGCCATTTAGTACAATTGACAAAACGATTACTTCCAAACTCCCCAAAAACTTTAACTTCAATTTTGCTTCTTCTAAGGACTTTTTTGCATTTATACGCCTAAAAGTATGTCATGGTTTTTTTTTCTTACTTTTTACTACATAGCAATAATAATAATAATAAGTACTTGCAACGGCTGAAGTCGACAAAATGTTCTTTAATTTCAGCAATATTTCTACTATCCAAAAGTATTTTCTAAGCCACTGCATAGTAAACACTCTAGGTGGTCTATGGTCCACCAATGGGTATGCTCTATGCGGTATGTCCTCTTTGTCTTCTAGGATGCCGTCGGCGTCATCGTCATCGTTGTCGTTGTCTAGCGTGGATTTTCATTTCAATTGCTTACAATGTTATATTTGCTATTCATCTTGCTAGCAGTGTTCCCTTAGTTGAGGTGGGTTGGAAAATGGAAATGTGGAAGTATTCTACTTGCTGAAAACTTTTGCAATAAAATTTGTCCAAAGTGATTTTAGGACATTAAATGTAACAATTCAACAAAATCCAACAATACTAATGCTGTTGCAACACTTTATTACACCAAGTTGTGTAGCCCCACTCATACATACACACACAATTTTGGTGCTGTCCAGTCAGTTGGCTTGTGATTACGGTTAACACTAGGAAATCAAACAAAACCGAATTAATTATTCGCGCATTTCAAAAGATTATTGTGTATTAAGTTAAAAATAGCATTAAAATAAATAGTTTACAAAACTTATACACAGGGTGGACTTTAACTTGAAAACTAAAAATGTTTAATGATTTCAAATTTTTCGCTATATCAGTCAGTCTTCACAAAATGCTGTCTTGTTATGATTTGATGTTCTTAAACATTAAAATTGTGACCAAAACACCAATTTATTAAACATAAGTAGGTACTAAAGGACAATACCCAAGGTTAATTTTCTTTTATTAAATTAGTCATAAATTAATAGTTTAAGATAAAATTTCAATGTTTCTGAAAATGGAAGCACTGCTCAAAATTATGTATTTTATGACAAGTGATTAATTATACTGGTACACGAAAATAATAAAATAGTCTATACTTTTCACCAGACACATCTATTCATAAGTATCTGAATCCAAGGTCAGAGTTGCTCTTGTACTCTCAAAATTTCAGAATATCCTTTCTTGAAGTTGCAAAAAGCACTGTTTTTAAGCTAATGACGCGGTTGCATAAAAAGGTGCAACATCATTTTTTTAATGGCACCAAATAGCCATAATCTTCTTTATCAAACTATACCTTGAATTTTTTCCAATTGGAATTTTACTCTTCGAGTTTTCTACCTTTGATATAAAAGATAGAATCGAAATAAAAATTCTTTTCGAAAGCATCCCAAAAGTAAGGACTCTTGAAAACGATACCCACAAAACTCTTTTATTTTTTTTTTTTGTTTTGTTTTTGAAATGCAATTAACGCGCGATAATATTAACACCCCAGCATATGAACACCCCAAAATAAGAATACTTTCTCCTACTCTTGACTACTTCAAAATATGAACTTTCTGCAAAAGCTCTACATTATGAATATAGTTTTTCTCTAAATTGAAACAGAATATGAATTTATTTCTAAATTTTTTTGTTTATATGGTATCTGTAATTATAATGTAATTGTAATTGTAATTTGTTAGACTTTACACAGAGCCAAATTGACCACATAAAATAGAACAAAAGTATGAAGATATCTCTATGGTGTTCATCCAAAAAGAAATTCATATCAAAACCATAGAGAAAATCTTCTTAAAATTTCTGTCGCCATTTATATAAAACCTTATTATACTAATCCTTGGAATGGTTACAAGAAAAAAGAGTGGTTGCATTAATATTATTAATTCATTCAACTTAAGTGACGTTAATAACCCAGCTATGTATTTATTCAAAAAATTTTGGGATATATTGTCTCAACCGGTTAAAAAGGGTTAAATAAAATATTTAAAAATCCATTAAAGTAAATTAATGAAAAATTAAATATTGAAAAAGCCTTATGTTACACTGTCTCGTGTGGGTTTTCCTTTCTGAATTTTATAAAGCTATTTCTATAAATTTATGTGTGTTGATTACATCTTCGTTGAATTTCCTTTAATACGATAGTACAATTGTCATACCAATTTTTTTGATTGATTTTAGACAACAATACTTTTCTATGTAACACACGGGTTACTCGCATGCGTTGCGCTGCATATGACGTAGTGATGAGCAAATGTCCTTGCACATTGTGTCTTGGTCTTGGTCTTGGTCTTGGTCTTGGTCTTGGTCTTGGTCTTGGTCTTGGTCTTGGTCTTGGTTTGCTCATCACTACATCATATGCAGCGCAACGCATGCGAGTAACCTGTGTGTTAGATAGAAAAGTATTGTTGTCTAACCTCAATCAAAAAAATTGGTATGACAAATGTACTATCGTATTAAAGGAAATTTAAAGAAAATTTCAAAAAAAATTACAAAAAGCTAAAGTAATAGGACCTTTTTCATACTAAAATGGCCATCAAAGTCAAAAAATGGGGAAAAAACATTAAAATATCAATTTTAAAGGTCCAGAACTTTACGAAATCCTTTTTAGCCCTATAAACCATATACCTTTCTAAAAGCTCTTACAATTAGCTAAAACTTTGTCGTAGAAATGTTTTCCCTAAAACGTTAGGCTGACCCAAGAAAGTTTTTCTTTCTGAAAAGAGGCACAAAGCCAGTAAAATTTTCAAAAAATCGATTTTTTTTTTTCGTAGGTTGATAGAATAACGTCTTGGGAGTATATTCCCAAAGTTTCATGACTCAACTCTAAATATTATGGAAAATATGATTGATTGAACCAGCGAGCTCATGTAAAATTTTCAAAAAATCGATTTTTTTTAAAAACTTTAAATCGTTTTTTCTCAAAACTTTTGTTTTAAATTCGCGGTACACGATTGCGAAAAAACTACTTAACCGATTTTTGATTTCTAAAAAGTGTTTTGCAGATTATAAATTGAACAAGTGCATGAATGTCTGAAATTGTGGAAAAAAAGTTATTTTATACACTTTTTAACTTCATTTAGCGACAAAAAATGACGAAAAAATAGCACTTTTTTTTCAAGACGTGATTTCAATATTGTAGAATCAAATTTTTTGGAGTTGCAGACATTCATGCACTCAGGGGAACCCTGCTAAATAATAAAAAAATTTTGTTTTATGTCTCAGATAAAAACTTTGGGCTCCACAATGTACCGCGATAAATCCGACTTATTAAATGTCGCTACACGCGAAATTTAATAAGTCCACCATTTTGTCATTTTAGTTTTTTAAAAAATGCTTTTTTTATAGTTCAAACATGTTCTTAAATATATGCGAAAAATTATTTGTGTGTGTTTTTATTTTCCGAGTGAAAAACAATCCCGAAAAACAACTTATTTTTGACATGTTACATGAGAAGCCCCCCTTAACTCCTTAGGGGTACATTTTAGAGCCCCTCCGAGTGCAATTTTTTGTAAGCCTAGGCCTCCCCTATTACCTCCCAGAACTTCGTAACCTTATGCAAATGTAACAACATATTTTTAATTGAAGAATTCCTAAAATATTTATTAAAAGGTATTTTTAGTATAACTTTTGAAAGGGATCCGATAGGATTTCGCTTAAAACAGATTCCGAATCAGCAAAAAAAAAAAACAAATTTTTTCATCGAAACCGATTTTAGCGACACTTTTATACGTAAATAATTTTCTTCCGTATCACCGTGACTACTGAACGTATCAAAATCATATTTGCAACAAATATTTTTTGGTGCTCCAACTCATTTATAAGAAATATGGGATCAATTGGACAAGGGGGCGTTGTACTCCTCAAAAATGGCATATCTGACTGTGTTCAGAAAATATGTCCTAAGTAAGTATATCCAATATTTTCAATTTGCTTTTGTTGTTCAAAACAAAGTTAACTATTAGATTGCTGCCAAAAGTATCAATAAGATTTTAAGAATATCATCTTCTTCTTCATCATGAGTATCCTTCCCAGGGTTAATATTCCCATGGTTTTGCTGAGAATGTTTGTTGAAATTTTTTTTTTTTTTTTATGAAACGTAGAGAAACAATGCAAAATTTGTTTGTTGCTGCAAAAAGAAGTTTAGTTTTTATAACATTCACTACATTTACTTTATCTCCACACCCCATACTTACTTTTGTCATCTGTTTTCATTTTTTCACAAGTTTTTCATTTTAAGCATGTTTTCAATAATTTTGGTTGCAAAGTTTTACACATTATCCCGAAATTGTTTAAGTACTCGAATTTTATAGCATGTTGCAATGTGCACACCCACACACAGTCACACAATGCAATTAGAAAACACTTTATCAAAATACTTGCATTTTATGGCCAAAAAGTTATATTGGTATTATATAAAGCATTTGGAATAGAAGTGTGTTGGTATACTCAGCTTAAAGATGTGACTTAAATAATCCATTTTGCTAAACTTCCTAAAAAAGAAATCTAAGCTCTCTGACGAAAATGCTGTAATTTTAATGACCATTTCAATTAAAATATCTAAAATTCATCAGCAGGGATGTGACTTAAAATTGTTCTAGTTTATTTATTTTATTTTGTTCTGAAATAGAGAGTTATAAAATAGTGTGAAAATAAAGTACGAAAATAACACTACCATTTGAAGTTGAAATAGCCTGGGAGTGGAAGGACGTAACGCTGGACAGTGTAGCGAAAAACCACAATGCCCGTAACTGGCACTGACAAGGAGAGTCGAAATCCTGACGATGAAAACTCGAACACGCATCGGCTCTTAGAATTTCCGAACTCTTAATGATCCAGGCAAAGCTCATCAAGCCATAAGAGAACTCCACAAATGTAACATTGATATATTGCAATTAAGCGAGAGTAGATCAAACGGCACCAGAGTATTTTTGTTACATTCTGAATCCCACAGCTACCACATTTCCGAAACCAGAATCACTAAGTACCGCAGTGACTCGCAGTAGTAGTCGAATACAAACACCGCCGCCTACTATCGATGAAATAGAGAAAGCTATCCAAAGCATGAAAAACAACAAGGCTGCCGGCATAGATCAAATAACAGGTGAACTGCTAAAGGAATGCTTCATTACATCAGCCAAAATTCTTCATCCTCTGCTCTCCAGAATCTGGAGCGAAGAACGTTTGCCAGAAGATTGGCTACATGGTATGTTAGTCTAATTTCCAAAAAATGGTAACTTTAGCAAGTGCTGAAATTATAGAGAAATAACCTTGCTCTCTGTACCACCAAAAGTACTGAAAAAAGTGCTGCTAAACAGGGTAAGCGAAAAACTTGATAGAGCCTCCGAAACCAATAAGCAGAATTCCGGCCAAACCTTTCATGCATGGATCAAATCAACACCCTCAGAATAATTGTCAAACATGCGAGTGGCGTGCTGCGCTTCAACTTGTCTTCGTAGAAGAGGTATTGCCGTAAAGGCCACGAACTTAGTACGTGCACAATATGAAGGCTTTACATGCAGTGTGCTACGCAACGGGTAGTTGTCACCGAAATTCACCACTAATTCAAGCGTACGGTAGCGCTGGTGTGAGACGCCATATTGGACTTGAAAATTTCTAAATTCTGACTTCAGATTCGTGATCAGCGACCACTATAACCCCCGAGTGATGAAATTACGCCAAAATTTTTAAACAAATTACTTTACGCCACATTACGGGGCGTATTGCAACGTCGTCGTATTGAAATTTTTAAAAACGCCACTCCGCTTTCGAAAGCTTTTAAAAAAACAAAGATTTTGGTATCCAAAACTTTATTTTCCAAATTCTGGCGATGGAGGTGGCTCGGTTGACGTGAAACGTCCCATAAGGATGCATGACATGTTTGGGACACTTATTGGATGATGCTTAATACAAAGACATGCATGTGCTACCACCTGAAGGCTTAGTTTTTAAATTTTTTGCTGAAATTTGATCAAAATCCACAATGTTTGCGTATGAATTGAAAAAACCGCTTCCGTTATTAAGCTTTATCGTTTGAGGCGGTTCAGCAGATTATTTGGGGCTTTCAGGATATTTATCATGGGTGTTTAAACGTAAGAAAAACCGCATCTTGTTAATGTGTCTCCGGAAGAACGCTAGATGCGGGTCTCTCAAGTTAAGTGAATGGTTTCTACACGAAATCTGGTAATTTTCGGTTTTGATTCTGCTCTGGAGTCGATTATTTTTTCGTAATATTGTGAAATATTATTTTTTAGTGTCTTATCTGACCGGGTAGAACGGTGTGCCAACTTTGGTTTGGTGGCAACACACTTGAGAAGATGCTCAAATGGCGATATTTCATGAGTAAGTGTGTCTAAAAAAATGATATTTTGAGCGGCACAAAACAGTCTTAAACCTTGCGTGATCATTGGATCTATGGCCAATTAATATGTAAAAAATCACCTGAACAATAGCTGGTATGTGGTGAAATCTCAGCAAATGTGACTTTTCCGAAAAAAAAAACAAGTTATTTTTCAAACATGTGGCACCCTATTTTGGACCGCGAATTATCAATTTTATGTAGATATATTGGAAGTATTTTTCTTCAAACAAATACTTTCTTTCGAGAAAGTCTGATTTGCTTAATTCAGTGCATCACCCTCGAAAAATGATATTTAAAGAGGTGATTTCGGGGAGACGATCGAAAAAGTCACTAACGCAGGCTGAAAAATACTCATATTTGCGACCACATACAGTTTAGTGATTAAAAATGCTAAACAAAACAAATTTAAATCGCCCAAAGTGGGCGATTCCTTTAAACGTGTAAAATCCTCGAAAACCTCGTAAACTCGTAAAAGTTGTCAAAATCAATACAACCTTTGACAGTTTTACGAGATTACGATGTTTTCGAGGCTTTTACACGTTTAAAGGAATCACCCAATTTTGGTTTTTTTTATTGTTTAAGTTAAACTTTCTCGTAAACCAGACGTGATGGTCAGATTTGGTTTTAGCATCACCAAATAATTGAAAAATTACTCTTGTGTTTGCTGGTTCTTTGTTTTGGTAGAACTGTGACATTAATAAAAACTCCATAGAAGTCGTTTTTTAAGCATATTCCGGGAAAACTGTAAGTCAAATCAATAATAATTTTGACAGCTGTTACGAATTAATGAGGTTTTCAAGGGACTTACATTTTTCCCGAAATATCCTTAGAATGTCAGTACGAGTTTTGACGTTCTTATGAATAAAGAGGTTTTCTAGATGAGGTATATATAAGTACATATGTTTTAAGAAATACCCATCATCAGCATATCAAAGCTCTTTCATGTGCATCTTATGTTGTTTTCTTTGCAATGTTTTTTTTTTTTTTTCAACCTTGATTCACTAATTTTGCTCCCGACCCACTTCACATACAAAGTAAGGAACTTTTCTTAAACAATTGAATTACTCATGTACGACTATATATGTAAGTGTGCAACAACTTAGTCATGCTTAAATGAATTAAATTACAAAAAGAAAAAAAAATAGAAAAAAATAAAGTCAAACATTTACACTTAATTTACCAACCTCTGTTGTCATAAAAGCTGTGCGCCAAAAGTAGTAAAGAAGTGCACTAAATTATCAAAAGATGCGGGAATTCCAAGATTCCTGTACCGGAGAGCGGGACGAGTGCAACACCACCTTTCTAACACTATCTCTGAAAGAAGTTGTTGATGAACTGTTTTTATGTTCCATGCGAAGGTTTGAGAAAATGTCTCTCAGACAGTCGGAGGAGGACGCACAAGAAACAAAGAGTTCCTAGAGTGTGAGTGAGTTGCTGAGCAACAGTAAAGAATATACGAGGAGTGTATCTGCAATTTATGACCGCATGGTGAGCATTTTTCAAAATGTCACTACTCGGTAAAGGTAAAACAAAGAAAATAATGAAGCATTTCTTATTTTACCAACTTTATATTTTCGCAGAATCTTTTGCTTTTTTCTTCGTCTTTATTTTTCTTCAAAGTGCACTTATAAATAACTTGGCATAATTTTTGACATTTAAAAGCAGCACACCCACCCGCAGTGTCAATGTGACAGAAACAGATGGCGGCGCTAGGTAATGACAGTAGCGCTATGGTACGTGGTGAAAGTAAGACATCAAAGGGGCGTTAGTTGGTTTTGAGTGGGTGATTTGAAGTAGCCAACAATAATTGTTATTAATTGTGACACAATTTAGACTCTGCGGGTAGTAGAGGCTTTACACTATCATGCGGCAATGGTGCGTCTTAATTAAAAAGGTCACTATATTACAAATAGTATTTTGTAAAGTGTAGTTTTCTTTAATAATTCTTACAAGTCTCATTATGTTGGTAATATTTTATGACATTTTTAAGACTTTTGAAATTTTAGGTCTAAGTTTTTTATGACATTTACTTTCTTAGCACATAAAAGTACAATACTTTACATAATTACAACGTTATTTAAATACTCTTACCAATAAATTTTTCAAGTATTCTTTTGTGGTACTACACCGCAAATGCAGTACTAAAGCTGATTTTTTTTCTGCGGTGCACTTTTACTCACTATTTGTTTCTTTACTGTGCCATTACTCCTGAGTGAGGGTTGCCAATTATGTATTTGAATAGCACAAAATCTTTATGCCTTTATCTTTACGAGCAATTATTTAGTTCGCAATAGGTCACTGTTCTTTTTTTTTTTTTAGAAAAAATTAAATGAACTTAAGTTTTTATTTTATTGACTTTGCACTACCATATAAAATAAAATGCACTGCACTCAAATTCTAACTGAACGTTAAACAAACGTGCTTGGTCTAACTAACAGCTGTGTAAAATGCATACTGTGCTTTCAAGTAGCTATATTTGTTTTGTGTCTAGCTGTTACTTCCTACTGTATTGATTCCCTTCCCATTAGCGCCATAAGTGTTTGTCATAGCAGAGTTAAATGAAGATTTGTTTGGTTTCTGGAGAATATGCGAGTATTTTAACTCGAGAGCACTAAATCTAAGATTTTGAGTTAAATTAAAATAAACTTCAAATTGTGATAACTCAAGAACGGCGAGTTGTACGACCACTTAAGTGGTTTTTATTGAATAACTTATTTACTGTAACTTTTTTTAGATACATAAAGAAAAAATTATTTGTACAGCATGTGATTCTCCACAATTGTTACGCCATATTGTTACAAGTCCCCATGTCAGCGTTACCAACGTGGTCCGCACCGGCTAGCTAGCGAATCAGGGCAGTCCTCAACCCGCCGCGTTGGCCCGAGTGAGCAACAATAAAATCTCACTTCCGGCGGAAACCGGATATGAAATCTAAAAAAGAAAACTTAAAAAAAAAACTCAAAAAAAACTATAAATAGAACCCACTAACTTCATAATAAAACACCCTTTACTCCCATCAAACCCCCCGAAAAAAACTCCATCACATCAGAGAGAGACATAGATGTTGCATCTCTATGCATATCATATGTATTTATATTTATTTATGAATTTAAGCACTTGCAAGAAAAAATAATCTTACGTATATCTTAATTTCAAAAATTCGATTTTAATAGATATTGTAATGAACTCCGGTTTCCTTCGGTTCTATAGTTGGGATATACTCAGCCTAATCGAGGATTTAGGGTTCTTACAAGAATGAAGAGAGTGCCTTGTAGTTTTACGATTACTTGTTTTTGCTCAGTGTTTCCTTGTTGTTTACAATTTGTGGGATTTTGTACAATGTGTGGTAATTTATATAATTGAAAGTTGTGTGAATTTATTGTTTATATAATGCAAAAATTCATAAATATTATATAAACCAAAATTCATAAAATTGCATAATCAAAATTTATTTTAAACTAGTGACGGATTTATGGTTTATATAGCGCGAAATTCATTAATTTTATATAAGCCCAAATTCGTTAAATTATATAATTCAAATTGCCGTAAGCAGGGGTGAATTTAACATCCGGGGGCGACTTTAACCGGCAAGGAAAAAAAGATTAAAATCATAATATTATCATCTAAAAGACTAGTTATCGCTTTTTATTGGGCCAATCAGTATTCTTGAAGTATTGGCCTTTAGCGTCTGTTTCCAATATTTGAATTGAGCGCGAACTTTCAGATATATTGTTGCATTTTCTAAAAGTTATCTAATGTCACATTTTTTAACGCTCAGAAAATTACTACTTATTGACTAGAAGGAAAATTTCTGGCGTTATTCGAGTGACATCGCTGGAACTATTATTTAATTTTCTTCCCTAATCAATCAACTTTGATGGATATACTTACCTCTAAGTATTTTTAATGCATTTTTATATGAGAGTATGTTAGAAAACAATGTTTTTGGGGTGACTTTGAACCGGTCGAAAGTCACCCCAAAAAAACTTTGTATTGTTAGGCTGGCTCAAAAGAAACCCAAACTCGGGCCAATTTGACTTCCAAAACACTGGGTATGGTGAACTGTAGTCAAAATAAAGTCTAGTCTTACGCCAAAGTGAAATTATTTTTTCCTTTTGATTTTTGTAAAACAATTTAATACTTTAATGAGAACCCAGAAAGGATATTTGCTATTATTTATTTAGGAAATTTTGCAAAAAATTAAGCCACCGAAGCCCTTTAACAAAAGAGGAATTTTTGAAGTTACCTACTAAGAATTTCTTTCGCTTTTAAATTTTTTGAATCAAGTAATTTTTGTTTTCTAATTTTCAATGTATTTTTAACTTGTTTTTGTGGATATTTTAAGTTTTGCTTAGCCTTTAATATCAGTTTTATTATTTGATGTAGCATATGTACAAATAAGTAAAACATACCAAATTTATCAAAAATTTTAGTTTTTTTTTTAATTTCGTCCTTGAAAACATCCCATAGCCTAGACCGAGATTGCCTATATAAATACACCAAAATGTTGAGAGAATTTAAGTGAACAAAACCTGATTCGCTGATTTTGCGTCGTTAAAGGCAAAGCATATAAAATCAATGAATTAAATTTTTCGGTCAAGGTCACCCCACCCTTGAGGTGACTAATGAATTTATATAATGCAAAATAGTTCAAATATATGCGACAAAAGTGTGAGTGTTGGGTTTCTCTTAAATGTGGCTGTGGTGGTTTCGCTTGCTTCGAGAGTGTGGTGGGAGAATCAGGTTTCTACTGAGCTGCTGAGCGACTGTTTTCAAGGAAAGTTTTCGAATTTAAATTCAAGAGGTTAAGCAACTAGCAAAGATGTGTAACCCTTAACGAAAATGCCCAGAGTACAAGGTTTCCCAAGACGTTAGACAAATAGCAAAAATGCGTAGATTCTAACGAACGAGATTACAAGATTACGAGATTAGCCCAGAGATTGAGATTAAAGAGGTTAAGCAACTAGCAAACATGCGTAGCCCTAAACGAAGTTTCCCAGAGTAAAAGGTTTCCCAAGATGCTAGACAACTAGCAAACATGTGTAGCTTCTAACGAAAGACTTGTTGTCCCTTTGGCTGCTCAAGATCGACTGATTTTTTATTGCCGTAGCGCCAGTATTTATACGAAAATTTGTTGCATGAGCTACCAACAAAATTCCATTCTGCATGGTCCGCTGCTGTTGCTTCACTTGGTGTCCGCGTGTCCACTGCTGCTAGGCTAGTGTTCTTGTTGTAATGCAGCACGTGCATGTGACCTGTTACCAAAAAGTATTTCCTTTAAGAGTTTTTTTTAAAGTGTGTTACTTAATGACATTTATATATTGAAAATTGATTTTTTAATTTAAATTTTAGTCATATATTTGCAAAGGTCGATTTACATATAAATCTATCAATGCATTTTCTAACAAATAATTATGACAAATCAAGGAACGGATTAAAAACACGGCTATAGTGACATATGACAAAGACTCATCAGACTATTTTTGTTGTAATTATAATTATATTTATTTTACTAAATTTATTATATTTGAAAAATTGCAAGTTTGAAAACTTTTTGTGTTTTTGGCCTGGGCGGGAGTTAAACCAATGACCTCCAGGTTAGGAGCAGCAGTATTTACAATAAAAATTACCAAACATTTTTTACAACAAAATAAATATCTTGCTGCATTATTTTTTTATTGCCCTTTTGACTAATTTAAAATTTTATTGCATCGATTTGTTTTTGTAAAATTTGAATATTTTTAGTAACATTGATTTGTTCTTGTGTTTTATAATCTTGTTTTACCAGTTAGAAATTTTATTGCATCGATTTGTTTTATTGTGTTTGCAAATTTGTTGATTCTATGTAGTTACATTGGTTTGTTTTTTTGCATTTTATGATCTTGTTTTCTTAGTTAACTTTATTAAATGGATTTTCCAAATTTTCTCAATTTTAAATTGTTAGGATTTATATTTTTGGTTCTAAAAATATGGGTTAATTCCGAAATCACATCATTCAGTGATAACGTTATAGAGCATTCTATTGTAAACAAATGGCAACTCATCTTCTTCATTTCCACCTTACCACCCCAACTTCGCCTAACACCCTAAACGAAAAAAATGCCACCATAATCCTTCAGTGTGGCTTAAATTAAGCCATCTACTTGTTTATTCAGCGAGTGTTTTCGACAGCTTTCTTCGATGGCTGCAGTAGCTCCACAGTGCCCGCAACTTGCACTTTGCTGCAATCGAATGAGCAGCGCATTTACGCGTTTTTGCTGCCATCGTTAAAACCAAATATTCTCGCACACACACATACAGATACAACACCAATATACGCACACTTTTACAATGCAATTCATTTTGGTAACTGAGCTGAATTTTAATTTAATCGCTATTTTTTGTTGTTGTGTTTTCTGCTGCCAAGTTGTGGCTCTTGATGATGACGCCGGTTGTTAGGGTGGAGGTGCCGAAGATTTTCCCAAAAGTGACAGGACTTTAAGTAGCTGGGAAGTGAGAGAAGTTGCACTCTTGTACTATGTGCTGTTATTATTGTTGTTGTTGTTTTTGTTGATATTGCTGCGCAATTGACAGCTGAAAATGACATTTGTAAGCAGATTGTTATAGTTTGTTAGCAGTTTATTGCGATAATGGTTTTTTTTTCTGTTTTTGTTTCTGTAATTTTTATGTTTTTTTCTTTTTTTGTATTATTGTTGAACTTTTTTTTTTTGAATTTAAAGAAGTTTTTACTAATGTCATTAAACATTATAAAATGAATCAACCATTGTAATTGGAGTTTTTATGGCTTATTAATGCTTATTACTTAGTGAATATTATTATAGTTGAAGCTTTGCAAAGAGATATTCTCAAAGAAACTAATAAGGATTAGACAAAACAAAATTACGTTTTACCCTACAGTAAATGAGCGAAAGAATGGCTTTATATCCAAATAACTCTATCAGCATGGTGCTTTGACGTTTGTGTTTATATGGAAAGATACACTTCATTGGTAAAATTTCCTTGCAAAGAACTCTATGGGACTTATCATGAATAAATATTCTCAAGATTTTTCTCAGATTGCCTTGCAGTCTTCATTGAAGTCTAAGAAAACATTCTCAAGAATGTTTGTTCATAATAAAACCCTATAAATTAAAAAATAAAATATCTAAATTTGCTTTGTTGTTTAAGGTGTAATCTGAAGAGTTTGGAATTTGTTTTTGAATTTTATAATTCTTATGAAAAAGATTAACACTAATGATAGAATTTAATTTAATTTATACGGAATATATCGTCGGTGAACCCATTCGAATTTTTGAATGTCAGACCCACATTTTCTTAGCGATAAGTTCCGCTACAGAATAGATATAGATTTTCAAATGTGTCAGAAAAATTTTGCTTCACATCTTCGGAACCTCACAGGGGAATCTCAAATCCAAAAAATTGTGTTTTTTAACTAATTTTCAGTATATTTTTCTGTATATGATTTTGGAAAACCGAAAATTTGAAAATGACATCGGAAAATTGTGTATACCCCCCACGCTACCGAAAGAAAAATTCCACCTATTTTTTACTATTAGATTTAAAAACGATGTATTCCACTTTTTACCATTCGAAGATATTGAAGAAAAACCAAATATAAAACTTGAAATTCTTATAGGAATTCATCATTTTTAAAAAAATTATAGTCCAAATTGGCTAGGAATTAATAGACTTTTGAAAACTCTGATAAGAGCCAACGGTAGTATTTTAAAGTGGGATTCATAATCAGTTGCTAACTAAATTTTTATTGAAAGTGGAATACACCACTTTTGAATCTAATAATCACATATGTCCCATAATTTTTCCCACACTTGAAATTAAAAAAATTTGTTTTTGAAGTCACATTTGAATAGAAATGTTGTATCGCTAAGCACGAATCTGCAAAAGATATTACTAATTTTCCAGCGATTCAGAAGCGGTTCGGAAGGGGTTAAGCACTTCTTAACCGACGATATCAATGTTGATAATTTCAGTACAAATCTCATTTTTGATATCTCACACACCTCTCCCCATGTGTTTTAAATAAAAAGTGCTTGCACCCAAAATGTTTTTTCGAGAAAATGTGTAGAATGACTTTGGGATGAAACATATGTAGCACTTTTTTCAAAGTGAACGGCACTTTTTCAAACCAGGGCCGAAAAACCCATTTTTTAGCATGGGGCTCTGTACTAAAAACAAAAAAAAAGTTTGACTAAAACGGATACAGAAAACTAGTATGCAAAATGTTTTCTGCTTATTTGTAGATTAAAAAACTGTAAATTGGAAAACTTTATCTTATATCGTTTACGAGATATTGCATTTTTACTTAATTTTTTGGCTTTCTATTAAAAAATTAAATTTTTGCGTACTAAAAAAATAATGATCAATATACGTATATATAAACAAAAATAGTCAGTTCTAATGTCTTTTTTGATGCTGAATCCGAATCTGGTCTTGAAATTTCTCTATCATTTCTGGCTTTTTGGGATATTGTAACCTGAAATTTTGGCATGTACGGTTTTTTCACCACTTTTGAGGTTATATAACAATACCAGGTAATTGTTAGTCATAAAACTCGATAGGGTTTTCAAAAGTTCTATTCTTTTTCTGTGATTTTTGCGGGTTAGTTTTTATTTTTAAGTTTTGTTTTTAAGAAGGTTTAACTAACCAGTTATTGCCAATTGTAAATTAAAACATTTAAATACAATTTTTAGCCGATGTTTCGTCAATAGAATGTTGACATCTTCAGGGCTTTTTAAATTTTATCCTAAAACAGAAAACATTTCTTAAAATTTCACACAATAAAAACATGAATATAATTTAACACTTACTTTATGTTTTTATAACATTAATAATTAGAAATATAAAATTAAAATTTTACTAAAGTCAAAAATACAAAGCCCTGAAGATGTCAACATTCTATTGACGAAACGTCGGCTAAAAATTGTATTTAAATGTTTTAATTTACAATTGGCAATAACTGGTGTAATGTAATTAAGATTGAACAAAATTTTTGCAATAATCCATTTAAAAAATTTATATAGTGTTGGATGTTATAG
Organism: Calliopum simillimum; assembly: GCA_951812925.1. Classification (NCBI taxonomy): domain Eukaryota; kingdom Metazoa; phylum Arthropoda; class Insecta; order Diptera; family Lauxaniidae; genus Calliopum; species Calliopum simillimum. Next base: position 43,611,106 of record OX638370.1, read on the forward strand.
ACTGGTCCACGGCCAAAGGCCGCCGCGAAGCCAATGTTGGATTTTTGGGAGTTTTAAATCCTGAGCTGCGGCCGCAGACCGCCCACTTACCACTACTCTTATGGTAAATTACTGTCGCTAGCAAACTAGGTGTTGGATATATTGTAGACTGATCAGCGACTGAAGGCCGCCGCGGAATCGGTATTGGAATTTTTGGGAGTTGGAAATTCTGAGCTGCGGCTGTTGTCAATAACAAAATATCGTTATGGGGACTATGTCCGTTTTTTCCTGGGGACTAAGTCCAAAACACTTGCGGACATAATCCCCATTTCAGAAATGGGGACTATGGCCAAATCATTGGCGGACATAATCCCCATTTCGTGAATGGGGATTATGTCCGTGGGGACTATGTCACGGCACCGTAAAAAACCAAAGCCCAATAAATATCTTGTGGGAAAATTGGTCCACCATATTGTAAAATTCGTCATATCTCTGACATTGTTTGACGCAGAAGAATAAAATTTGGTACTTATGTCAAAGGGTCCAAGAAAAATACCATCCATTAAAAAATTGGGTGAGGCTACATCCTCATATAAGGTAAATGCAAAATTTGTACCAAAGGAAACATAATACAAAAAAAAACCATAACAGCAACAACAGTTTTTTTCTTATAGGAGAGCATGTTTTGCAAGTACATATATAAGCCACACGTTCTAGTTTTGAATTAACTACTTTAAGAATTAGTAATTTTTTCAACCAATTTGTGATAGTCCGACAGGGATGTTTTTTACTTGACTTTTATATAAAAAATTTTAATTAACTACTATGAAATCAAACTTTTTCCCGTAATAACTCAAAAATTACTATCATCTGCCTGAAATGGGTATCAAGAATGTCAGCGTATGAAATGCTTCAATTTTTAAGCTGTCGTCTATAGAGTGGGCTTTGATACATATTTGAATCATTGAAAAATTTTATTTTGAATTTTTCAAACCTTAAAGCGGATTTGGACGTCTTATGGGATAAAAATAACCTGTGATTTTTTTCAGATTTCTTATTAGTCATTTAGAGGTCGCGATGTCAACTTTTTTAAAAAATAATAGTAATATTTTTTGCACAAGAAAAATAAACAATAATTAAAATACAATAATAAACTAAAAAATTTACAATCATACTAACATATGAATAAAATAATATGCATTTTAGTTTTGTACATTCGAATTACTTCTTGTTTTCAATCCTTTTTTTACTGACTGTTTACTGTAACTTGATAAATTTATTACTTAATGTCGAACAGCATAGAAAAATTTTTCAAGTCACAGTAAACAGTCAGTAAAAAAAGGATTGAAAACAAGAAGTAATTCGAATGTACAAAACCTAAATGAATATTTTTTTTATTCATATGTTAGTATGATTATAAATTTTTTAGTTTATTATTTTAATTATTGTTTATTTTTCTTGTACAAAAAATATTACTATTATTTTTTATAAAAGTTGACATCGCGACCTCTAAATGACTAATAACAAATCTAAAAAAATTCACAGGTTATTTTTATCCCATAAGACATCCAAGTCCGCTTTAAGGTTTGAAAAAATCAAAAAAAATTTTTTTGTGAAACGTTATAGCCGGTATTGAAAAACTATAAAAAAAAACTGAATAGGAAAAAATTTACAAGCATGATTTTTCGGACATATATAAAATATTTTTAGTATTAAAAGATCTGAAAGTTGTAATAGCAGAGATATGTAAATGTTTATAACGGAAGTATACAGAAATCTAAGAAAACGAAAATGTTTGATATCCAGGAATGTAGTCAATCAAATAACAATTATTTGATAAATCACTACAAAATATCATTGACGTTTCATTCTTGTTCACGTTTATAACTCTCTGGCCAAATGAATCAGAAAGTATGATTGCATTTAAAAAAAACAGTTATTCATAATAAATAGAATCACAATCGTGTAATCCTAAACTCTTTCAAATACACTGCAAATTCAACCAAAAACTTGAATCATACGAATAGCAAAACTTTGGTACTGTAGTTTGAATATTCCATCCGTTACTGACATCCCAATAACTACTCCTGGAGGCTGTTTAAAAAACTTGCTGTCAACTGCCAAAGAAAGGACAAACTCTGTCTATATATAAATATTGAGTACTTTTACAGTGAATTGCATGCAACGTTTTATTTATTGTTTATTTAGTGAGAAAAGTTTTTAATTTAATTTTTAGAGCGCAAGTTTTGTACGACAAAAGTTAAATTTCTTTGCGATGACACAACAACGAAAGGACTGTGATGGTAAATAACAAGAACATCAACGGAAATGACACGCAAGGAAACGAACAAACGAACGAACGGCATCAACAACAGCAACAGATGATCCTTGTCAATATCATTGGATGATACTGGTGATGCTGCTGCTGCAAGTTTGATAATTGCATCGAACTTAAAGTTAATTCATTCGTTAAAAAGTAAATTAAAACTTTGAATTTTTTATTTTTCTTCGTTCTCTCAGAGAATTTGAATTAAAGTTTTTTAGGTGTCAATTAATTAAATTCAAAGAAGATTTTCTCTTTACTCAACGTAACTTTATGTGCGTTTAGTGTTTTTGACTTGATATAATTCAAAAAGTTTGATTATCTTTTTGAGAAAAGTCAATTTTCACAATATCAAAGTGATAAGCAGCGGAAAATGGTAAATTTAATTTCTACATTCCAATAGTACTTATTGCAGTTATTTACTTATTTCATTTGCTGCAGTCATTTCAAATTAAAATTGAAAATTATAAATTTATGCCATTTGTACGCATTATTTGAACATTCCTAGATCAATATTTAGTTTACCCAAATTATGCACTGCGTCAGTTTAAATATTTATTAACTAATTTATATTCAAAAAAAAAAAAAAACTAGTAAGGGTGTAAATTTTGGCCTGGCCAAAAAATAAATACCCTACACTGCAGTATTTTGAAAAGTTTGCTTATAGGGGAGGTGCCATGCCCTCTTGTCCGAATTCGCTCAAATTTTTATCAGAGCTTGCGCTTACAATTCGTAGTACTTATATGTATTGTGGTTGCATTGTCGTGAAAAATACTCCTAATATTGCATTTTGAATATAATTTTTGTATGGGCGGTAGGCGTGTCCGTTGACCGATTTTGCTCATTTTCAATCCCCCGAGCTAACTTTGACGACGGAGGCAGTGTACCAAATTTCATTGAATTATCTTGCTCAGTTTTCCCAAAAAGTGTATTTCAACACACAGCCAGCCACCCAGCCAGCCAGCCAGCCAGCCAGCCAGCCACCCAGCCAGACAGACGGACATGGCTATATCGACACAGGAGGTGACGCTGATCAAGAATATATATACTTTTCTATACCTGCCACGCCTCCTTCTCTGCGTTACAAACGGAAGGACAAAGTGAATATACCCTGGGTGTAGGGTATAAAAATACTAGAAAACGTTTTTCTAAATTTGTATTAGCAATCAATTGATTTATCACACCCAGTTTTAATGCAAAATTCCAACAATATAAAAACACAAATATGCACATCCCCACATCGTTGTATTTTTGAGTTTTAAAACAATTTGTCAAACGTTTAATTACATTATTTTATTGTATTAAGTCCATTGATGCATTGGAGCAATCAATAATAATAAAATAAAATTATTTATATGGCAGATCCTTTTATTTAGTAGGAGGTAATAATAGAGTGAACATACGCATTTTCTAAATGAAATGAATATGCAATCAACTGCATAATTAAATACGATTTAATGGTTCATTTCATATGTCCAGCGCAGTGGCGTGTCATTGGGTTTTCACCAGGGTGTTCAGTAATATATCTTTCTTATCTGATTACACCACTCGACACAAAAAATTCTTAAAGTAGACGTTAAAAGAAATACCCGTGTCTCGTCGTTTTTCTCCAACTCGTCAGATTTTTTTTAATCGATTTTTGAAGTTTTTTATCCACTGCACATGAAAAAAACAAAAATAACGCATTCTTGTGTCAGTTTGTCCGATAGAAATATTTGCTATATAATTTCACTACCTACTCGTTACACTAAAAAATCAATATTTCATCCCGAAAGCAAAAAATTCGTTAAAATCAATTAGGACTTCTTACAATCAAAATTTTTCAAATTTGACCCCACTATAAAACTCTAAAACTACATTTTGGATAAAACTCGTTGTCATAAGATCATAGCGAAATCACACAAGGATAATTTTCCTAGAACATATTAACCCATTATTAAGTATATACCCTTTAAACATGTCTTTTTGACCCCTTTTTCTAAAAACTGGGCCACAATGGGTTAAAGAATTCACAAAAATATTTTACGAAAAATTTCACTGGAAGTAACCAAAGACGAAAAATTCTTTAAACTTAAGGTAAGCGCGTCAGGGATGTAATAAGTATACAATGTGAAAAGTCATAATTTATTCCAGCAATTTTTTTGGTTTCGGGCTAAAATTTAGACTCTTAAATGTTTAGCAAATAGTAGTAAAATTTTATAGCAAATATTTCTGTAGTACATACGAACTTAATATTGCCCTTTTTAAGGTGTCATTTTTGTACTTTTTTAAGAAAAGGCCAAAAATTACCCACATTGTGGGGGTTGTACAGGGTTAAAATTTTCTACAAAAATATTTCTCATAATATCCTGCATAAGTTTGCTCAAATCATGACATACCTCAGATGTAAGGATCATGAAGTTAAATTCATCGATTTAATACAAGAATGCGTTATTTTTGTTTTTTCCATCTACAGTGGATAAAAAACTTCAAAAATCGATGAAAAAAAAATGTGACGTGCTGGAAAAAAACTACGTGATACGGGTATTTTTTTTTTAACATCTACTTAAAGAATTTTTTAGATTTTCTCAAGTGTTTGAAATTGTTTGAAATTGTCGAACAGTGCTATGAGTTTTAGGCTGCACGATTTATTCAAAATGTTACATTAGAATATTATAATGTTGTCCAATTTCATAAATTCGGTAATTTTAGTGATTTAAAGTAAAAATGTGTTGTGATTGCTTTTAAGTTTGATACATAATTTTTTTCTATATATAGGTACTTTGAATCAAGACGAACAATTTGAAATTTAACATGATTTATATGGAACGTCTTTGAGCGACCTCTAAATGACCTTCAGAAATTTTTGACACCATCTTTAAGATTTTCACTGGTAGTCATGCAATTCTAAATATTTGTTTTTATACCCTACACCGATGATATCTTCACTTTGGCCTTTTTTTTTGTAACGCAACGAAGGAGATGCGGCACATATAGAAGAGCATATATATTTTTGATCAGTGTCACTTCTAAGTCGATTTAGCCATTTCTGGCTCTATGTCTGTGCTTTGAAATCATTTTAATATATTTTGGAAGCTAGATAATTTAATGAAAATTAGTATACTACCTTTGCAGACAAAGTTAATTCGTCAGATTGAAAATGAGAGCAATTGGTCAACAGAGACGGCTACCGCAAAAAAAAAAAACATTTAGAACGCAATTTTATGAGCATTAACTTAACCACAATGCACATAAATACTAGAGACGGTAGGTGCAAGCAAGGTCAGAACAAAAACTATTTGCTTTATTTGGTCTGGTCAAAGGTAACACCATTACTAGTTTTTTTTTTTCTTGATTAAAGAAATAAAAGCAAGTAAAAACTTGAAAGGGCGCTATCATTTGCTTGAAAATGTTACTTAGGGTGTGTGCCAAATCGCAACTTTTTCCTTAAGCAAATAGGGGTGAAAAAAAATTTCACTCTGGTGACTAAAATTTTTTATTTTTGTTGTGCCAAATAGATTACAAAATCTGACTGATTCAATTTTTGACATTCCAACAAATCGAAGTTTTTCCGAAAAACTTTTTAGAACGATTTTCTTCAATTGCAGAAAATAAAGGCAAAAAATATGTGCTGAATGAGCTGAGTCACTAATGGACGCAGTTGTGGAGTTAATTTTTAATGAAAAAGCATGACCCAAGGCGTAACAAAAGAAAGTTTTTATTTAGAGAAATAATTAAAAATTAAAAAAAATGAGCCATTTATCGAAAATGATTTTTATACCCTACACCCAGGGTATATTCACTTTGTCCTTCCGTTTGTAACGCAGAGAAGGAGGCGTGGCAGGTATAGAAAAGTATATATATTCTTGATCAGCGTCACCTCCTGAGTCGATATAGCCATGTCCGTCTGTCTGGCTGGCTGGCTGGCTGGGTGGCTGGCTGGCTGGGTGGCTGGCTGTGTGTTGAAATACACTTTTTGGGAAAACTGAGCAAGATAATTCAATGAAATTTGGTACACTGCCTCCGTCGTCAAAGTTAGCTCGGGGGATTGAAAATGAGCAAAATCGGTCAACGGACACGCCTACCACCCATACAAAAATTATATTCAAAATGCAATTTTAGGAGTATTTTTCACGACAATGCAACCACAATACATATAAGTACTACGAATTGTAAGCGCAAGCTCTGATAAAAATTTGAGCGAATTCGGACAAGAGGGCGTGGCACCTCCCATATAAGTAAAAGCTTCAAAACGCTATACTGAAAGCGTTTTTTTGAGATATTCGAACCAAATTTGACTCAGACACTAAGAATTATAAATGAAAGCTCTCAGCAAAAATTGGGTGAAATCAGACAAGGGGGCGTGGCACCTCCCATATAAGCAAAAGATTCAAAATGCTATACTGAAAGAGTTTTTTGAGATAATCCAACTAAATTTCACTCTGACACTAAAAATTATATATGCAAGCTCTGAACAAAAACTGGGTGTACTCGGACAAGAGGGCGTGGCACCTCCCATATAAGCAAACTTTTCAAAATACTGCAGTGTAGGGTATTTATTTTTTGGCCAGGCCAAAATTTACACCCTTACTAGTTTATTTATTAAAGAACACTATTTTGGAAATTTATTTCTGCAATAGCTAAAACTTGTGGGCGTTTGGTGAAATGCGAATTTGTTAATAATCCAACACTAACCGCACCGCCACCAGATGTAAAGCCAAGAGAGCCAGTAAAACATAATATAGCATCTCTCAAAGCAGACGCATGCGATTCAGTTGTTGTAAATTATGAACTTGTAGCACTTGTCCCTGATGAAGCTGCAGCAGAAACTGGACCACTTCTAGCTGCTGCAGTTGATATTCCCGAATAACTGTTTTCCTTATTTGGAATGCTGATATTTTTTTATTTTTGAAAAAACTTTATATTTCATTTTAAATTTTTTATTGACTTTTTTCAATTTGTTTACTGCCCCACATTTTCTATTTCGATTGTCACAATTTTCAGTAGCCCCTGGGGCTAGTACAAATTTTGACACAACAATTTCACCTCATATACTCCAAAAATTGTATTTGGGACGTCAAAATTTGTATAGGTGAGAGAAATGTTTTCGATTGGCACAGGCCCTTACATGGGATTTTTTGTCTAAATTCAACACGTGCTCGTTCAAAGCTTGCACCTACTAATCCTAGTGTTTTTGTAAAACTTTGTTGCATTATTTCATTTGCAGTTGTATTTGCACAGATCTTACAATGGTTATACCAAGCATTCACAGTGGACAGAATAGACTGTTGCATATCACGAAAATTACGAGAAAAACTGCAGATGCGTCAAGAAAGTAATAATTCAGTGTTCGGCACGATATAGCTCAATTGAGCTTTCTATTTTCTATCGATCTCTGTCTTTCTATTTCTATCTTCTGTCTATCTCCTCTCACATATAAATTCTCTCTTTTAATTTTGCCAACCACTGTAATAAATGCACAACGTGAGAAGTCTTGATTAGGTGTTTTTTAGGCTTTCGCGATGATATTTCGACTTGCTAGTGTTCGGAAAGAATTCTTCTTAGACGAGGACTTACACTCGGTGTTGGGTGGTAATTGATTGCTATCAAGGAAAGTAGTATTTTTAGAAAAAGTGCTAGCCAAGAGACTAGCTTTATCAACGGGAAAACAAAAATACCCGTTCTCGTGTAATATCTCGATCTGGGGAAGAATATGATATTGTAAAATGTGTACGAGGCAGTAATTTTTAGACACCTTGATCGATGAAAAGCAGCTCTGTAGTCAAGTTATATTTTGAAGTTCCTGCGAACGTATGGTCACTCGGAAAGAACAGTTTTTCATCCGAAAACACTTTCTTTTATCCACCATACCTGACAAGTTGCAACATTCCTTTTGTAACACGTAGTTGCTACGCAAGTAGCACGCTGTGCTTTTTATAGTCTGTGAGTCGTAGGTCGTGGAAAGATTGAAATTTTCTATATCATTTGGTCAGAATTTTGTTTAAATCGTTCTATCTTTCGTTTTACGATGCCATTTGCTCGCACAGTTCGACTGGGTCTAATTTCAAAAATTTAAGTCTAGTGGATTCCTGTACCAGTGGCCCAATATTGGTTAATAATATTAATAATATATTATAACAATAAATTTAAAAAGAGTCAGACAAAAGAGTGGCAAAGTGCAAGAATGAAAATTTAAAAAATTTAATGCCTTTTGTAGTGTAGACATTGTTCAAAGTAACTACTTATTGTCATTGTTACTTTTTGATTAAAAAATGGCAAATGCAAATTAATGCATGTGCATACGAAAGGACATTGTGTGCCAACATTGTAATAAGTTAATTTATTGGAACTAATTTATAACCTTTCAAAAACAACAGCAACAACAACAAAGTAAAAAAATACGTAAACGTTTATTCATGTTGTCGCCGGTTTGTCTGTTTATTTGTCTTTTGTTGGCTTTAATGCACAACATAATGTGTCATCAAAATGAACGCACACGTTTGCACATATACATGTGTATACGTATGCACATATGTATGTGTGATAAAGAGACATACGTCCGACATCCTTTATCATTCATACAACGTTATAATCGATGTAAATTAAACAATTTAATGCATTGAGAAAATTATGTGCCTTTTACACATTATGACAGCCCAAACATATGCAACATATTTTGCATCATCGAGAATACATATATATACACATACATGCGTATGCCCGTTTTGTGCTGTGTGCGTATGTATGACGAACTTAACAGTACTATGTGCAGCAATATATCTGCACTGTACTACTACAACTAGTGCTACTACCACTATTACACTTGAAAGCCTGCACAACGCATTCGACTTTGTAAACTCTGCAGGACTCAACGTTTCATATTATCATGCCTGAAATGGTTTTCACTGACATTTCAGTCAAGCTAACCTGCTGTTCTATGGTTGTGGCTTTGCTGAGTTGTGTCGAATTTTCTACACAAGTGTGTCAATTATTCAATGAGACTCCTCTTAATTATCTACAAACATAAATACTTATGTACTTTTTAAAATTGTTTATATACTGCGTACTTTTAGCTTGACTTCAATTAAAATTTATACTTTGTGCGAATATCTTCTTGAAACTACTGTCAAGTATTTCGCATTGCTCATAAACATGGGTCAAATAGCTTCAAAAATATGATATGTCTTATATTTTTCGGGCGTGGCACCGCCCAATTTTCTAGTGGATGTTATTTTTCTCTGTGCCTATTACAAACATACCAAAACTTATCTATCTGCGTCTAATAGTTTCCGAGATATGACGAATTTATTTTTGGGGCGTGGCACCACCCATTTGCACTTTGAGTTGATTTCATCACACTTGATTTGATTGAATGCATATAAATTTATTCATAAATCACTCCTGCGATTAATGCGACTAACATTTTTAAGCAGAACTAGTAAGGGTGTAACTTTTGACCTGGCCAAAAAATAAATACCCTACACTGCAGTATTTTGAAAATTTTGCTTATATGGGAGGTGCCACGCTCTCTTGTCCAAGTTCACCCAGTTTTTGCTCAGAGCTTTCATTTATAGTTTTTAGTGCCTGAGTGAAATTTGGTTGGATTATCTCAAAGAACGTTTTCAGAATAGAGACTTTCTTTGCGTTATCGACTAAGATTCGACTTGACATCTCCGATTTCTATGAAAATTTGTGAAAAATGAGTATTTGACACACATATTACTGTGGTAAAATGATTTGCCGAAATTCCGAAAATTTTCAATTTGGCGGCCATTGGAAGTTCGATACAACCTTTGGATACTCCCATATTTGAAAATTTATAGCTCCTAGGCTTTTTAACCGATTTTATTAAAATTTCCAGGGTTTCTGTAAAAATGTATTAACTTTAGAAAAAAAATATTCATACTGAAAAAAAAATTTTTTTTTGATCGAAAAAAAACCTTTTTCCTTTTTCAAAGCCATTTTGGGGCTTGGAGCACCTTTATTATTTTTTTTTTAAATATTTTTATTTAAAAGTAAATTTTATAACAATTATTTTAAAGTCCTCAAAATTGTGGTATGTGTATCGTTTCTATGGGTCTTTTTGACCCCTTTATCCAAAAACTTGGGTAATGGGTTAAAATTTTCCAGAAAAAAATTTTAAGAAAAATTTCACTAAGGTTCCTTGAAAACAAGTACCGTCCGGAAGGTGGCAGCACTGTATGGTAGCGCACGCGCACCAATGACACATGGTAAACACATCATTATACAACTTCAAAAATTCATAACTTAAATTAATAAAAATATTTAAAAAAAAAAAATTAAAAAAAAGGGTGCTCCAAGCCCAAAAATGGCTTTGAAAAAGGAATAAGGTTTTTTTCGACCAAAAATACATTTTTTTTCAGTGTTACTATTTTTCTTCAAAACCTAATATTTTTCTACACAAACCCTGAAAATTTCATTAAAATCGGTTAAAAAGCCGAGGAGCTATAAATTTTCAAATATGGGAGTATCCAAAGGTTGGATCGAACTTCCAATGGCCGCCATCTTGAAAATTTTCGGAATTTCGGAAAAACATTTTACCACAGTAATATGTGTGTCAAATACTCACTTTCTACTAATTCTCATAGAAATCGGAGATGTCAAGTCTAATCTTGGTCGATAACACAAAGAACGTCTCAATAGCGTTTTGAAGCTTTTGCCTATATAGGAGGTGCCACGCGCATTTGTCCGAGTTCATCTAGTTTTAGCTTAGAGCATGCATTTATAGTCTTTAGTATTTGAGTGAAATTTAGTTGGATTATCTCAAAAAACTCTTTCAGTACAGCATTTTGAAACTTTTGATTATATGGGAGGTGCCACGCCCTCTTGTCCGAACTTGCCCAGTTTTTTCTCAGAGCTTGCGCTTACGGTTCGTAGTATTTATATTTATTTTGGTTGCATTATCGTGAAAAATTCTCCCTAAAATTGCATTTTAAATATATTTCTTGTATGGGCGGTAGGCGTGTCCGTTGACCGATTTTACTCATTTTAAATTCCACTTACTTTGACAACGGAGACAGTGTATCAAATTTCATTGAATTATCATGCTCAGTTTTCCAAAAAAATGTACTTCCACACACAGCCAGCCACCCAGCCAGCCATCCAGCCAGCCACCCAGCCAGCCAGACAGACGGACATGGCTATATCGACTCAGGAGGTGACGCTGATCAAGAACATATATACTTTTATATATCTGCCACGCCACCTTCTCTGCGTTACAAACGGAAGGACAAAGTGAATATACCCTGGGTGTAGGGTATAAAAATCGATTTTTTAAAAATTCGAGAGAATTCGACCCGTGTCACTATTTTGTGGATCAGCTGCTAGAAAAAGCGGGCATCTTTTCAGATAGGTGACCTTTAATTTCTGGTTTGATATTTTTAAAGAAAATGTGTCCTTGTAGTGAATTATTTTTGTGTACACTTTTTTCCAAAAAAAATCCATAGTGCACCGCACAGTGGTCCCAAAGTGGGTTTTTTATATCAAAATTTTTTGCCCGCTTGGGGACGCATTGTAGAAAGATTTCAAAGACGAACCCGAAGGAATTTTGAAAAAATAAGTCTTACATTACCTAAATGGACAACGTGAATACCCATTAAAAAAATATCATCAAAATCGAATGAATGGTTCTCGAGTTGTAGAGTTTTATAAACTTTCCGATTTTTTGGGTTTGAGCCGCAAGAAAGGTGGTCAAAACGATTTGCTTTTTAAAAGCGGTAGTTTATTTTTCCCCTGTTCAATTACCTATAAGCCCCCATCAGTGAAATCTTTCTGCAGCAGGCAAAAAATCAGACCAATAATAAGAAACCACGCCCATTTTTATGAGACATATAAATACGTTATATCTCACAAGTTATATTGATATTTATTCCTCTGGGAAAGTCAATCGAATCGTGAACATTGGAAATGTATTGATTGTGTCATATTTGTGTAGAAAATAATTTTTTATCGTCAATTTTTACTAGCAGTCACTGTGGTTTTATTTTCAGTAGTCACTAAACCCTTCTCGCTCTAACAAACAACTTTCATTTCATCATCAACAATATGAAAGCCGCATTTTATTTGTGTAAAATGTGGGTTTTCTATGGGTTGAACTGATCTATAAAGTTTCTGTGTGGCAAATATACGTACGTACTAGACATATTTGTCGTCTATGTGTGTAAATGTTTAGGTGTGTATGTGAATGAGTGTGTTTGTAGCGGAAAAGCCTATTCAAGACCTCAATAATGCAAAATGCGCAGAAGTAAAAAAAAAAGTCATTCAAAAAACCCACTACCAAACCAATATTATCAGGCATTTTATGGTCCTACCAATGTGTCCTGATAATCCTTATTTGCATTTTTGTATTGCATACGTAGGTTTTTTTTTTCATCAGTTTTTGCTCTCATTGCCTTTTGTCTGATGCTGCCATTGTAATTTCATGCAAAAGACAAATACTGCAACATAAAGCATCGTAAATATAAAATCGATGCATTCACATTTTGCTGTAATATAAATTTTATTTTTAAATTTGCAATAAATTGCATTTAGCTTTAAAATGTCAATAAATGTTACAATGTGTGTGTGTTCTAGAAAACAAAAAAAATCAAAATTCTGTGTATTACGTTTTAACTCGTATTTAATCGTTCAACCGTAAAAAACCTTTCTAAAGTGCAACTTTTTCACCAATAAGCGCTTCCGCTCCGTAAGAACTATTCCCTCTTTTTAACATTGCATGTCATAGGATGTAAGCGCGCTTAAGATTAACGAAGCATTACTGTAAAAGGCCTTTTGAAGCGCTTATTTGTAATGCTGCGGTGAGCGTTTTTTAATAAAATTGAAAAAAAAGAAAAAGAACTGGCCGCACCAGGATTTGAATCCACGACCGTCCGTGCGACAGTTAGAAACAGATTATTTTTACCAACTCTTCAGACCGCTACACCAATGCCCGATGATATGAAAAGGTATTAAATTTGTATGTTAAGAAAATGTTGTCCAAACAGAATTTGACATACGAATGCTCCTACAGCCTTACATAGAATCATTGTTTAATCATTTTCAATTCAATTAAAAAAAGTAAATAAATAAGAGAAAGGAAAATAGAAAAGTGAAATAAAAAAATGTTGAATAAAAAATATTTTAATAAAAAAAATAAAGCAAAAAAAATAAAAAAAGGGAAAAAAAACTACCCGGGCTTGGTTCGAACCCATGTTGATCATACTACAGCCTAATATGGAATCATTGTATAATCAGTTTGAATTCAATTAAAAAAGTAAATTAATAAGAGAAGGGAAAATAGAAAAGTGATATACAAAAATGTTAAATATAAAATATTTTAATAAAAAAAAAAATAAAGCAAAAATAAGTAAAAAAAAATTAAAAAAAAATCACCCGGGCTAAGTTCGAACCCATGTTGTTCTTACACTCAAAAAAATATGACGGTAAAAACAACAAATTTAACAGTAAAAACAATTGTAAAAACAGTCAAAAAGACTCCCATTACATTTACAGTCATTTTAACTGGAAATTGTAGGTCATTTTTTTTTTTACTGTCTTTTACAATTTATTGCAACCGACAGTCAAAAATTACAGTCAAATGACAAAAACTGTTTTTTATCAAATGACTGTAAATCGCAGTTATTTAAATGGTTTCACAGTCAAAAATTCAATTACTGTTTTTTCTAGATTAACTGTAATTTACAGTTATTTTAATTGTTTTAAAGTCAAAATTAAATAACGAATTTTTTTTTTTTTTTTTATTTATTGATTTATTCATCTAGTGCAGCTTACATTTTATAAAAATTTATTGAAAATACAGTAGTTTGTGTAGTTTATATTTAAAGGAAAAATTTTACTTTAGCGACTGTTGTTGTTTTTTTGTTTTGCCCAAATAGGGCTCTAGAAATTAATTATAACAACAACAACAAAAAGTTCGGGTCGAACCTACTTTCGGAGATATTGCCATCGCAAGATCGGGATATATCTTTAATAAAAATCAGTATAAGTTCCCCTGGATGGATTTTGAAAATATTGATGTTATATGAAATGTATTTTACCGGACTTTATAATTGCTCTACAAAATTTTCCAATTTGAGTGACAGTTCTCGAGATATGAGAATTTTTCAAAAATTCACCCCATTTTTTTCCCAAAAAATCGTTATTTTTCCATCTTTAATAAATTTCTATAGAAAAACAAAAATGACCCAAATCAATTTTCTTGAAATTAGGAACTTTTAACAACAACAATGCCAGAACAGACAACAAATACAACAACTTTACTACTACTTAAACAACAGTAATTTTAAATAAGAGTAGGGGTAAATGGAGGGCCTACGGCCGCAGCTCAGAATTTAAAACTCCCAAAAATCCAACACTGGCTTTGCGGTGGCCTTCGGCCGAGGATCAGTCCATCATATATCCAATACATAGTTAGGTAGCCAAATTGAGTTGTTGTAGTAGTTAAGTTGTTGTTGTTCTAGCATTCTTGTTAAAAGTTCCTAGTTTCAAGGAAATTATTTGGTCTATTTTTGCTTTTTTCTATAGAAATTTATTAATGATGCAATTTCAGATACATGTTGCATATCAAATGAAAGGAAATAAATTGGGCTTTCTAATTTAGTTATAAAAGTTATAGGTTAATAATACATTTTTTGGGAAAAATAAGGTTTTTTTGGGAAAAAAAATGGGGTGAATTTTTGAAAAATTGTCCTATCTCGAAAACTATGACTCAAACTGAAAAATTTTTTAAAGCAATTACAAAGTCCGATAAAATACCTTTAATATGACATCAATATTTTTAAAATGCATTCAGGGGTTCCCAACTTATACCGTTTTTTATAAAAGATATATCCAGATCTTCCGATGGCTATATCTTCGAAAGTAGACCCGTTCAGACATTTTTGATTGCATAGTCTTTCTTAAAATTAAAAACTTAACAAACCAAACTAGGTTTAAAAAAAAAATATTAACAGTCGCTAATCTAACGTTAAGCAAAAACAAATTCTATCAAATTAAACATCGCCTATAATGAGTTGTGTTACGCACACAGCCAACATTTGAAAAACACACAGCAACCAACCTATATTTTGTGAAGAAATGTGTACCAGGATGTCCCTCCGTATTCGGTAGGCATTGTACTTTAAACTTAGCCAAGTCTTTGTGAGAATATTCCTTATACCAGATGAATGCAGGTGTTGCAGGTTCTTGTGCGCTTTTCAGTAAAATATCTATTTTTGGAAAAAAAAGAAACCAAATTAGATTATTCCACATAACAAATCACATATTTTATACTTACTCTTCACCCTCGCCCATTTTTGTTGTCGCTTCAATAGATATTCTGTATTTAGTATTTGGTTTTAAGCCGTCCATTTTCATTGCCGTTCTATTGGGATCGGTAATGTGTGGCTCGTATTCACGTCGCTCACCCACAAAGGTGCTTTTAACCTCTTCGAAATAAATTTTATTACCAGTGAGTTTGCCATTAGGACTTAATGGTTTCTTCCGTGTTAATCAAAAAGTCGGTGAACCTTACGTGTATCAAAATCAATTACGGCGCTGGGTGGGCCATTGAAACGTCCATTATAGACAAGCACACGCGCGATATTCTTAGAATCGGGCTTAAATTGTGTTACTAATATTTGACTGCTTCTCTCTCCTGTTCAGTCCACTTTTGAATTTTATAACCCTTGAAATGACCACGCACAGATTCTACACTGACGGGATTTGAACCGAGTACGGCTGAAGTTGCGCTCGTATTTTGAATCATTGTAAAGTTGGTCGGAGTTTCTAGGGATCTTGCATGAAAAACAATAAAAACAATTTCAATATTTTCACTTTTTTGGAATTCTGTACATTGTTAATCAAACTTACGATCTTCTCCGGAATAGCCGAAAATTTCTTCTGAGTCCACTTTGGATTCACTACTTTAATCAAAGTTTCAGTATAAACATATAAACAAGGGTGCGTTCACTTTGTCGAATTTTTAGCGACTTTGTTATTTGCAAAGGGCTACTTTACATAGACATTCATAATTAAAATAATCATATATTTGGTGATTATTTTAATCATGAAATAAATGAGCAAACGATGCCACGAAATCAAACAGAGTTGTGTTTTAAAATATTTCACAAAAACAGAGTTGGGTTGTAAAATGTTTCACAATTTTTTCCTTTTGGGAGTAAAATAATACAGTTTTCGTGAAGAAATCTACGAGATGGATGAAATAAGTGGTTAATAGCAACATAAGAGTCTATACAAAATTAACTCACAGTTTGACACAAATTTGTTGCATGAAAAAATAATACAAAAATGTATTAAAATTCATGATTATAGTTGCGCAACTATCTTGTCTGAATTGAGTTTGCATAGCAAATCTCTCGTGTGGTCGCTCACTTATGCCGCTATGTAGAATCGGATAGTTGCCCAACTATCCTGTCTGGCTCTTAATCGAGAAATTTATTAATTAAAAATAAAATTCACAGATCTTATTTTATGTCTTTTAAACAAATAAACAAATTTATTAATTTTTACACAAGAAAAGACTTGCTAACTTAGATAAAAAAATTTTTATTTTATCAAAGTTTTTTAAAGGGAAACTATTTGGCCGCGCTGAAGGTAAAATTTTAAAGTCGCGTAATAATTCTTAATACTTTTTTGGCGTCGTATTAGATATGTGACTGATTTTGACCTCAAAATAATAGTTTTTTTGACTGTTAAAAACCGTAAATTTCCGTCATTTTATATCTCTAGAAATGACTGTAAAATTTAACTGCAAAATATATTTTACTTACCTTCACAGTAGAAATAAAAATAACTGTCGAAGAACAGTCAAAAATGTATTTTCATAGAAAAATGACTATTTTTACAGTAAAAATAACTACAACTGTAAAATTCAAAATTGACTGTAAATTTTGACTGTTACTTTACCTACAAATTTTTTTGAGTGTACTGCAGCCTTACATGGAATCGTTGTGTAATCAGTTTCAATTCAATTAACAAAAAGTAAATAAATAATAAAACAAAATAAAAAAAAGGTAAAAAAAACTACCCGGGCTTGGTTCGATCCCATGTTGGTCATACTCCAGCCTAATATGGAATCATTGTATAGTCAATTTAAATTCAATTAAAAAAGTAAATAAATAAGAAAAAGGAAAATTGAAAAATGAAATAAAAAAATTTTGAATATAAAATATTTTAATAAAAAATAAAGCAAAAAAAAGTAAAAAAAAAAAATTACCCGGGCTAAGTTCGAACCCATGTTGTTCTTACTGCAGCCTTATAAAAATCAAGGTGAAAGTGCTTCTAAATTTTTATGGGGACAAGCGCTTCTAAAGTGTTTGGATCAGAAGCGCTAGAAATTTTTCCTCTTGGGACAATATGGTATTAACGCGTTGATGCGCAAGTTTTTTTCGCACTTATGCGTGAACGTTAAATGTTAATATTTCCATCTTGCGAAATTGTAGAAGTAGTGCGAAATTTTCGGCACTGAGTTTGTTGTTTTACATATGAAGCACTCTATGCCAAGTGTACCAGGTTTAAAATTTTTTTTTCTCCGATTTCGCTCAAATTTGGCAATATGGTAGATCCGGTGCAAGAACAACAATCCGGGAGGATTTGGTCCTAGTACCATTTGCTGTTAAAATACAGGGTGTTGAAATTGGCATTTTTAGTCATTTTCATGAAAAGGGTGTTTTTTCAAAAATTTATAGCTGACACTAAAGTTTGTAAATTGATTAATCAAAGTTACTGGTCCTATTAATTGAGGGGGTTAGAAGCAAAGGGGTACAAGTGACAATATGCGAAAAATTGAGTTAAGCACAGGAATATATAGAGCGAGCATTAATTTATTTGGGACAAAAATAATAATTTAACTTTTAAGGTCCTAGGCCTCTGTAGAGCACGATGCAGAAAAGCCAGTTAACAAAATTGCAGTTTTGTTTAGAAGCAAAGGGGTACAAGTGACTTAAATTTTTTTTTTGTAGTTAATAAATAGTAAAGTTAACGATGCATAACAGCTCACACAGCCTAAGAAATAACGAATTGTCCCAACTTTTAGAATCTTTGACGAATTCTCTGTTTGATGTATTTTTTAAAATTTTTCTAGGGGTTCTCTTTCAGAAGTTATTAGTACTTTACTAAAAGCCCTTGTACTTGTACCCCTTTGCTTCTAAACGATTGAAAATTATTTTTTACATTAGAACAAAAATTTGTATAAAATGTTTTTGTTCAAATACGAAAATTTATTTACAGATGTTTAGAAGCAAAGGGGTACAAGTGCAGTAGGCTTTCAGTTAAGTATTAATAACTTTTTACTGGTGATAACTAGGAAATTTTTGAAAAATACGTTGGACAGAGGATACTTCAAGGGTTCTAAAACAAGTTAAGTTGAAATGTTTAACCCACACTGGAATTTACTATATAACATTGACTTTAACTGTATTTCACTCAAAATTTACTTTTTGTCACTTGTACCCCTTTGCTTCTAACCCCCTCAATTTTGAAGTGTTCTTTTAATAAAAATATATTTCTTGGTGAAAAAGATTTTTTTTCACCAAAATTTTTTACACTTAAAAATACTTTTGAATTTTTTTAAAAAAAGTACTTTAAAATAAAGCATAATTTATAAGCTTTAAAATGATGTATGACTCAAGATGGGATTCGGACGCTAAATGGGAGTTTTTGGTTTTTGAACGCCCGCAGAAGGTAAAAATCTTTTTTACTCAAGAGGAAAAGATCTTACGAAAGAAGTGTACATGGCAAAAATTGCTTAGGATCGTCCAAGCAATACGTGAGATTTTTTTGGATTTTTGACTTTTAACTTTCCAAAAAATTCCCAAAAAATTTCACACTTATTTCCTTGATGATTCTAAGCATTTTATGCCTAGTACACTTTTTTCGTAGGATGCTTTCCTCTTGAGTAAAAAAAGATTTTTACCTTCTGCGGGCGTTCATAAACCAAAAACTCTCATTTAGCGTCCGAATCCCATCTTGAGTCATACATCATCTTAAAGCTTATAAATTATGCTTTGATTTAAAGTACTTTTAAAAATAATGGGGGATTTTTTAAAAAAAAATTCAAAAGTATTTTTAAGTGTAAAAAATTTTGGTGAAAAAAAGTTTTTTTCACCAAGAAATATTTTTTATTAAAGGAACACTTCGAAATTAATTGGACCACTTACTTAGATTAATCAATTTAAAAACTTTAGTGTCAGCTATAAATTTTTGAAAAAACACCCTTTTCATGAAAATGACTAAAAAAGCCAACTTCAACCCCCTGTATTTTAACAACAAATGGTACTTGGACCAAATCCTCCCGGGGTGTTGTTCTTGCATATTGGAACTACCATATTGCCAAATTTGAGCGAAATCGGAGAAAAAAAATTTAAACCTGGTACATTTGGCATGGAGTGCTTCATATACATACTTATGTCAAACTTTCGCAAACCACACATTCGCATCGACGCAAAGGCATTGCGCATCGTCGAGTGACAACTCCTAATTTTTGTATGTTTGTATGTTCTCAGAAATTTTAAAAATTGTTGAAATATTATTCTTGTTGTAACTATTCAATAGTTGCCCAGTGTGCCAAACGGACTCGTTTCGGATCCGTAACGGGTTCATATTTTCGTTCTTTTTATCCGTTACGGAATCCGTTACGTATCCGTTACTGATCCGTTTGCGGGAAGGATTCCTAAAAAAAAAACGAATCGTTTTTTCTTCTTTTATGGATCAGTTTCGAACCTGTAACGTACATCAAAAACGAATTCAAAACGGATTCGCTTTTAATAATGTTAATGCTGCTTATAAAAAAAAAAGAAAACAGGGTGAAGCGCTTATTTTTAATTAAAAAAACAAAATAACAAAAAAAAAATCTAGCCCGGCCGGGAGTCGAACTGAGGCTCCCGGGGTATTACTCTTTCATACACGAGACGTTAGACAACTAGGCTATTGGCCGATATGATGTTTACTTATCTGATGTAGACTTATTTGATGTTGAGATTTAAAGTTTGTATATTAAACAAATTTCTGTTGTTTTTTTATAAGTATTCTGTGTTGTTTTTCTTCCCTTCTTTTGATAAAAAATGTTATATACTCAAATTTGGAATCAAAAACATTTTTTCAAATAGAGTTTGAAAAGTTTACAAAAAATCATACGCAATAAAATAAAAAGAAAAAAAAAAAAACAAATCAAAAATATTTTTTTATCATAAAAATTAAATAAAGCAAATCCGTTTTGAGTTCGTATTTGAAGTATTTACGGAATCGAAACGGATTTGCCCAGGTTCGAATCCTACCAGAGGGCGATTTTTACCCATTATTTTTCTTCCTTTTTTTCTTTTTATTATTTTTTAATTGCTAATAGGCGCATCAAAACGGTTTTTTTCTGTAAATATACGGCATTAGCATATTTAAAAGCAAATCCGTTTTGAATTCGTTTTTACATAAGTTTCGGATTCGAAACGGGCCCGCACTGCGGAATTTAATTTTTTTTTATTCGCTAATAAGCGCTTCAAAATGTTTTTTTTTTTATCTAAACAAAGCGTTTTGAATTCGTTTTTGATGTACGTTACGGGTTCGAAATGGATCCGTTACCGCGGATTACGTTTTTTATACCTTTATGAACTCGTAATGGATTCGAAACGGATCCTCATCCGTTTTTGTGCACATTGGGCATACACAATTTTTTTTGTTTCATACAAATCGATCCAGTCTATTGTACCTGTTCTCAAAAATCAAAATTTTCGATTATCTCAAGAACGGCCCACAAAGAAAAAAATAAATAAATTCGATTATCGAAGTCGGTGACCTCAAATTAGTTTAAAAAATATGGTTTGCAAAATGTTGCAAACATAATTTAATTATTTGTAATGGAGTAAAATTAATGTGTCCAAAAAAAAAAATAAAACTTATTACATAAATTTGAAGTTAAATGTCAAGTTAATATTTTTAGACTACCAAAATACCAAGAAATAATATCAATTCTGTGAAAATGACCACCTCTTCTTGATTTATGGCATTTCGAACTGTTTCTCGTAAAATATCTCGGTGATTAGCTTATTGTCAACTAATTCCTTAACTGTCTGCATTTGATGCTATTTGCAAATATTATGCCACATTTGCATAATGACATTACTTTCCACAATGATATATTCCATTTCTACCGTAACAAGATTTTGCATCACCATTTCGGTTTCTGCTGAAGTTTATTACATGGTTTTCTTTTGGGCTAAAAGTAATAAAAATTGTAAAACAAACAAGATTTTTACTTTTTTGGTGGATTTTGAAGAGATGAAAAATATGACAAAATCGGCAAATAACGATAAATACTGTTTCACAAAAACTGTCAACAACTTCGACGTTTCTTAACCGATTTTCATGTTCAGATCTATTTTGGGAAGGCATTGCGTCAGGCTAAAAGCATAGAGTAAGTTTTCTGCCATTTGGCAAAAATATCTATTTTAGTACTCTTTTAGTACAGGATTACAAAAAATGTTTAGTGACTTAGTTTTTTGACCTTTCAAAAAATTTTCTTGGAAAGAAAATCAAATAACCTTTCATACGGTTCCAAAAACAAGACGTTGTCTTTCACGGTTTTGGAATTATAATTTTTTCAGCATTACAGTACACTAAATTGACCGACACGGCTTCACAAAATTGTCCATAAATTCGACATTTCTTAACCGATTTTCATGTTCAGACATATTTTAGAAAAATAATGATACAGTTTTTTAGGAAATATTTACCTTTTCTGATATTTGGCAAAAAATTATACTTTCATTACAAAAATAAAATATTAGCCAGAATACGGTCAAATCAGACAAGTTTTGTTGTGGTTTTTTCAAATGTTCCGTTTTTTGACCTCTTTTTGAAAAAAGTTTAGTTGTTTTTACTCAAAAGAAAACATATCTGCAATAAAAACTGGGGTTACATAAAAATTGATTTATTTTGAGTTTTCAACACCTGGACCAATAAGCTCATTCGGGTATTGGGAAGCAGTATGTAAATAAAATGCACTGCAATTCTAAATATCAAAAATTCAATTAAGCTCCCTGATTGACCCTTTCGCTCACTGTGCAGTGACTCTAAGAACACTTTACACTTAGGGTATAATTAGCCAAGAAGTAGGGTTTCGTAACGTGACGGCTGTCAAAATCTATCAAACGGCAGAAGCGTGTAAGCGATTACTGAAATCGTGTCGTTACGGTACGCAACGTTGAGACCTGTTGAAATTAGATTTTCAAACGTCGCGCTACGTTGACAATTCATTTGTTAGATCAAATAAATTAAATTTGGATGTTGTTAATGGAATTTTTTGAACAAATTAATTAAAATAAGTATGACAGTGGATGTTTGTTTACAAAAACTGGAAACTAACGTTTTCACTAATCGATGCTACGTCAACAAGCAACCGTGACGTTACCTTACAAAACGCTGCTTCTTGGCTAATTCCAGCTTTACTACATGCTACGCACGGAAAACATGCAACGGACGGAAAGCACAGAACTGCTGAGACGTAATTAGATGATTACGCCCACTCACGTAGACTATTTAGATTAGCGGTCGGGACTTGCTTACCAAATTTCATCAAAATGGCCTCTAAAGTTTGCGAGATATAAGATGTTTAAGTGTCTTATAAATTGAAAAAGGGGCTTACCACTTATCTGATTACTCCCATATTTTGAACAGTGGTTGGTATTTACATATGTTCAATTATCATTTAACGGTTTTCATCAAAATGACCATATGAGGAGTGTTTTTTCAAAAGGGCTTATAACCAAAACGAGGCAAAAGTAATGTCATACACATTATTTGCATTATAATCGATTAGTGGATAAATCTGATCTTTTTAACTAAATATAATTAATTTCAAGCCATCAGGTAAACTTTTCGTGAAAAAAAACCCAATTTTATTTATTTATAACAAAGTATCAGGCAATTATTATTATGATACTACTTTTGCCTCGTTTTGGTTATAAGCCCTTTTGAAAAATAACTCCTCATATCTTGTACGGAAACATATCGTGTTTCAATATAACACATTGCCCTTTCATTTTCAATCTCTGTGCAAGGCAAATTTACTGCGGGGCTTTTGGTACACTTGAAAATTACCCAGCACTTCAGGCATTATTTCGCCTTTATTTTAATTTCCTTAAAACGTAAGTCAATAAGTTAAAAACATATTGAATTAAAAATTTAAGAGATAAAGAAACACGTCAACTTTCAGCGAAAAAAAAAAACCCCTGACTGAATAAAATTTTTCCGAGTCGTGTACGTTTCACACCCTTAGCAGCTTAAATTTTTATGTGCAATTTTCTTCATATCTTTATTTTCAAAAGTTCTTGCAAAAAGTAATGAAATTGTAACCATATAAAAGTTGACATTTGAAGCATTCCCTCTTTTCTAAGTATAAGTGAAACAAATTAAATTTCAAACATACGAGAAATTCCTTAAATAGCGGCAAAGTTGATTGCGAAATTCTAATTTAATGAAAAAAACACAAAAATAGTTTTCGTAACAAACAAACGAGTCGCATGAGATCAAAAATAGTGGAAATAATTACAACATTCAGACCAGAACAAAGGAACACACATACCAAACACGCAAACACACATACACACAAATAACTTAAATATAGACACAAAAGCCGAAAGAACATGCGAGGAGGCGGCAAACAAAACGAAATTCAATATTTAATTGGAAAATCACAAAAGCAGAAAATGAAAATGACAAAATTTTTGGTTTGACAATTAAAGCAGTGCAGCGGCAGTAGTAGCAGCAGGATCAGGCTGACATACATAGAAATGTAGTAAAACAAAGAACCAATAGACATTTATAATGGTGTGTGGAAAAATCTTTCAAGAACTCGCATTTTTGTCCTAAGCCTATAACCGAGAACATTTTAAAACATTTTAGTGAAAGTATTTTTTTGTTCTGTTTTTATAACCTACACCCAATCCAGGGTATATTCATTTTGTCCTTCCGTTTGTAACGCAATTAAGAAAGCGTGGCAGATATAGAAAAGTATATATATTCCTGGTCAGCGTCACCTCCTGAGTCGATATGTCTATGTAGTTTTGTTATTGTTGTAAGAGGGCCAGAATTTTTTTTGACCGCTATACTTAAACCCGTATTTTGAGATAATCAAACCAAATTTTACTCAGACACTAAAAACTATAAATGCAAGCTCTGAGCATAACTGGGTGAACTCGGACAAGAGGGCGTGGCACCTCCCATATAAGCAAAATTTTTAAAATACTGCAGTGTAGGGTATTTAATGTTTGTCTAGGCTAAAGGTTACACCCTTACTAGTTTAACTTAAAGATAATCTTTCTATTGTAAAAATACAAAAAATTATTCAAATTGATGCAAACTCTTAAACGGTCTGGCCATTGGGTATAGCGGCACGATGAAAAAATTTTCACAATGGAGAAAGTTTTAAATGAACAAAATGACAAATAGTATGCTAAAAAATGCCAGGAAGTAAAAAATATAGTACCTAAAGTTCAGAGGGGTCATCATCCTGAATACATTATGCTTTGGTAGGCAGTATCGTCCAAAGGTGTCAGATCATTGCATTTTTGTGAAAAAGATGTAAAAACTGGAGTTAAGGTATACCAACAAGATGTCTTGGAAGGCGTTGTGGAAAATTTAGTAACTTAACTTTTAATGGAGAACACTGGAAATTCCTACAAGACTCCGCACCAGCTTATAAAGCTAAAACAACGCAAAAGTAGTTGCGCCAGAATATTTCAGCTTTTATTTCTGCTGAAGATTTGCCCTCGGGAAGACCAGACTTAAGTTCTCTTGATTAAAAATTGTATTCGGAGTTAGAGCATATGGCTTGCAAAGTTCGCCATCGAAGTTTGGAAAGTCTTAAGCTAGCGCTTATTGCAGCAGCGTCGTAGATACCATACTTGCCGCCCTTCCAAAACCGTATAAAAAACTATTTTTTACCGCTTTTGCCAAGCGTTAACAAAATTTATTTTCAAAGCTCATAGAAATTTCTGAAAAAGTTTTCGATAAGTCTCACCATCTCATCTAATCAAAAAAAGGGAAAACTTTAAGTTTTCTCCTGATGAAAAAAATCTATGATAACAAATTCTTTAATCATCCAAAGAAACCAAAAAATGATTTTTGATCATCATTTTTATAGCTTCACTTTATATGTTTTTATTTTGCTGTTTGTCCAAAATATATAATACCCTTAATATGAACACAAACATACGCATACGTCGTATACGGATACTTCTTTATAGCACATCATAAAAGTACATACTTAAAATGTGTGAATCCTTTAACACTCTACTGCTTACGGTATTTTAACACAATCAATAATTTCGCATTCATTGATTCTATCACCTATGAAATAGCATCGTTTTCTTTACCTTAAATTCCCCAAAGTGTCGCCCATTTACAGGTGAGAAATGAAAAAAAAAAAATAACCCAAAATTTCATGGCATTCGATTATTGTTATTTTGATATCCTTATAAAAAAGGATATGCTTTCACTCAAGTTTATGGTATTTGTTGACTTTAGTCTGTTGGTCGGACAATCGCTTTTGATATTCGTTGGTTGGTGGGATGGGATGTATGCAGTTTGGGCACGAGCACAAGAAAACGATAATATTTACACATAACAACACTGATTTCAATACAAACACATTTAAATGCTTGTCATAAAAAAACTGTATACGTATGGATGTAGCATGAGTGTGTACCTACTTTGTTGCAAAATAAACACTTCATTTTTTCTTAACATTTTTTTGTATTTTTGTTACTCTTTTTGTTGGTAATTCCCATAAGGTTTGTGTCAACAGTTCATGGTCGTTTTTCCCTTCGTATGTATGTATGCACACACAAAATGTCTGTGTGTGTGTGTGGTAGGTGGTACGTGTTTATGTTAATAAAATTTTGTTTGCTTTTGATGAGATTTTTCTTAAATTTTTTTTAGTGCATTTTTTCTTGTTGTTCCTGAGGGAGAAAGTCTTTAAAAATACTATCCCTTTCAACACTTTGAATCAATGTTTTTATGTGAACAGCTTTCGAATACTATTAACAAACATCCTCCCTAAGCAACTTCTACTTTAAGGAAATCTTTTTTTTTTTTCAGCGCCATCCGAACTAAAGTCAGTTCCGCCGCACACTGGGTTAAAATCTTTAAAAGTTTGCCAAAAGTCGAAAAAAAAGTTGTTTTAAATTAACTTTTTATGAATTGTGTTGTCTAACTGATATTAATAGACCTCAAAAAATCCATAAGAAAGACCCAGATAACGCTCTTGAGATCTCTCAGACGCAAAATTCTGTGAGTTGAAACTAAAAATTAAGCGTTCACTGTAAAAATTGTCTGGTTACTGTAAAACTGAACCGATTTGAATGTTTATGTATGAAGGATCTTTGTAAGAGGGAGTACTATTAAAACTTGCAAAAGGTTATACTTTTTGATAATTGTGAAAAAGTTTAATCTTTTTTAGTAATTTTTAAGTGGTTGCGTTTTTTTCTATAATCTTCATTAAGAGGGATAATACATGATAACAAATATTTACAAAACCTCCCTTATAACATTAATGATATTAAAAAATTAAAAGAGAACAATGCAATCGCTATCAACTCTCAATTTTTTGTTTTCTGCTGTCCGGTTCGTCATCATTGCTTCACAGTTAAGTACAAACCAAGCATCGTTTCAAAAATTAAGTGCAAATACAGTTTAATAGACACAGTTAAAAAAAAAAAAATCTTTTGCAAAAAATAAAATTTAAAGCTATTTAAAGTTGGTCAAGAGCGTTTGCCAGAAGATTGGCTACATGGCATGTTAGTCAAATTGCCGAAAAAAGGTGACCTAAGCGAGTGCCGAAACTATAGAGGCATCACCTTGCTCTCAGTTCCATCAAAAGTACTGACGAAAGTGCTTCTGAGCAGGGTAAGCGAAAAACTTGATTCGGCCATTCGAAAGCAGCAAGCAGGATTCCGGCGAAACAGATCATGCGTGGATCAAATCAACACGCTCAGAATAATTGTCGAACAACCATGAGAGTGGCGTGCTGCACTTCAACTTGTCTTCGTTGACTATAGCACTGCCTTTGACAGTGTCTCCCGAGAAAACATCTGGGCGTCACTGCAACGAAGAGGTATTGCCGCAAAGGCCATAAACTTAGTACGTGCACAATATGAAGGCTTTAAATGCAGTGTGTTACACAACGGGTTGTTGTCACCGACATTCACCACTAATTCAGGCGTACGGCAGGGGTGTCTACTATCACCATCTCTCTTCCTTATCGTTCTTGATGATATCCTAGATAAAGCTCTTAATAAGGCCAAAAGGGGTATTCAATGGAACTTTACCGAACATCTGGAAGATCTCGACTACGCTGACGACATCTGGCTCTTATCGTCCAAACATTCAGATATGCAAAGCAAAATTGAAGACCTTGTCTTGGAATCACAAAAGGCCGGCCTAAAAATCAACGTATCCAAGACTAAAAGCATGAAGCTAAACGCAAGCAATGACATTACGTTTAAAGCTGGCAGTGATGACATCGGAAATGTCGATAGCTTCACGTATCTAGGCAGCATTATCTCCATGGATGGTGGAGCAAAAGAGGATATCAACTCAAGAATAGCAAAAGCAAAAGGCGCGTTTGCTCAACTGAACAAAATATGGTCTTCATCCGTTATATCCACCAAAACGAGAGTGCGCATTTTTGATTCGAATGTGAAATCGGTTTTGTTATATGGGTGCGAAACATGGCTTGTTACTGAACAACTAACAAACAAGCTGCAAGTATTCGTCAACAAATGCTTAAGGCGTATACTAAAGGTTTGGTGGCCTCGCACTATATCAAATGCCGAGCTACATCAAAAATGCAAACAGAAGGCTATAGCAAACGAGATCAAGCTGCGCAAATGGGGATGGATTGGTCACACTCTCCGGAAACCACACAGCGAAGTTTGTCGCCAGGCCCTTGAGTGGAACCCACAAGGCAGTAGAGGACGTGGTAGACCCAAAACCAACTGGAAAAGGTCGTTGGAAAAGGAAATCCAAGAATCGGGAAAATCGTGGCAAGAGATCAAAGTCATCGCAAGGGATCGTGACAAATGGAGAGATTTCATATTGGCCCTATGCTCCTCCTAGGAGTTAAAGGAGAATACATACATACAAAGTTGGTCACATTCATCACTTTTGGCTCAAAAGTAACTTTTTTTGATATTTCATTCTACTGTAAACTACATCTAAGGTCATAATAAAATCATACGAGTAACATTTTTTCAGAACACATTACATCCTGTTTTATGGTCTTTGCAACACCTTTAAAGTTATTAAAGTGTTTTGCAAAAATATTTTACGTAAAATTTCGCTAGTGGTCTTGTAAGGCAGGAAAATCTCAAAGCTTAAGAATAATGTAAAAAAGTAATAAAAGTGTTGCAGTTGTCGATTAAGCAAATTTTACCATTGCCAGCAGAACAGCGTGCACATTTTTTCGCTCTCAAAACTAAATTTGGCTTAATTCAACTTTACTAAATAAACTTAAGATACTTAAATACACAAATTTTTACCCGAATGAATCAAAATGGAAAAAATGTCACGTTCATAATGTCACGTACCGATTCAGATTATGATAAAAAAATGTAAAGAAGATATTCGAATCAAACAAAATACATTATAAAGAAATATTATTGCATGAGATTCTAAAATAAGTCGCACTAAAAAACTCTGACTTGTTTTGCTTGCTTTGTATGGCCATTAAAACTACTACTATTTTTGTCCAGTTCGAATTGTATATTTTGCGGACTACGTCTGCTATAAATGTTGGCATTATTATGGTGATATCTAAGAGGAATAATGTAAAGTAAAAAAACCAGAAACAATAGAAAGATGTTTTTCTACCACTTTTTTTCACTTTAAATGTATAAAATGCTCACGTTCGTCACGTGGTTAATACCCATATTTATAAATAAATACATAGTTAAACGAAATCGATTCAGTCCCTGTTTCTATACCTAAGCATCATCTGATTTGCTTGATTTTTTTTTTTTTTTTTGTTGGAAAGGCTGCGAAGAGGAGCAGTACTTAGGACTATATCTTTTTTAAAGTGGGCAGTGCCACGCCCCTAAATAAAAAAACGCTATCACAGCTAAGTCACTGCATCGGTTTTTACGAAATTTGGTATGGAGATAAGGTTAGCACTATGTAACTACAACATAACCATTATGTTTTTTAGTGGGAGATGCCACTCCCAAATAGGAAATACGCTCTCACGGCTAAACTACTGAGGCGATTTTTACAAAATTTGGTATGGAGATAGGCTAGGCACTAAGAAACGATAACATGACCATTATGTTTTCGGTGGGCGGTGCCACGCCCTTAATGGAAAAAACGCTCTCACGGCTAAACCACTGCATCGATTTTTCCGAAATTTGATATAGAGATAGGATTTATGAAAAGGAATGATAACATGACCATTACGCTTTTCAGTGGACGGCACCCCGCTCCTAAATGGAAAAACGCTTTCACGGCTTAAGCACTACATTGATTTGTTTAAAATTGGTTACACAGATTGGGCTAACACACGGAATTGATTTTTGTGAATTTTGTAATGGGGATAGACAGATGGGGAGCAGGACAGAAAGATATCAAAAAGTTTTTGCTCCTTAGTAGAAGTAACACGCCTCTAAATAGCAAGCACGCTATTGCAACACTAAGCTGCAGTACCGATTTTTATAAATGCGGATAACCAGAACTCTATTGAAGAATATTAAAATCTTCTTGTGTGTTTTGCTTTATAGTCAAATCGAAATGGTCGAATTTCGGCCACAAGGCGCACTCTAGTATAATGTATTGTTCATTAGCAGCAACTTCTAAATCAAGATATTAATTGCGGGAAATAGGCAGATGATTCAACGCCCCCTTTAACAGTCCCCTTCAATTTAAGATTTTTTACTTGGTAAGTTAAATATAAGTAGCATTTTGACAAAACAACGTAACCCAAAATTGTTAACTTTTCAGGAGAGCTAAGAAATTACTTAACTGCATCTCAATAATATAGGTGAGTTTCATTCATACAGTTGCAAATCTTCTCTTTCAGAAATTTTTACTAATCTTAGCCAGCTGTCAAACTGTATTTTGTTTTAGTCAGCAAAACTTTACCGCACAAACGCCGGTAAATTCAAGTCTTGCGTGAATTATGGAACACTTGTATGTGTCTGGAACTAAAAATCATAGAAACATGACAATTACATCAAAAGAATCGTATTTAAATATGATATTTATAACTTAAATCATGTGAAATTGTCTTCTCTCTAGTAAGGATTTTTTGTTAAAATGTATCCATGTATTAAGATAGAGATATACAAAATTTGTCCATTTAGGTCCGTATCCAACTTAATTTGGAATAAAGTGAAAATTTTAAAATTTTCTAATTTTAGCAGCGATCAAACACACTGGGCCTCAATAAGTTACACGAGCGAGCTTAATCTCAAGAGAAACTGAATACGTACGTCAATATATTACTGATTCCTGATGAAAAATTCGTTGGATTCAAAATCCTATCTGTTCCTTTTGCAAAGTTTTGCTTTTATTTTCATTTACACACACATATTTTCAAATATTTTCAGAGATACGAAAAATTTCGGTTGGAGGGGGCGTGGCACTGCCCATTTTTTTATTGGATACTATTTACTCAAGTATTGTTCATATATGTACTAAATCTTATCCTCCTATGTAAAATATTTCCAAAGATTAGAATGGTTTATGTTGACTATATGAAAATTATACTAATTTTACGAACTTTAGTCATTATTTGCAAGTAGCCACATGACAAACCGGTATTGATTTCGCAGCCAATGGCTGGACCTTACCAAACAACAACAACAACAGGAGTCATGATAAAAAGGAAAGAGAACAAAAATCTCACTACATGAATATAGACACTTAAGCTACCAATTATTCTGAGGGTACATAGCGCAGTCCATTGATAAATGCGCTATGTAGAGACATTGACTCCGAGGTTCATAGTTCAATCCCGGCCTCAGACAAAAAGTTCAAAAAATTTTTCAATTGTTATTTCATTTAATTTAAAATAAATTAAATAAAACATAAATTGGTCTGATGATGGTTACGTGGCGGTAACCGAAACATATGTCACCATAGCCATGCTTAGTAGTTTTTTCTCCTAATCCTAATTGTCATGATTTCCTAAGTTGAAAAATGCATAGAATTTTAGATTCTTGCAAATAATGACTAAAGTTCGTAAAATTAGTATAATTTTCATATAGTCAACATAAACCATTCTAATTAATTATGGAGAACACGCCAATACATGTGCAACTGGCAACCCTAGTAGCCACATGACAAACCGGTATTGATTTCGCAGCCAATGGCTGGACCTTACCAAACAACAACAACAACAGGAGTCATGATAAAAAGGAAAGAGAACAAAAATCTCACTACATGAATATAGACACTTAAGCTACCAATTATTCTGAGGGTACATAGCGCAGTCCATTGATAAATGCGCTATGTAGAGACATTGACTCCGAGGTTCATAGTTCAATCCCGGCCTCAGACAAAAAGTTCAAAAAATTTTTCAATTGTTATTTCATTTAATTTAAAATAAATTAAATAAAACATAAATTGGTCTGATGATGGTTACGTGGCGGTAACCGAAACATATGTCACCATAGCCATGCTTAGTAGTTTTTTCTCCTAATCCTAATTGTCATGATTTCCTAAGTTGAAAAATGCATAGAATTTTAGATTCTTGCAAATAATGACTAAAGTTCGTAAAATTAGTATTATTTCCAAAGATGGGATTGTTTGTTTCCTTATTTTCATATAAATAGCGTTTTTCCGGCCTTTAACGGCCTGATGCCACGGTCAAATATCTTCCGATCTGGACCAAATTCTTTTTGCATGGTGTCAATTCTTAGGAGACCAAAATAAGAACAGAAAAAATTACAGCTTCTATATCAACTAAGTACCTTAAATTGCTTTTACATTTTTACAGTGCCATATCGTCGCCCGAGTTCTCATTTGCCCCATACGCATATTTGTTAAAAAAACAAAAGGAAATAACTTGCGTTTGTTTCGACAAAAGATATATTATTTTGCTTTTTTAACGAATATGCTTATGGGGCAAAAGAGAACTTAGACGACGATATCTTGTTCACTTCACATAACCTGAAATCAAATCTTATTCATATGTGTCAAATAGTTTCAGAGATATGACAAATTTGATTTTTTTAGAAGAAGGGGGCGTGACCCCGTCCATTTTTTACTAAACATTTTTTTCCCAGTGCCAATTACATATCTACCGAGTCTCATTCCCCTGAGTCCAATATTTCCGGAGATACAAGAATTTCGGGTCGAGGGGGCGTGGCATCGCCCATTTTTTTATTGGATGCAAATAACTTAAGCATTGTTCATACACATACTAAATCTCATTCACTTATCTCAAATATTTTCAAAGATAGGACTGATTCTTGAGATTAAGGCCCCATTTTTCCATATAAATAGCGTTTTTCCGACCTTCAACGGCCTTGCGGCACGGTCAAATATTTTCCGATCGGAACCAAAATTTTTATGATTAAAACTTACACCAATACGAAACTTTTTAGCCCCTGGGAGCAAGGTTTTTTCATTTTCAATTTTAACGATAGGTCTAATACATATGCATATATACATTTCTTCTTTATGCGGAAGTGAAAAATGTGTGTGTAAATGAAAAAAAAGCATGACTTTGCAAAAGGAACAGATAGGATTTTGAATCCAACGAATTTTTCATCAGGAATCAATAATATATCGACGTACGTATTCAGTTTCCCTTGAGATTAAACTCGCACCTGTTACTTTTTGAGGCCCAGTGAAATTCCACAAAATTACTCAAGTGATCAAATATGCTCTATTCAATCTTTTGATATCTTTGTGTCTTCATGCTATCAACAATCATACGTATCTGTCTACGCATACAGTCACTTCCTGCATGCATTGTACAAACACATGTAGACAAATTAATGTTGCACACAAATAGAATGAAAGCGTAAACATTAAATGAAACACAAATTCAATCAGTGGTAACACTGGAAAGCATTTGTCATATACAATGATGCAACAACAGTGATGCCACTTAAACTATTTTTCAAAAACTACCGAATTTTCTATGAAAATCTAGCAATTTTAGATCGATAAAGAGTTTATGAGAACGGCTTGGTTCAAAAGAATTTTATTGCAGCTTTAATGAGAGAATGCCAACTTAAGTCCTTCTTCAACTTGTTGGCTTCTGGAGCATTGTAGCTGCTGTAGAGCGTTTTCAGCCATTCAGCTGAGCCTGCAGTAAAGCAGATAGTCAGTTTTATTTTTTTTTTTTTTTTTTTTGAAAGCAAAGACTTGGCCCATTTTAGTTGATATCAGATCATTTGACCTTCAGTCTTGCATCGATATTTCAAAAAACATTTTCGACTTTGATTAAAACACTCCAAATAATATAAATATCATCGCTATTTGACAGCATTGTCGTAAGCTTGCTCTTTGGCTTGCTCACTTAGACAAGTTACCCTTTGCTGCATCTGTATCAGCTCGTACTCGTACTCGTCTTTCCCCAGCTACCCACAACCGAAAACCTCTTGAAGCCTATTCGTCGCACTAATGGCACTTTTACTTGACACTCACTCATCCAATCTTAGTTGAGAGGTGCATAAGTACAATGTGTGTAAGTGGTGCATGTCATCCTATGCATGGCAACTCATTCCTTCATCCAGTGCGCTGCACTACACTCTGCACAAGGTATGTATGTAAATGCTAGGCCATTGCCAAGAGTTAGAAAAAGAGTCAACCATTTGAGGTGTCATCAGTCAGTCAGTCATTCAGTTTGCTTTAGTTACACTATACACTATAGCTGTAGTATATATATATAGTTCAAGTAGTTAACTGTCGGTACTACAGTCCATTTGTCAGAGTGTGTCTCTCTTTGATGAGACACAGGACAAGTAGACAGTGTAGTATATTGAAGAAGTGCAGAAGAGAGTTTTTACACTGACTACAAAGTGTTAGGGATGATGACGCTTGAGGCTGAATGGTGTGCATCCTGAGTTCACATTTGTTACTTTAGCTTAGGCTTTTTGGACCTACTCTGTTGGTGGTAATTGTAACCAACAATCCTTGCTGTTGTACATACGTATGTTGTGTACTTTCATTCCATTTGAAATAAATGTAAAATGCATGTCAAATGAGAGTAAAACAACATTGGGGACAACAAACAAAACTGTTAGACAGCGTCAACCATAAAGGCAGGCAGCCAGGCAAGCGTATCTTATAACAAAAACTGACAGGATAATTAAAGGAGCAATAAAGTTGGGTACACTTTTTTTCCTCTTTTTTTGTTATTTGCTTTGACTTCTGTGCTTTGTTTTTTTATTTATTTTCTTTTTATTTCAAAATTCATTTAAGTTTTGTTTCAATAATAGACCTATCGTGATAAAAAGACCAAAGGTAGAAATTTTGAGAAGAATTTATGAAAATACTTTGAGTTTGTCAAGTTTCTGTCATCTGAAATAACACATTTTGAAGTAAATGAGTGATGATATTATTGAAGAGTTTTGAAGTGAACTTAGGAAAATATCATTTAGATACAGCCACTGGTATAACATAAAAAAAACTAGTAAGGTGTTATCTTTGGCCTGTCCAAACAATAAATACCCTACGCTGCAGTATTTTGAAAATTTTGCTTGCACGGGAGGTGCCACGATCTTGCATTTATAGTTTTTAGTGTCTGAGTGAAATTTAGTTGCATTACTTCAAAAAATGTTTTTAGTGTAGCATTTTAAAACTTCTGTTTATAAGGGAAGTGCTACACCCTCTTCTCCGA
This sequence comes from Calliopum simillimum, assembly GCA_951812925.1. NCBI lineage: Eukaryota > Metazoa > Arthropoda > Insecta > Diptera > Lauxaniidae > Calliopum > Calliopum simillimum. The sequence goes on from OX638370.1 coordinate 43,646,241, forward strand.
GTTCGCCCAGTTTTTACACAAAGCCTGCGCTTATAAGAATTTTGATTTCATTGTCGTAAAAAATACTCCTAAAGTTGCATTTTGAATATAATTTTTGTATTGGTGGCCATTGACACATTTTCAATCCCACGAACTAACTTTGAGAATAAAGGGTGCGTACCAAATTTTGTTAAATTATCTTGCTTTTAAAAAAATGTTAAAATGATTTCAAAGGACAAACATCCAGACGGACGGACATGGATATATCGACATAAGAGTTGACGCTGATCAAGAATATATTTACTTTTCCATTCCTGTCACTCCTCTTTCTTCGCGTTACAAAAAGAAGGATCTTTTCTATCGAAAATCCATTAGTGCGATGTTACACCTACACAAAGAAAACAACATTGTCAAAAATGGCAGAAACGTGGTTATTTTAACAACGTTGCGATCAAAATGTTAAGCATGGCTCGTTCGTAGCAGTTTTAACAACGCGCGTTTCTAAATGTGTTTCAACTTCTAACATACGTTGTTTAACAACGTTCGTTGCTAAATAAAATACAAAAAAAAAATATTTTTTTTTTATTATTTTTTTAATTCTAATTTTTTCCGGTCAACAAATATGAAACTGATATTAGGTCCGTTCGTTCAAAAAAAACTTTATAAATATTTGTAAATATTTATAAAGTTTTACCACAAAAAGCGTTCGTTGAAACAAAAACGTGATATTTGCGTCACAAAAAGTGAGAGTAAAAAACAGCTGATCATTTCCCCTCCAAATAAAAATTTAAATTTTTACCCAGAAAAATTTTTTCTGGGCAAAACTTGAAGACTGTCAAATAAAAATTATTTGTCAGAAGTTGTTTACATTTTGAAAAAAAAATAAAATTTGAAAAATAAATTAAAAGAAAAACGTATTTCTGTGCTTTGTGTTAACAAAAAAAAAGTTTGATGAAGTTAAGGAAGGATGTTGGTGATTTTTGCAGCACGTTTTAATACACCAAAATAGGTAATTAAATGTGCACTAACAGGTGTTCTGACTTTTTTATTTATTTTCTTGGCAGTCTTCAATTTTTTCCCATTTTTGCGTTCGTTGATTTTTTGTGGTGTTTTCAGCTACTCAGAGATATTTCTGTTCTTAGTCTCAAAAAATTTTTAATATGACAGTCTTCAAGTTTTACCACAAATTTTCAACGAACGGACCTATTATTTTTATTTTCAATTTTCAATTTAAATAAATATTTTTTTGTTTGGTACTGGGGAGATTTGGATTTAGCGACCCTTGGTAGTGAAAACAGTCACAAACGTGGTAGAAACTCATTTAGTAACGCAAGTTTTTTTTTTTTTTTTTTCTTCGCCCTGTGTAGGGCTCTACTTGTAACAGACATAAGCTACAAAATTTTCAACAAGAATTTTTCCCTGGAAGCAGACGTTATGCCTGTTCATACACAGTATCAATCAGGTGTGTAAGTCAAAAATTCATCAATTTGGAATGATTGTTCGTAGCGGTCAAACTATCATTCATGTTTGAAGCCATGGCCATGGCCGCTGACTGATGACTGACGAAAAGAGCGGTCACCCACGAAAGCAAGAGCAAAACTGATGAACCTGATCGATAGTTTTTACTGGATATAAGAGAATTATTGTCAAAAAAATGCTTTTAGGCGCCATTTTTACAATTTGGCGGCGTAAGCGGCAAAGATACTTACGCTGTGGCAAAATTGAAATTCGGAAGAAGAACATCCAAATTAATAAAATAACACATTTTGAAATTTATAAGAAAATTTCAAACCAAATTGGAATAAATACAAATCCACGCCAAATTTGGTAAAAAATCTATGCTACTACTTGGTACACAAACCGTTGATACTTGTTCGTATAAAATTTGTACAAATAAAATATTAATACAATTTACACTATTTTGGTTTAAATTTAATAGAAACACTATACAAAAATCTTTTTATACTATTTTAGTATAAATTTTACATAGAAGTTCATATGAAAGTATTTAAAACCATTTTATATAAAATTCATATTGTGCGATATAAACCAACTTTACATAATTTTCGAATAAATATTTGTAAAGAACTCGGAATTTTGTTCCATCGAGCTTGCGTTGAGGTGAGAGGTAGCGGCAGCACGTTCTTGCAAAAGGCTTCGCTCGCCGGACGGGGTGGGGTTCTTGCTACTTCACCTGCACTCCAATTACACAAGATATAACGTGCTTAGGTAGACAAAGAAAAAAGGGGAGAGAATGTTGGGGACACCAAAAACTCGGACAGACAAAGATCTATTGACTCTATGAAGTAGACTTACCGAAAACTCTGACATGCATATTGGAAGGACAGTTGTTAGTCCTTCTTTTAATGTTTTTAAACTTTTAATCCAAAATATTGTATAATGATCTATACGCTAAGTTTAAACCGATGTCATCAGTGATCTCTTTGCAGATTGTGCAGACATGGATAACTGTTTACCAACTCTAACTAGAGATGTACACTAAACTGTCAGCATACTATTGTGTGTACAACTTAAAAACCGGAATTTGACGGTGGATGTCCATACTAACAATATCGTGAAAGCTCGAACTTTATATATATGTCATTTTGAAGGTACATTTGACAGCTGTCAAAATCATTCAACAAAACAATTTTATCTTGTGTGCATCATTATTATTTTTCACGATGAATAACTTCGAAAATTGGAGAAAATTGGGTCATTTTTTTGCAAAGAAAACTGCTGGGGAAAGTCATAGTTAGCTTGTAGAAGTTTATGGGGACTATGCTCTAGCTGAATCAAGCTGTCGTGAGTGGTTTCGACGGTTTAAAAGTGGTGATTTTGATGTCAAAGGCAAAGAACGTCCTGGTCAGCCGAAAAAGTTTGAGGATGAAGAATTGGAGGCATTACTCGATCAAGATTCATGTCAAACGCAAGAAGAACTTGCAGAACCATTGGAAGTTGATCGAGCAACAATTTCCAGACGTTTGAAAGCCTTGAAAATTTTTCAAAAGATGGGAAATTGGGTGCCATACGAGTTGAAGCCAAGGGACGTCGAACGCCAATTTTTGATGTCCACAATGCTGCTTGAACGCCACAAAAGGAAGGGTTTTTTGCATCGTTTTGTCACTGGCAATGAGAAGTGGATCCATTACAATAATCCCAAGCGCAAAACAGCGTATGTCAAGAAAGGTGAGGCCGGCCCATCACAGCCGAAGCCAAATATTCACGCTTCGAAGGTAATGCTCTGTATTTGGTGCGACCAGCTTGGTGTGATCCATTATGAGCTGTTGCCAGGTGGCCAAACCATTAATGCTCAACTCTATCGTCAACAATTGATCCGATTGAAGCAGAAAATCCAGGCAGAGCGGCCAACGTATGCGACCAGACACGAGTCAATCATTTTCCACCACGATAACGCTCGGCCACATATTGCTGCCCCAGTCAAAAATTACCTGGAAAACAACAGACCTTGCACCATCTGACTACCGTTTGTTTCGATCGATGCAGAATGCCCTATCAGGAATACGGTTCACTTAAGTTCAAGATATCGAAAATTGGCTCGATTAATTTTTGGCCGCCAAGCCGGCGCAATTTTTTTGGGATGGAATTCATAAGTTGCCTGAAAGATGGGGAAATGTTGTAACATTTTTCCACAATAAAGCATCAAATTTCGCTAAAAAATTCCGGTTTTTAAGTTGTACACCCAATACTTTAGTTTAATGTACTTAATAATGATAAAATTTCAAGTATAAGAAATATGTAAGTAATGTAAAATAACTCTCTAAATGTTTTCAAGTAACTTTTTAGTACTTAAGGTATCTTTTAAATGCTTTAGAGTAACTTTAACCCGTATATTTAAAATCAAATTATACCAATTTATGGATGAAACCCTTGTAGCGAACGGTGGCTTCGTGTAATGCCAACTTTGGTAGATCCTCTCAGGTGTTGAAGATGTTGCAAGTCGATTTTGTAGGAAATTCGAGACTCTTTTGACAATGTGATATATGAAAAAATTTCCAACTATGTAATGGCCAAAATAAGCGGTACAAACTAATGATAACCAAACTGAGGTGACACTACTTTATGCCAATTGTACTATTTTTACAAGTTCTTTTATACTTCACAGCTAATTTTGACTTTTAATTATATTCTGTGCTGTGCACATGTACACTGCTTGAAGTTTTAGATTAGAGAGACCATTCGCCGGAAGGAAGTATCGTACCAAAAAAAATATTTTCTCTAAAATTCGATAATTCGATCATCACTACTTTTCTGACATCTGTTGGCAAAAACGTAAGTAGGTTACAGTAATTGCTTGATGATCAGCAAATACAGTAAACTACTTTATGAATTTTTAAAGTAGGGTAAACTATACGAAATTTCTATATTCTAGTATAGAATTCGTAAAATGAAATTTATTAAAATTGATGACAGCAAATAGTATACGTAGTGAAAAAAAAAATAAAAATTAAAGAGAAAAGTTGGTATTTGCTAAATCCAAGAAAATGAAAGCAAAACCGTCACATATTTAGGAATTAAAAAATAATATTGATACTTACGCAGTATAAATTCCATAATAACAAAAAAATCATACAATAATTTCATGTTTTTATTCATTTTAAGAGAAACAAATTTCATAAATTGCATAAAAAATGTTCAATTACATATTTCCTTGAAGAATAAATGAACATTATTATTGTTGTTATTTTTCTCTAACATCGTTTTGTAATAAGAAAATTGTTTAAGTTCATGATACATAAATTTTGGTAATATGTACTTAGAAACAATTTCTATGGAGTTTATAGATTCCATACCTCGAAAAACTGAAATTAAAGTTTTACTTTATGCATACAACTGAAGGTGCATTTAAAATTTTACTACAAACTGTAAGAATGTTATATGCATAATTTCTACACAGTTCAATATTCTAAAGTTTTCTTGAATATGTTTTCTGGTAAAACTAATGATTTTATTCTTTAATCTAATTTATCATATTGGTAACCCTCATCGTATATACGTATATTGTGTAGTGTGACGTCCATCATTTCACTTAAAGCTATTTTCCAATTTTCTGCACTTTTTAGATCCGTGGGTGGCGTCACTTTTTGGTTGCATATTTTTCTTAGGACGGGAATCTTAATAAAACAAACTGGGCTTAAAAATGTTTTTTTGTGAAGATGGTCAAATGCATTAAAAATTTACCTTGGGAGGCAAAAAAAAATACACTATTTTTTTTTTTCCTTTTGTAACTTTAACACTTTTTTATACCACACAGTCTTTCTATTCTTCTCAAGATAAGTAGGTACTTATGCCTTATATTCCAACACTAGGGGCTGTCCATAAACTCCGTAACGCTCCAAGTGGGGGGGGGTTCTAGCAAGCGTCACGCTTGGTGTATTTTATTGGAAGCTAATGCTTCCTTATCGGACGTTTTGAGAGGCAGAGTCTGAACAGCGAAAACATGCAACGAAAAAGTGTAACGGATGTTTGCAACGAAAATGCGTCACACATATAAAAATAGAGACGTACTGTATACAAAGTACAGTATACAGTATATATGTATGTATACATATATATATGTTTATAAACATTGCGCGCACCAGCTCATGCTCTCTCTCTCTCTCTCTCTCTCTCTCTCTCTCTCACTTATTTTTCGAACGTAAGAGGGGCGCTCATATATATAGATATATACATTTCACATATGGATATCTCTTATGTCCGCGCATTAGCTTCCAATATCATCGGCCACTCCCCGAGTGCCACCTGCCGTTTTTATTTTTTATATGAAGCTACCGTTACATAGGGGGGGGGGGGTTTATTTTAGAGAATTTTAGCGTCACGGAGTTTATGGACAGCCCCCTAATTTCCTTTCAAGTCTTTTATATTGAACAATTTTCACTCCAATCAGTTGCTCAAAATAATTTTTCCACAAGTTCTAAACTTTGTGTGTATATGATGACGGGATGTTTTGACGTTTTGTCAAAAGTTTTTAAATTTATAGTTCATAACAATTTGAGTATTGAATTATTAGTTCATAACAATTTTGGTTTAGAAGTTGAACGTTTTTGGTTTTGGAAAAAATTTTATAAATTATATAAAAATATTAGAATACATAAGTTTATAAAAACAAATAGTATAAATAAGTTTATACTTTATCCCTAAATTCTTTAAGGGAAAGTTAAAGAAATTTATGTAAAAAATAGGACCTTTCTCGGACGTAAAATTTATACCGAGCGCAAACAAAAAATTAGCCCGAACAGATGGCAATGCTAGTGCCAACAGGCACAAAGATAATGAGGACGTATTCCTAAAGGTTTAAAAAGCTGTATTTTCGTCCTTGTAGCTACTTATGTGAAAACCGCACTTGTGCAAAAATGTAGTCAAAAATATCCTCAAAAAGACGACCATCTACAAGAGCAGACTAGTTGGTCATTACACTAATGTTTTATTGCTTTAATATCCGTATACTTTATATTCGAGTTTTGATTTAAAACGACAGCACTTATTAGAACACTCTGTACGTTGAACTCAGAAAAAAGGGGTTAGTCCTTTTTGCCAACATAAACATAAATTAATTAGGGCTTAAAAATATGAAAACAAAATAATAGCAATTAAAGAACAAGCTGAAAATTAATTGAACATGACAAATTATACAAACGTCAAAATAAAAGAGATCCTTTTCATAATTGTGTACCTTACTTAATTTGCGCCAATTAGCTATTCCAATTGTACTATTCGGCCTGTCAGCAACAAAATTAGGCTTTACATGGAATTTTGTCTATAAATTTATCAATATTTTAGCATAATCGTCAATTGATGTCAAACATTATCAGCGCTATTGGTGATTGGTGGTGGCGATGATGATGATATTTTTGGGGTAGCCCAATTCACAAGTGCCAATTGCACTATGCATGGGTATTTGTATTGGAGTGAGAGTTCCATATTGGCTAATGACATAATTGAGCATCCCTTTGGGGTTGAATGGTTGCTATAATTGCTAAATGTACACTATAATGAGGTACAAATTCAAAAGCATATAATAATATACCTATTGGAATACACTGTTCAACAAAATTTGAACAAAAATTTAGCGGACTTTTTGGAAACAAATTATGGAAGGCAGGATGCTAGATATACTTTTTTTTTTTTGTTATGGATCTGAACACGTTCCTTTAAAAGGCATGATTATGCAGTTTTGCTCAGCAAGACGCTTTAATAGAGCATTAAGGAGAAGAACGTTGCCAGATGGAATGTATGCGATTGGACATTTCAGCGACTTCAAATATCTTCAGCTATGCATCAGAAAAAGGGGAAAATGTTGTGCCCATTTCCAAGACTAATTATTTTGTCTTCTTACTGCAGCAAGTTAATGAGAGACATCCATCTCGGTCAACACATGTGAAAAAGCCGAAGGCAGTATTCAGCACCGGCACTTTGTCAATTTCCGAGAGCAGGCTGTATTTGTTTGCTCCAATTCTCTGACCAACGAGTTTATTATTAGGGTGCACAATGGCAAAATTTCAGGAAGCTGCCATGTTCTTATAAGAAAGGGCAGCTCGTTGAGCGGCGGGTAGAATCTCAGAAATATTAACTTGAGCTACTTATGCACTCGGTTTTTAGCATTATGGTCTGATTTATCTTCAATGGTGGAGGATCTGCCTCTTTCGATGGCCGGTAGAGTTGATGCTTCTTCAGCAGCCAATACCGCTTTGTACATAGCCTACCGCTCTCTTTTCCCTTTTGTTTGTTCTAAAAAGATCAATGCCCAGACGAATCATGACCCTAATTTTTAGCCTCTGCGCTCTGTTGAAATCTTCATATATCTTCCGATTCCGTTCAACAACCAGTGCTCTCCCATTAGTAGTGCCAGTAGACTCCTGCTGAGATGTGTGAGCAGCCGCATTCATTGTTCCATGGACGCAATTGCACTAGCATTCGATACCTCATTTCCAATACTTGGGTCACTAGGATTCTGAGTAAAAGTCAGTGCATCGACTTTCATTGGTTACCGGAGTAGAAAATCGTCATCTGACTTTGTTAGGGTTTTGTTGGTTTTTTCGAATTTAGCCATAAAATGAGAAATAAACTAGGGAGAAACTGTCCATCACAACACAGAGCCCCGCTTGGGGCCTCTTGAGGCCCAGCTGTTAAATATATGTAAGATAGTAGCCAAAATATGTTGCTTGTGCTGCTGAGCTGTTATCGAAGTACGTATAGAAATAATTTGCCAATATATTAACATATAAGCCAAAGGTGAATTTTTGGCTAAATCCGAAGCTGATTGTTCGAAGGTTCACTGAATAAAAAATAAATGCACCGACTCTAACTCTGTTGTCGTTTCAGTTTTCAATAAGACAATCATACAACATTTCTCCTTTTCCAGTTTTTATACCCAATTATGGGGGTCCGTGACCCCCATTAGTAGTTTGAGTGTATGCTTTAAGTAAGAAACATTCGGCTTCAGCCAAGAATTCGACTTATTTTGGTCAAAGGTCGAATGTGCTTTTTCGGTAAAACCTGGCCAAAGCCAAAGGCGAGGCCAAAGCTATGGTTGGACACTAATAAACCTTAATAAATGATGAACCTCACACATACATAAATACAGACACACACACTCACATACAAAATGTATATAATTCTGCAAAAAGACCGGAGCAATTTGCAGAATTATACACATCTTGCCTTAGAGAAGGAGTTTTTCCGAAACAATGAAAGGTACAGCGGTTAGTGCTTATTCCTAAAAAGGCTAAGCCGCTACATAAGCCGTCGTCATATCAGCCACTGTGCATGCTTGACACTGCAGGCAAAATATTAGAAAAAATTATTGTCGCAAGACTGGAACACTAAACTGAAGGTCCCAATGGATTATTAAACATGCAATAGGGAGGCCGCAGCACAATCCGTGCTATTTCAAAAGTCTGCAGCATAGCCCGGGGGGCACTTGAAGGAACACGGTGGAGAGGAGGCTCAAAGGAATACTGTGCAGTAGAGACACTGGATATTAAGAATGCTTTTAACACAGCTGAGTGGAATGCTACAATAGATAAATATGATAAAGAGCTTCTTTTCAAAAAGGATTCTTGTTTATGATTCGGATGATGGCCCAAGAACTTACCCAGTGTTCAAGCATGGCCACCATCAATGAGCTTGCAAATGACTAAGGACAAAACGGAAGCGGTGCTTTAAGGAAAAAGCTTGAATCACTGGAAATTCAAGTTTGGGGTCATTTTATAGTGACACGTCCCACAACTACTTATATACTTGGTAGTCCTGTTGAACCACAGGCTTAATTTAGGAGAGCAGTTGGTAATAAGGCTGTTGTATATGAAAACAATGGTAGCAACAAACAGGCTAGCCTCACTGCGAGTTTGCTATGCTTTTCTAACGGTGTCTGAAGTAGCTTCAAATATGTTTGTGGGTCGACTTGGAAGCAAAAAGGTCTGCGGCACTTCGTGACCTGCTCCAGCAGAATTGATTTGACCGAGATCGTAGAGCAGCAGTAGATTCAGAATTATACGCATAGTGGTAACAAAGATGGCAAACATCAACAAAAAGGCGATGGGCTTACAATCTGATCCGTTTTATTGAAATGTGGCTCAAGCGTGTTCCCTTAGGAACTTAATTGTATTGCAGCTCGTCGTATTTAATTTTCGAAATCTTTCGAGGAATTAAGAATGATGTAAATTTCAGAAAATCTTACAAGTTCGAATTATTGCATGTACTGAAATGTTCAAAAAATCATTACTCGTATACGATTAAAGATACCATCTTCATTTTAGATTCACGTGAAAGGTGGTTTTGTCTTCTATTCTAGAAAAATATTTTGGAAGGCCGAAAATAGGCACTATAGCATTTTTTGTCGTTTAGTACTAAAATAGTAGTTAATTTAATACTTTTTACCAAATACAAAAAAATGTATTTTGCGTGCTTCAATACCTTTCTAAAAATGGTCCAAACATGAAAATGGGTTAAAAAATGTTCCAGTTATGAGCCATTTTGTGGTCGAGCCTATTTTCTAATTTTAAAAAAATCATAACTTCTAAGCCTCGAGACACACCAATTTTCCCTCTTTTTCTTATGAAAGATAATTTTTTTGTCTATCCAAAAAATATATTTTGGAAGGTAAAAAAGGTGAACCTGGGCACTTTTTTGTACTTTAATACTAAAATTGTAGTAAATTTAGTACTTTTAATCAAATACCAAAAATTTTATTTTGAGCTTATAGCCTTATTAAATATCTTTCCAAAAGTGGTCTGAGCTTAAAAACATAGTTACAGCTACGCACAGTATATATAATCAATTTCAAACACCGGCGGTACGAATGGCCTTAATCATGTCTGTCATATGGGCCTCGCGAGTCCCAGTAGGGTCAAATACAACTTATCAGTTAATCGAATCGATTAACCCTAATCGATCTTTGCTAATAAATTTTATGACTAAAAGCTCAACCAAAAATAATAACTGACTTATATTTAGTAAATAAATACAAATACTTACATAGCTATCACTTAAAATTTTGTTGCCATATGTCATAGACACATGGAATCATTATTGCTAATACTTGGTGTAGTTTTTGCGGATGATATTAACAAATGTGTGTGTGCGTTGTTGTCAAGCATATTATTGCAATATCAACGAAATGCTAAAATTGCTGCAATTAATTGAAGTTTGGTTTTGGGTTAACAAAACTGAAATGGATAAACGAGTTTACGACTAAGCAGCTTAAAAATATTCACTCGTTGGAAACATTTTTCTTTTTTGGTACCAATTCAGAGCAATTTCAAAAACATTGCATTTGTGTATTTTTTTTTTTTTTTTTTCTTTTTGGATGTTGTTGGCAATTTAATTTTATTTTTTGGTTTTGATTTTGTCATTTACACTCTAGAGTTTTCGCAATTGGCCGCATGAGGTCACTTTTTCTTTGCGTTTAAAATGCTTTGGGCACAACATGTGTGCTGCCAGTAAAAGCGACAACAACTGCGATTTATTTGCTATTGCTGTTGCTATTACTGCCGCTATTGCTGCTCAGTTTCTTTCTGCCTTTACTGGCACACCATACTAAAAAGTTAAGAAACTTAAGCAGAGAAATACTAGAGTTGAAGATATTGTGGTCAGCATATACACAAGTGCTTTGGCGTTAGTACCCATCACGGTGCTCTTAAACAGTCGATAGGTTTTTTGGCTATGTGGAGAAAATCTGTGAATGGGGTTTCATTTGTATTAGTTTAGTGGTCTGAAAATTGCAAACCCCGAAATCGTAGCTGATCATCCCCGCGAAATATCGCATAAATACATATCCCATATAAAAAAAAAAAAAAATTGGAAAAAAAACGCAACAAACAAGTATAAAAATAGTTATATTTAATGTATTTTGCAATGCTGAATCTGAATCCGGCCTTAAAATTGCTATATCTCATACGGTTTTTGAGATATCTTAGCCTAAACAAGGAAAAAATACCGTTTTTGATATATTTTTAAGCTATATAACTAGAATACAGAACATTTATACGCAAAATTCGATACACTATCTAAAAGTTCCAATTTTGTTCTTTAAAATCACATTTAAATTATATCAATAGCTTAATTTTTCTCCGAAATATCGTAGACTGAAATAATGACAAAACACGTTTTTTGCACTTTTTTAACTTTTTAGGTTAGGATATCTCCGAGAAAAATAAAGATATCGATATTATTTGAATTAGGTTTATAAGATTGATTAGAGTTTTCCATTTCTGCATCAGAATTTACGGATATACGTCCTGTTATATAGCTCCAAAACACAGCAATAAAACATAGCATCGGATTTTTTTCCTTGTTTAGGGTAAGATATCTAAAAAACCGTATGAGATATAGCAATTTTATGGCCGGATTCAGATTCAGCATTGCAAAATACATTAAATATAACTATTTTTATACTTGTTTGTTGCGTTTTTTTTTTTTTTTTTTTATATGGAATATGTATTTTTGCGATATTTCGCGGGGATGATCAGCTAAGATTTCAGGGTTTGCATTTTTCAGACCACTAAACTAATACAAATGAAACCCCATTCACAGATTTTCTCCACATATTCAAAAAACCTATCGACTGTTTAAGAGCACCGTGCCATAATGGCCCAAAAACAAACAATTTAGAAAGTTAAATTTCTTTATCTATATACTAACTAATTTCTATAACTCTATGATCCAAATAATGGTTTTAAATGTACTCATATTTCAATGTATAGCGCAAATAATGGCTTTTAACATGACACTCATAACCTAATATATGATTCAATTTATGTCTTTAAACATGACTCACTCCATGACCCATCTTACGGTTTGAAATACGACCTAGTGTATGATACAATTTATGTTATTAACTTCGGCACAATGTATGGCCCAACTTATGAATTTTAATATGACACATTGTATAACTCACGTATGTAAGATCTTAAACTGGACTCAATGTACGATTCAATATAAGGAGTGGCACTGAAAAAATCTTAACACACGTTTTATCTAATAAGTTTTTTTTGTTGTAAAATTTAAAAATTTCTTTGATCTAGTTATCTTTGATAAATATGTCAGTTTTTATTTTTAATGACAAACATGTTGATTTGTTGTGAGTTTGATCAAAATGAGTAAAGAAAAAGAAGTACGTCTTAAAATTATTAAAAATTTTCAAAAAAATCCAAATTGGTCCTACGAAAAACTGTTTCCAATGTTATTAAACAGTTTCAGAAGAATTTGACCATCGATAGGAAACCTGGTTCGGGAAGAAAACAAGGGCCACTTTATATTGAGAAAGCCAAGAAAATTGAAAGCATATTGAAAAGATCTCCAAACACATTTGCTAGAAAAGCTGCCCAGTTAGCCCAGTACTCTGACTATTTGGTGAAAATAAGTTAAAGCCAATGCAAATCCGAAAACATACAAAATCCAAAAAATTCCAGACAGGAATGCTTCACTGTACTGGCAGATTTTACGCAGCTTCCGGGTAAAAATTTTTATGTTGCTGATGCTCAAGAAAATGCCGAAGAACAATTTAGAATCCAAAAACAGACAAAATTTCCTAAACAATTCTTGCTATGGCAAGCTATATGCAGTTGCGGCAAAAGAAGTAAGTCATTTGTTACAGTGGGCTCAATAAAAAATAAATATACATCTGAAAAGACTACTTCCTTTCATAAGAGAGCAGAATGTGTCCACATATTTTTGGCCCGATTGGCATCATCAAAGAGGCCAATCCTCCAAATTGTCCTGAGCTAAGACCAGTGGAGAGATATTGGGATCTTGTGAAAAGAAACTTACAGAGCACAAAAAAGTTGTCCCAAAATATTGAGATTTTAAAATTAGATGGGCAAACTGTTCCAAAAAGGTGTCTGAAACAACTATCAAATCTCTAATGAAAGGCTTACCAAAAAAGGTCCACGAGTTCATAAATAGTTATATTTTTCTGTACTTTGCAAAATATTATCAATTAAATAAAAAAAAATCAAAACTGTAAGATCAACTGTAAAAAAATTATTAAATTTTATATATGTTAAGATTTTTTCGATCTCACTCCTTATTTATTTGATTTTATGTAAGCGCTTGGAAATTTTCGTTAGGGCAGATATAACGAGTGATCCAATAAGAGCTTCCTACTTTGTTTTCTAAATAAAATACATAAAAATCAATGTATTGGTGCAAGTTTTTATTTGAAATGATAGTACGGTTCCTGCAACTCAATGTTTAAAAATTATTTTGTTGAAATGTTGCCCACGCCTAGCTCTTAAATAGTTCATTCCGTGGGTCCAATTTTCGACAACTCTACAGCATATCGGCCGGTATTCTTTGAATAACACCAGTTATGTTGGTTTTCATAGCGTCAATAGTTTCCGGTTTGTCGACATAAACAATTGATTTAACATACTATCTCCAAAGAAAGTAATCCAATGGCGTCAAATCATATGATCTTGGTGGCCAATTAACAGGAACATTTCTTCAAACTTTTTCCTCAATAAAGCGATTGTTTCTCCAGCTGTACGGCATGTTGTGCCATCCTGCTTAAACCAGAGATCGGCTACACTAATTTTTGTTTCCATAAATTTATTGATCATTGCGAGCACCATTGACCGTAACACGGGCTCCATCCGCATTTTTGAAGAAATGCGGTCCAATGATGCCTCTTGTTCATTAACCACACCAAACAGTACATTTATTGGGATACATTGGAAGCTCTTGGAATGCTTCTGGTTGTTCATTGGCCCAAGTACGGCAATTTTGTTTGTTAACGTAGTCGTTCAACCAGAAATGAGCTTCGTCGCTGAATTCAATTTTTCGATAAAATAATGGATCAATTTGAAGTTGTTGTAAGGCCCATAAACCGAAATTAAAACAAACACCAAGATCAGCTGGCTTCAATTCTTATACGAGCTATATTTTATAGGCTTTCAGACCCAGATCACGCCTCAAGATAAGCCACAATGATCCATAAGTGATGCCCAAAGGCTGGGATCGGCGACGAATGGATTTTTCACGGTTTTCACGAACAGTCTAAGCTACGGGCTCTATGCACTCTGGTTGAATGATACATGCCCAATAGTGTCTTCGAACTCTGGTGATGGTGTTACGAATAGTGTGCTCAGTTGAACGCTCATAACGACCAAAATGATGTTGAAGAACTATATAACATTCTCTAACTGATGACTGATTTTGGTAGTAAGTTTCCACAATTAATAAACGTTGTTCAGGAGTAAGTCTATTCATGATTGAGACGTATTGAATACTGAACACAAGCGTTATTTGAAAAAGACATTTGACACATAACAGCTGTCAAAACAACCAAGTTGGAAAAGGGACCTCGTATTGGATCACCCTTTAGAAGCAGATATAGATACAAATACAGAAAAAAAATTTTATTTCTTGCGAAATCCTCACTAACTTTTTTTCATTTCTGTATAACTCAGCTACTTCTGCTACTGCCACTATTTTCTGCTTTCGGCCATTTCCAATTGCTCGCAATACGTATCCAATTTCCGAGCGCATAAATTCATTGTTGTCATTGTAATTGTTGGTGTTCTTTTAATTTTGTTGTATTGTATTTGTTTGTCATTGGCGATTTTGTTTTTTTTTTTGCGAAAAAGAAGCGTTTCAAAAAAAAAAAACGAGTAAAATGCAACGCTGCATACATGCCGGTCAGTTGAATAAATGTAATGTAAGTGTGTTGAGTTTAAAAGGCACAGTGTATGGAGTATGTGCACTTAAGTGCATTACGCTTTGTGTGTGTATGTGCTTGTGTAACAGTGTGCGAAAGATAAATGAGTCGCATTGATGTCAGCAAAAGGCAGTGTGACTTTTCCGAAAAAACAAAAAAGAAAATTCTTAATTTACAAAAATCCCTCGCCGCCAACGCATGACCACAGAATTGAAAATAAAACAGCAAATAAATAAAGAAGCGAATAAAAAAACAAATCCTGTAATTTTTGGTGCACATATTTTTTAAAGCAAAAGAAAAAATTGTAAAATATCCCTTTTTGTTTTTCACTCAGATCCTTTTTTATTTTAAATCTCAAATTTATTATGCTTCATATTTTTTGGAATTTTTTCATTTCGTTTCATTGACGTGACACAAACAATCAACAATTAAAAAGAAAATAAGAGTAGAAATTGGCCCATCTCCCTTGCGTGATTACATTGAACAGTGCTTTACTTACAGCGAACAAATCGATTCAGTTGTATCTACCCAAGCTTGACACAAAAGTATAAGCAAACAATGAGGTACATATAACTTCAATTTTTCAAAAATATACTATACTGTAAGATTATTCGAAAATTCTTAATTTACTAAAACATTAAGGTGAAATTTACCTTATTGGGGAGTTTTCAGTATAATTACTTGTAATTCTAGTAAAATTTACTAGAAATAAAGTACATTTTATTTTTCATTTTATTAATATTGAACATTATACATACAATAAGGCATAGCCTTTTATAGTATAAATCGCCGGTGCTTACGAAGAAAATCTTCCAACCGAAAGTTGCGGCGAAGAAAATCTTTTTTTTTAAATGGCGGCGAAAAAATTTTTTTTTGTAATATGCGGACAAGAAAATCACTTTTTATAAAATGCGGCGAAGAAAATCACTTTTTACAAAATGCGGCGAAGAAAATCACTTTTTACAAAATAAATAATTATTATGAAATTATTTTGAAAAAATTATTTCGGAATAAAATAAAATAGGAAGGGGTAATTGAGGAAAAATTAACGAAAGGAAACTGCATTAAAATACTACAAGTTATCGAATTCGCCTAAAGGGGGGCTTCTCACGTAAAATTTTCAAAAAATCGATTTTTTTTTTTTTTTCATAGGTTGCAGAATAACGTCTTGGGAGTATATTCTCAAAGTTTCATGACTCAACTCTAAATATTATGGAAAATATGATTGATTGAACCAGCGCGCTCGGGCGCGCTTTGTGTGCGATTTGGCGCGCGGTGCAAACTTTAAATCGTTTTTTCTCAAAACTATGGTTTTAAAATCGCGGTACACGATTGCGAAAAAACTACTTAACCGATTTTTGATTTCTAAAAAGTGTTTTGCAGATTATAAATAAAACGAGTGCATGAATGCCTGAAATTGTGGGAAAAAAGTTATTTTATACACTTTTTTGCCCCATTTAGCGACAAAAAATGACGAAAAAATAGCACTTTCTTTTCAAGACGTGATTTCAATATTGTAGAATCGAATTTTTTGGAGTTGCAGACATTCATGCACTCAGGGGAACCCTGCTGAATAATAAAAAAATTTTGTTTTATGTTTCAGATAAAAACTTTGGGCTCCACAATGTACCGCGATAAATCCGTCAGCCGCGTCACGCCACACGCGACATTTAATAAGTCCGCCATTTTGTCATTTTAGTTTTTGAAAAAATGCTTTTTTTATAGTTCAAACATGTTCTTAAATATATGCAAAAAATTATTTGTGTGTGTTTTTATTTTCCGAGTGAAAAAAAAATCCCGTTTTTCGTGTTCAGCGAACTCAAATTAGTTTAGAAAAAATGGTTTGCAAAATGTTACAAATATTTTTAATTTTGTGTTGTATTAACTTTTTATAGTTATTGCTTAAGGCTGCCTTATTTCAAAAAAGGCCCATTCGATTTTTTTAATTTTGGGATCATTTGATTCGTGAAGTTATTACGTAACATAATTCAGTCAAAAAACTCATATGCAAGAAACTTTTATTTAAACTTGGTTCAAGCACGCCGTGTGGTGCGTATACGTATGATAAAGAAGCGGCTTGAAGTTAGGAAATTACATCTAGGGACGATGAGTTGACAAGATCTTGTTGAGCTACAAAACTGAAGTTTGTTAAACAATTATGCAGGTAACTGTGTATGCATAAGCTTATGCAAAAATATAACATATTCCACTAAAATGTGACATATTCCACTAAAGTACAGCCTAATATTCCTCTATAGTAGCTCTAACCGATATATGATCAAATTGCCTTATACAGTAAATATACCTAGCAGCATTGTTAAAGGCAACATTAAGTTTATGTTGAGAATGACAGTCCAATTTGCTATAATCTCCAGGACAGTACATAATTTGTGGTACAATCAGCTAAATGACCATTCTTCGTCTCGTTTTGAACGGAGTAAACTCCGCAGAAGTCCTCAAATGTC
The DNA here is from genome assembly GCA_951812925.1 of Calliopum simillimum. Taxonomy (NCBI): domain Eukaryota; kingdom Metazoa; phylum Arthropoda; class Insecta; order Diptera; family Lauxaniidae; genus Calliopum; species Calliopum simillimum. Next base: position 43,663,863 of record OX638370.1, read on the forward strand.
TTAAGGAAGCGTATATTTTACTCACAATACTGTTGATATGATTCGTACAAGTTAATTTTGAATTGAGTATAAAACCGAGGTTTTTTGTTTTCAGTACGAGTTTTAAGCATGCAGAACCAATATATATTAGTGAAATATCATCAAAGCTCAAGTCTCTTCTTGAAATTGGAAGTGCTTTCTTTCGATTTGTAAGGTTAATAAATAGGAAGTTTTTATTGGCCCATTTGTCTAAGTCAGATAAATCATCATTAAGTCTATAAGCTAGGTCTTTCACAAATCCAATGGGTCGAGAGATATATAGTTGAACATCAACTGCATAACCATGAATATTGCAATATTTTGAAACTGCAAATATGTCGTTAATGAAAACTGAGAATAACAATGGACCTAATATAGAACGTTGTGGAACCCCCTGACTAACTGATTTGCAAGATGAAAAGGTATTTCCAACACGAACCTGTTGCTGTCTACCACCTAAATAATTAGCAATTAACTTAATAGCACTGTCACTAAAATTGAAAAATTTTCGAAGCTTTCTGCAAAGCAACGTGTGATTAACAGAATCAAATGCTTAAGAGAAATCTAATAGGCAGAGAAGTGTCAAATGGTCTTGATCAAAATAAGTACGAATGTCATCAACAATTTTCATCATAGCAGTCTGACAACTATGACCAATTCGAAAACCAGACTGTAGAGGTGATAAAAGGGAATTAGTTTGGAGATAGCGGTTTATTTGGTCATACATAATTTTTTCGTATACTTTACCTAATGCAGGCAGGATGCACTCAGGGTCGAAGTTGCAGTCCAAATTACCTTTGCTATATATCCTATAGTTACGAATATTTTGCCAAAACAATTTAGGAGTAAGATTGGAACTCAATTTTGAGCTGAAAAATTTCCTTTTTTCTTGCCTATTCAATAAATTGGCATCATTTTGAGCTCTTCTAAATAATTCCCATTTAGAAGTCGTGCTATTGACTTTCCACTTGGATTTTAGCTAATTGCAAGCAAAGCCCTTTCTGTATGGACATGGACAACTGGAGCCAACAGGTTAAACAGATCGGACAGTAACATGCCGTCTAAGACATAATCCACTTTAACCATTAAATCACCTAACTTATCGTCAACAAAATCGAGAGTCATTCCATGACATTTGAGACACCTCCTCTGACAATACACTCAAGTTGACGACAGCCTTGTAGTCACAATAGGAAAAAGAAACAGGTGGAGAAATATTGCCAAAGTTAAAATCAAAAAGTAGAAAAGTAATCTGATCAAACTTCAACACAGAAGAAGCATCGGAAGCAAGAAAAATATCAAGGAAACTGGGTACACAATCAACACCATAACGAGTAGGTACATCAGAGTTAACAATCTGCAATCCGCAAGAAGCGAAATTTTGATAAAAATTTTGAACTATGCTATCATTTTGTAATATATTAACAATGAACTATTTTTTTTTCTCCGTGCGGTGTTGCCGTAATTTGAATACTTGGAGTGGATAAGCAATCGGCTACTGAATGAAACTGCATATCTGATGAAAATCAGGCTTGAAATGCAACATATCGAATGAAGAAATGATATTAGATGTCATTTGTAAAGAAAATTTTATACAATTTTGTTCGCGCATGTCACACTGTGCGCCAACAATAATAAACAATGATGGTGCCGCATCCATCAAAGAACGTCACACGCCACAGGAAATTATTTGTTATTGCAAATATGTTTATATACGTATGTGTATTTTTACCACTATTATTACACTTTTTATTTGTTTTTGTTATTGGAATTTTGTTTTTGTACCGCTGATGATTTAATTGGCGCAAATAATGCTCGCGTACGTGTGGTAGGCGCCTGATATTGAATTCCATTGCCATTGTTTTTGTTGTTGTTTAAATTTTGATTTTTTTTAAAGTTTTTTTGCATTACCATTGTTTTCAAATCAATTGCCTCCTGCATTGGTAATTCATTAATATTTGGAGAATTTTTTCCACGATTTTGATTTTTGCGGCAACACACATCATCACGTTACATTGACAATTTATAGAGTTATGGGATTTTTTGTCGATCTGTACAATTTTAATTGTTTATTTTTATTAAAAATATGCCTTTTTATGGTATATGATTTACCGCGCTTTCATTTCATTCCAAAGTCTTTCGTGATTCAATTACAATTTTTCAACTTAAAAACTCCATTTTTATTGCTTTGTGACTGTAGAAATTTTGCGAAATTTATTTTTGATTTTTGTTTTTTCAGGTGTACTTTTCTGCAAGCCATATACAGTACTAAGTTATTCAGCTTTACCATAACATTTAAAAAGTTTATGGTTCCAGGTAGGGCTGCATTTAGGCATAGGCTACATAGGTCATAGCTTAGGGGCCCGCAACAGACAGGAGTCCGCACTGCAAAGAGGCCCGCACCACAAAGAGGCTTGCACTAGACTACTGAGCATAACTATAAACGCAGCTTATTCGTTAGTATACCTGGATGTAAAGGAAATACTGTAAATGTAACTACAGGATAATGGAGCTGTCTTACAAGAAATTCCTTTCGCAGAAAAAAATTGTCAATTGATTTGCACTAAGATATCGTAATGTTTAACTCAAGTGTTTTTTCGTTTTATTAAGTTGAGCATAACTATAGGCGCATTGCAATTTACTTAATTTTTCAAGTCTCTAATGACATAAGATATAATTTTCTGTCACTGTTAAATTGTAATATTTTTATGTCACAATGCCACGTGGCAGATATTTAACAGACGAAGAAAAGGGCAAAATTTTGGCCCTTAAAGGAGAAGGCAGGAGTTACCAGGAAATTGGTCGCAAAATTCATCGATCAGACAACGTAGTCCGTAGTTTGTAGTTGGTTAATACATCTGAATATGGACAGAATAAAAAAGGTGGTCCAAGGAAAAGTTGTCTGTCCGAGATTAGCGGAAAATTATTCAAGTTTCTAGTAATTCAATGAAGAGCTGCCGTCAAATTTCCAACGAACGCGACTTAAATGTTTCCAGATTGACAGTTAATCGAGTTTTAATTAAATGCAATCACATCGTAAGGCAGAAATTAAAGTCAGCGCCGAAGATATTAGATCGCCACAAATGCGCTCGCCTCAAATTCGCTCGGGAAAATCTACAAACGGACTGGAAGAAGGTTAATAATTTAAGATAATCAATTCGGTCTACTCTTGGAATGGGTTTTCTCTTTAAGTTGATATTTTCTGATAAGAAAAAATTTAATTTGGACAGCCCTCACTCCTTTTCCCAATATTGGAGATATTTAAGGAAGAAGCCCTGTTGTTTTTCAAAAAGAAACTTTAATGATAGCAATTTAATGGTATGGGGTACATTCTATGCTGATAGAGTGTTGAAACTGGCGTTTCCATCAACCAAAATTGATTCAGAAGAGTACACGATACTCCTGCGGACAAATTTGTTGTCTTATTTGCGAGCACACAGGCGGAAGAAATGACTTAGCTCAGCAAGACAACGCATCTGTTCATGTGAGCCGGATGACTTGGGTTAATAGCAAAAAGAATCAATGTTCTGGAATGGCCTGCATCCTCCCCAGGTCAAAACCCTATAAAGAAAATCTGGGGAACTACGGCTAGCGAAATTTATAAAGAAAACAAGGATACCAAAGCATTGATGAAATAAAAAGTGCAATAATTAGTGCTTGGGACTATTTGCATCAAAATACTCTGAAAAAAAATAGAAGAAAGTATGCCATCCCGTTTATTTGAACTAATAAAGAATAATGGACATCCTACTGAGTATTAAGATAGATTTTATATTGTTTTGTAATAGATTTTAGTCACATTTTACAATGCGTCTATAGTTATGCTCACCTTAATTAAACGAAAAAAGCTTGGTTTTTTCAATCATGTCGGGATCTTGAGTTATCCCCTGTCAGAAGTGCAAAAATCACTTTTTTGAGGTCTACTTAAAGATAGGGTAAACTCGGGAGATGTGGCATCCCTGGGTGATATGGTACCCTATCAATTTCAATACTTCTAGCTTTCATAGCATTCAAATATGGACACAATTTAATTCAACTGCGCGTGGTATGTTGTTCGTTTAGCTGTATTTGCAATAATATATTGTGCGTGGTATTTTTAAAAAAAAAAATTTGAAATGCAAAAGACTGACTCCTGTTTTGCACATTTTTATATTTATGGTGCACATTAGATACTATCACAAAAAAAAAGTTCGAATGACCACCCCCAGTTTGAAAGCTAACATTGGAAGAATTTTAAGGAAAAAAACATTTTTTTTTCTCGGCCTCTAAATTCGATGCAGCTTTGACATCCGGTCAACAAGTATAGTATATCGTTGTAAATGTCTCAACATAGACTACATTGTTGAAATTGAAAAAGTTATAGCGAATCGAAAAGCTCAGTACAAAATATGAAAAACAGGATGTTTCAAAAATAAATATATCGCCCCCTAAGACTATGCAATATTTTTTTTTAACATTTGACATTTTAAACAGCATAGTTTTAGGGAGCAATATTCGTTTTTGAAACATCCTGTTTTTCATATTTTGTACCCAGCTTTTAGATTCGCTATAACTTCTTCAATTTCAGCAATTTGAGGAAACTTGTAGAGATAAATTTTATGATTTTTTGTGGATTTCAATTCTATAAGGTGTCCTTGGCACCTTAGGGTTGTAGAAATTGAGATAATGAGTACAATTAGTCGAAAAAAAAAATCTGAGATAAATGACTTCTATCAATGAAATGTAGTCCATGTTGAAACATTTACAACGATATACTATACTTGTTGATCGGACGTCAAATGACGGAGATATAAAAACACAAAACCGCATCGAATTTAGAGGCCGAAAAAAAAAAATCTTTCAATAGTAGCTTTCAAACTGTGGGTGGTCATTCGTTCGTTTCGTGGCATTTTTACTCGGTACATGCCGCAAAGGAGATATGGCACCCCATTACTGCGGGTGATATGGTTCTACTGCCATATCTCCCTTTGCATGTAATCAGATATTTGGGGGTTTAAATATTTTTAGTTAGTGCTAAATCTTTGTGTTTCGGCTTTCAATACTTTGTTGAACATAAATTTGTCTGAACTCTGGATGTGAAGGGCCAACAACCAGCATCTGTAATAACACGGGCTCATCATCGAGGAAATCATACTAGAACCCAGCACATTCAGGTTTTGTGTGAGGCTTGAACCAAAGCAGCGAGTGTTTCAAGCGGTACTTCTGGATTTTCATCTACTGGGATTTACCCTTTCAGTCCAAATGAAATCCCAGATCACATCTTTTGACAGGATTGCATTGAGAAAAATCAAAGGCAAAATATGGCTGAAGTGCTTCAATGTGTCACCGGGGCGCAAAATTTTAGTCAGGTGGGACCTTCAATGATTGTTTTTATTTTTATTTGATTAATTTAAGGTTTTCTCTATGATATGCTAGAAAAGCATGAAATTGTCTTAAAAGAAATAGCGCCTGTACCAAAGAGAAACGAAAAATTTGAAAAGAAAAACACAACCAATAAAACTTATAAACGCATGTTGGTCCCTAACTATCCTTCTTCCGATGAAAATGTTGTGTTTCAAGATGAAACTGATGGGCCTGAAGACTTAGTCGAAAATAAATGCGTTGGATGGGGAGGAAAATATGGACAAAACACTAAAAAATACGATTGGATCAAATGCGTTTGTGGTTACATGAAACATGTTTTTCATTTGTGCACACATGCAACAATTGTGGCAAGAAGAACTTAAAAGCCACTTAGGGTGCCAAATCACCCATGATATGGTGCCATATCATCCGTAGTCTCGGGTGATTTAGCACTTTATAACATTATTTTATAATGTAGAAAAAACATATTTGCAATCATTTTTATTCCGGTTGAAGTACTTTTTTTGTTTTAAATTAATAAAAGAATAAATTTATGTTTATTTTTTTTAAAAATCTCTTTTAATTCTGGTTTTATAGCAGTTTAACGAAAAGGGTACCATATCTCCCGCACTTGCCATACTTCTAAAATTAAGAACCCTCTCTTTCGTATTTATCTACACACTAATTTTAATTTGAAAAATTGACCTCAAACTGTCGCAAACATTACTATGGAAATGCCCTTTTATGTATAAACATAAGTATGTATAATAAACATTGTACATATGTACATAGATTAAAATTTTCAATCGTTTAAAAGTGGGAGTGGCACTTTTTTGATCACTTCCATTTTTGAACCAGAATGTAATATTCACATTCTAAGCCTTCATCACATTAGCCTTGTGTAGCTTGCGAGATCCAACCAGATGTAACGAAAAGTGTCGAAAAAAATTTCGGCAAAAGAAGTTTCAGAGTTTCAGTCTGGTGAGCCTTTAAATAGGAGTAAGACCGGAAAGGCTCGAAAAAGACGAAACATAAAAATGTCACCATTAGCGGGCTCTTTGATCCCTTATTTGTCATAATTCGTTTGTAAAAAATTAAAATTTGATTAGATTCCACAATCGGCCGTGCATATATGGGCTGATGTCATTTTAATCAACTGTACTTAATATGTATGCATTGCAAACGGTTTAGTTATATATTTTAATTTAAACATATGTAAAATTCTATATGTTCCAAAGTACGCATAAATGAATAAATCTAAATTTAATTCCTTCATATCCATTTTAAAATTCATCTTTTCATGTATGTGAAAAATTAAATCCCTTGATTTTTTTCTGTTTCGAACAAAAACACATCCACACATTGACAATTTTTATACGTAAATTAATATGTGTTGATCTCATCCGTATCGTTTGATTGTATTTCAACAAAATATTTGCATAAATCAACAACAATGAAATGAATTTTAATTTTCTGCAATGATTTGTTTCGTTAGTTTTCGTGTTTTTTTTTTCCTTTTTTAACAAAAAAATTATAAATAGTTTTGTTTATTTTTAAAATTTTTTTTTAAATTTTATATTACAATATGGCCGCAAGAACCACACAAATGAATAACCAAAGTGTGTGTTACAAAAATACAAAAAATATCCAACAGACAACTACACTGGAAAATATGTTTTCATGGAATTACAAAGAAATTATTAGTAACTTACAGTCAATTTTTGCTTTAAAAATCAAAAAACAAGCATATTATACAAGTTTACAGCAAAAATGTACAAAAAATGCAACTAAGTATTTTTTTCTGGTACATTTTGATACCCTTAACTCACTTCCTTAAATCAAACAAAAAAAAAGGTTTTATGAATGGGTTTTCGTCAAAAACTTTTCGAGATGTGAATTTTTGAATTTTTATTCGATTTTTTCGAAAGTGGGTTATTTTTTAAATCATATCTTAAGTTAAGAGCGTCTCATTTGGAAGCATCAGATATAAATTTCCAAGCGGATTAGTGGTTTAAGTATAATGGGTCAAAATATATGAGAAAAATCGATGTTTTGGTCGAAAAAAAAATTAATTAAAAATGGTTTCTTATTTGAGACACATAAATCCCACCTTTGAGAAGATATTGAAGCATATATGTATGTATAAAGAAAATCTATGGATAAGTAACAGTGAAATGACCCATTAAGTGAAGCCACCAAAATTCAAATTTTTCTCAAGTTTTGTATTTTTTTCGTACATGAGTACAAATTTTAAAAATTTTCTTGTTTTTTGAACGATTCGTATTAATTTTAGTTACCTTGATCGTGATTTGTAAAACAATTATTTTTAATTGTTTTTCGCTCATGCAGTGTTACTGTATTCATATTTTTCAAGGTATTTCTTAACTTCAGCTGATCGGTAACGAGAAGGTCTTGAACAATTCTTCACATAAGGAATTTGTTAGAAAGGCAAATAAATTATCTTTTTACTATTGAGCTATTTATAACCCAATAACGGTATTCACGAAGTAGGGCAGGTAGTGTGGCAGGAGGGTAAAAGAGCAAATCTGCTCTAAACAACAACAAAATACATTTAAGAAATTTAGCTACAAGTAAGCTATTTTGCTACACAAAACCCTAAAGTAAATATGAATAGCTTTTCTGCTACAACAAAATATGTCAGAATTATATTGACATTTGCGTTAAAAATTTTAATTAAATTCAAATTCTTTTTTTGTGCAAATTAAAATTAGAATAAATGGGCTTGCATATGAAAAGCGTAAAGCTGAAAAGCCACTGAACACTCTATTGGACAACTGCTGGTCATTTTTTACACTTCCGTGGTATTTTTATAAATTTTGATTTATAAATTTTGACAGTAAATTTTTTTATTTTTCAGAAGCAAACAAAAAACAGCTGATTTCGTAGCTCTTTAGCCACATAGTTGTTCACTGAATAAGCTTACACGGTGCTTTTTAGCTCATCTGCCACACCAGCTGCCCTACTTCGGGAATACCTTTAATATCACTCAAATTTTTATAATTTTCAGAAACCTATGGAGACCAAGATTGGATGAAAAATGGTAGTTCTATTCTAGATTTAGTGAATGAACTTATGAAATTTTTGTTCCGTTAATTTCATAGACTATATGTTATTTAGTAGGTTTATTCACTAACTATTGAATAGAGCTGTTATTTTTCAAAAGGGATCGAATTATTCGTTATCAAATATGTTATTGACGTAAACAATAAAACTTAACTTTTTTTATTTGTTCGGTGCAGAAAGTGTTAACCCGGTTGTTTATGAAAAATATTAAGTTTTATTCTAAGTTTATTTGACTAGAATTTGAATTCTTTAATTTTGAAAATTTTGCTATTTAATAATTTAGTTTACACCGCCACTGGTTGTTTTTTCCTAATATTTAAAGAACAGTAAAATCATGCGAGTAATTCTTCTTTCTATTTTGCTTTTTACCTAACTGTTAAATCATACGATTCTGATACTCTCAGTGGCGCATAGCAATGTAACATTTTAAGCTAGTCATAAGAAATTTGACAAAAATAAATTAGTCTCTTATTAAACGTTAAACTCAACGCATCAACTTAGTTTGTTCTTAGACATTTTTTGGTGACCCCGACGTGATCGTTGTCGCGTTAAAGAGAGTTAAATTTTATTTTCTATTACCGCGCTTAATAGTAAAAAACAAAAACAAAATTGTGTGTTTTAATTGTGGCTGCTTATTACTGCGCTTAATAATAAAAAAAAAAACATTGTGTATATATATATTGTTGTTGCGTTGAAAACATACATACGAGCATAACTGTTTGCAAATTCTTTTGCCCAGCTGCATAAAGCTTCACATACAACTTGTGAAAAAACAAAAAAAACTAAAAAAGTGTTTTAACTATTGAAGTGCTCCTCAACTGGATTTTGTTAAAAAAAAAAAACTAATAAAGTGTTTTAACTGTTGAAGTGCTCCTCAACTGGATTTTATTATAAAAATTAAAGTGTGTAAAAAAACTTCCTAAGTAAATTATGGCTACCATCGATACTCTACGGAATAAAAGAACCTATCTAAAGGGAACTGCAACCAGGTTGAAAAAGTTTTTGAGCCAAATTACTACCGAAACGTCGCTTTTTGAAATACGAGCCAGATTAGAAAATTTGGAGAAAATATACGATAATTTTCAATCGTTGGATATTGAGATGGCTGCTCTTGATGAAGATGTACCGGAACGTGATACTGAATTAGAAGAATTTGAAGAGAGATATTTTCAAATGAAAGCGAAGTTCAGTGAAATTATTGATGCCAAGCTGCTTGCTGCAAATGTTAATAGTGATCCCCTCAACTCAACAACAACGCATCAAGATGCTATGCAGAAACTGTTGGAGTCCCAAACATCTTTTTTGGAAAAATTGACAGCGCTACAACCGCCATTAGCAAATGTTGGTGCTACGACTTCGTCACCTACCGCGAACACCGCTGCCCCAGCTGCTGATATACGACTTCCTAAGCTGAATATTCCAATATTTGAAGGTAACTACTCTGAATTTAGATCATTCTTTGATTTATTCAACAGCTCAGTGCATAACAACCATACATTGACTGCATCACAGAAGTTTCAATATCTGAAAGGGTTGTTAAAGGGTGAGCCTGCCATGTTAATACGACATCTTGCTGTGTCAGATCAAAACTACGAGGAAGCCATAAAAAAGATTCAAGATCGTTATCGATCGAAACATTTTTATCTATATCTAAAGCAGATGACTCTCAAGGTCTTCGAAACGTATCGAATATTGCTGATGAAGTTATACGTGGGCTTAGAGCGCAAGGCGAGGAAGCAGAGAAACGTGATCCGTGGCTGATACATCTTTTACTTAAAAAAGTCGATAGAGAAACTCATCATTCTTGGGCTGAGCATTGTAGTAAAACTACATTTCCTACGCTGGAGAATTTTATCATTTTCATCAATGAACGTTGTGATGCATTAGAACGTGTTCCAACTCCAATTGAAAAGCAACGCGCTGGCGGAACACAATCTAAAATTAAATCCGTCAGAACTTATTCTGGCTACATGAAACGATCCTGTTTTGCGTGCTCTCAAGACCACCATCTTGCCTATTGCCCTACGTTTATCAAGATGTCTACGCCCAATCGCATAAATTTTGTAAAAGAGAAAAGATTGTGTTTTAATTGTTTGAAGCAGGGACATTCAGTACAAAATTGTCCATCTAAACACCTTTGTGAATCTTGCAAAGGTCATCATCATTCTTATATTCATCTAGAGCGAAATTCTAACTACAATACGGTCGCAGCTGCCATGGTGAAAAAAGTGGATTCTCTCCCCACTAAGGATGAGAAAAAATCGAGTGAACTGCCTAAAAAAGTCGAAGCTACAATAGATGCTGTAACTACATCAATCAATCTTGCTGCCACATCTGAGGTAAGAAATCTAAATATGCTTTTGCCCACTGCTAGGGTTTTTGTTAAGGACAATATGGGTTGCTTCCAAGGCTGTAATATTCTATTGGACTCTGGATGCCAGAACACGTTGATTTCCGAGCGGTGTGCAAATAGACTTGGATTACAACGAGCCGCCTCTAAAATATTTATCCACGGATTGGGAAATAACAAGGCTGGTGCAACACGGGGTATAGTCGAGCTTCAGGTAAAATCTATTTATAATTCTGAAAGTATTGTCATGCTAGCCCATGTTTTTAAGAGTCTTACATCTCAATTGCCATGTTCTTCGCTTACAATAAACTATTGGGAAGATATAAAAAATCTGTCTCTTGCTGATCCCAAATTTGATACTCCAAAGGATATTGACATCCTTGTAGGATATGTCTATTTCTTTACTCTGTTAAAAGAAGGCCGTATTGTTAAAAATGGTAATTTGCTAGCTCAAAATACAATCTTTGGCTATGTTGTTTGTGGAGGTTGTACGTCTGAAAACACCTTTAGTACTTGCCACATAATGACTCAAAATATACCTGAAGTTGATTTGAACCAAACTTTGCAACTATTTTGGAAACTTGAAAGCGTCCCTCAGATGACTACTACTTTGACTGCTGAAGATCAGCAAGCTGAAGACTTTTATAAATCTACTACTATCCGTGCTGATAGATATTCAGTCAGACTTCCATTTGTGAAAAATCCTGAAACTGGTAAATCCTATGCGGGGGCCTTAAGACGACTACTGTCTATGGAAAGGAAATTTAAATCTAATCCTGATTTAAAACTATCCTATACAGAATTTATGAGTGAATACTTGTCACTGGGTCATATGAAACTTGTTCCCCAGGAGGAAATAAATCGTCCATCCGAAAACGTTTATTACTTGCCTCACCATGCTGTTCTTAGAGAAAATTCTTTAACCACAAAACTAAGAGTGGTATTTGATGGTTCTGCTAAATCATCTAATGGAAAATCGCTAAATGACAATTTACTAAAAGGACCAATTTTGCAACAAGACTTAATAGCTGTTCTTTTGAGATATCGTTGTAAGAAGTACTGCTTTTCGGCAGACATTCAACAAATGTTTCGAATGATAAATGTACAAGAATGTGATCAGGACTATCAGCGCATTTTATGGCGAAATTCACCTAATGAGGAAGTTCAACATTATCGATTAACTACTGTAACTTATGGCACGCGTCCCGCACCCTATCTTTCTATTCGCACTCTCCTACAGCTGAGTGATGACGAGCATAATCGGTACCCTATGGCTAGTGAAGCTGTTAAAAATTCATTTTATGTTGACGATTGTATGGCAGGCTCCAATACCCTAAAAGAAGCTCAAGAGCTAGCAGAACAATTAAATAATTTGCTTACGGCTGGCGGTTTCCACTTAAGGAAGTGGGCCACAAATCAGAGTAGTATTCTTCAAAAGATTCCAGATAGTGAGAAAATTTATAGCATGGTCGATGTGCCATCGGATATGACAGTATGCCTTCTTGGCGTTATTTGGAATCCTATGACTGATTGTTTTTCGTATAAGGTAAAAGAAAATCAATATTGCCTTAACACCAAAAGGAACCTGCTTTCCGAGATTTCGAAAATTTTTGACCCACTTGGCTGGATATCACCTGCAATTATAGCTGTGAAAATAATTATACAGCGACTATGGCTATCCAAACTGGAATGGGATGAGCTGTTGCCTGCTGACATTTTAGACGAAGTCAAACTACTATTTTCAGAGTTTTATTTACTTAATAACATTAATATAAAACGACTTATTTTTTCCACAGAGCCAGTTGTAACCTTTCATGGATTCTGTGATGCCTCCAGCTTAGCCTATGCTGCAGTCATTTATTGTCGAAAAACGTCAGCAGATGGACAAGTGTCAACTAACATCGTCATATCTAAAACCAAGGTGGCTCCAATGGCCTCACTTTCAATTCCCAGGCTGGAACTTTGTGCAGCGTATTTGTTAACTCAACTGTTTGAATATTTAGCATCTGTCATTAACTTGAAATTAAATGAAGTGGTTTGCTGGTCTGATAGCAAAACCGTTTTAGCCTGGTTGTCTTCACATCCATCGAAGTGGAAAACTTTTATTAGTCATCGAACGTCCTACATCTTAGAAACTGTTCCCAGTGCGCAATGGCGATATGTTCCCAGCAAACAGAATCCAGCCGATGCTGCTAGTAGAGGTGTAAGATCCAGCTTCTTAATTAATGATAAATTGTGGTTTAATGGTCCATCGTGGTTGCTTATGGAGGAAAATCGGTGGCCACTATCCGAATCTCAGGATAATATTACAAGTGAAGAACTTCGTCCAGTAAATCATGTGGCTCTAGCTTCAGCTACTTACGATCCGGACTCCGTTAGCAGAATAAACAACAGAATTTCCAGTTGGGCTAAAATGGTGCGAGTACTAGCTTACTGCATACGATATGTCAACATTCTCAAAAATAAGTGCAGAGACACCTCACCTCTCAAAGTCAAAGAACTTAAGTTTGCTGAACTAAAATTGTATAAATACTATCAAGCGGTTGACTTTTTTGAGATTATGTCGTCTATTCAGCAAGGTCAAGCTACCCTAACTAACAAAAAACTACGGAAACTTTCACCATTCGTGGATGCTGATGGGCTGCTGCGTGTTGGCGGAACATTAACTAAAGCTGACCTACCTTATGACAGTCAGCATCAAATAATTCTTCATAAAGACAGCCCGATCGTTCGGAAAATTGTTCACGATTTGCACGTGAAAAATCTTCATAGCGGAATTACTTTGTTGTTCGCTACACTGCGGCAAAAATATTGGATAATTGGTGCTCGTGAAATTGTTAAAACTGTAATTCGCCAGTGTGGAGCTTGCACTCGCTTTAGTGCACGAGCTCAAGAGCAACTTATGGGCGACTTGCCCAAATTTCGTGTCAACGCTGCCTTTCCATTTTACGAAGTTGGATGCGACTATGCTGGGCCTATATTGTATAAGCAGCACAGTGGCAGAAAGGCCCCAAAAGTCAAAGCATATGTTGCAGTCTTTATCTGCTTAGTGACCAAAGCTGTTCACCTAGAACTTGTCTCCGATTTGAGTACCGATGCCTTCTTAGCCGCTCTCGATCGATTTGTTGCTAGACGTGGTCTGTGTGGTCATATACACAGCGATAATGGAACTAATTTTCAAGGAGCTGCCAGAAAGCTGAATGAAATTCACAAAATGGTAACTTCTTTTGAATCTAATAATGATATTTCGAATTTTTTATCTTCAAAGGGTATTCAGTGGCACTTCATACCACCAAATACGCCACATTTCGGTGGGTTATGGGAGTCTACAGTCAAGTCTATGAAGTTTCATCTAAGAAGAACTATGGGTCAAGCTACACTCAACTTTGAGGAATTATCAACTCTCCTAGCTAGAATTGAGGCTATATTAAATTCGAGGCCTTTAGTCCAAGCTGATTCTGATGACGTCCCCTATATAACACCAGGACATTTCTTAGTTGGAAGGCCCCTGAACTCGTTGCCAGAAGCAGACATAACTCATCTCAAAACTGGGTTATTATCTAAATGGAGATTGGTTCAACAATTAACTCAATATTTTTGGTCTCGCTGGTCAACTGATTATTTGCTGTCACTTCAACCAAAATCTAAATGGTTGAAAGAAAAATCTAATCTAATTATTGGTGACGTCGTCCTGATACGTGAAGATAATCTACCTCCCGCTTGCTGGAAACTTGGCCGTGTAATCGAAACCCATGCTGGATCCGATGGGCTCGTCAGAGTTGTCACTATCAAAACTGAGAATTCAACTTTCAAGAGGCCAGTTGCTAAACTTCATCAATTGCCAAAGGAATGTTGAAAATTTTGCTATTTAATAATTTAGTTTACACCGCCACTGGTTGTTTTTTCCTAATATTTAAAGAACAGTAAAATCATGCGAGTAATTCTTCTTTCTATTTTGCTTTTTACCTAACTGTTAAATCATACGATTCTGATACTCTCAGTGGCGCATAGCAATGTAACATTTTAAGCTAGTCATAAGAAATTTGACAAAAATAAATTAGTCTCTTATTAAACGTTAAACTCAACGCATCAACTTAGTTTGTTCTTAGACACCGGTGAACAAATATTATGAAAATCGTCGAAATTTGCGTGAAATTCGAATTTTGGTTCACTTAAGATTGACTATTTTTTATGCGATCTCAATAAGTAGCCCATTGTTAGAAATGCAAATTATTTGTTATTTACATTAGGAATCAGATAAGACGTTTTCATAGTAAAATGTTCAATTATGAATTATTTTCAAGACGCGATATCTCAAGAACGGTAAGTCGGACGAAAAAACAGTTCGGAAAGACCCTTTTAGGGAATTGAACGTTCTACAAAATGCGAGAAAATGTTTTTTTCTAGAACTAACCGTTTTGGAGACTATAGGTCATCTGAAAAAAATACAATACATAATTATAATAAAATTTACTTTTAAATAAAAATAGTTTAAAAAAAATAAAAAGGGTGCACCAAGCCCCAAATTGGCTTTAAAAAAGAAAAATAATAATTTTTTCTACTTTAAATAAAATTTTTTTCAAAACCTCATATTTATTTGTACAAACTCTGAAAATTGTGAGTATCTGTGAGTATCTAAAAGTTGTATCGGACTTCATATTTCCGCCATCTTGGATTTTTTTGGAATTTCGAAAAATCATTTTGCCACAGTTATACGTATGTCAAATACCAACTTTTCACCAATTTTCATAAAAATCGGAGATATCAACCCAAATCTTAATCGATTACGCAAAAAAACACTAACATATACAAACATATCACAAAAGTTTTAAAATATTTTTCACTGTATGCCAAGTGTGAAAAATTTACATAAATTGATAAAATTGCAGTAGTGAAACATATTTAATCGTTCAAATTTAAACTGAATCATTGACATCAATTTTCGCATGAATTAAGGCAGCTTTGTCATAGAAAAAATATAACAAAAAATTCATGTTTATGTACAATATTTTAGCGGCTTTTAATATGTATGCTTCTTAACCATAAAAAAAAATCAAAGAGAGTAGGGTAAAATGGTGAACGTTTGACTTTGACGCAGATTTGACTATACCCTTTTTGGGTGTGAACATTTCCAAGGAGCTATAAATTTTGTAATGTAAAAACATACCTTATATGATTGATATTCACGCTAATGGGGTTGCAGCAAAAAGCGCTATCAGATTGAAGGAATCTTGGTAGTATTTCTATACAATTCCCTGGTTGTGACATTGATATTGGAACTGATTACATCAATCCCCATTTAACGTTCTCATCCAACTTTCGTTTCACCGCTCTTTTGCGTTCAATAAGCCGGATTTATTTTTTATAAATAGCATGCCTCAATGTTGGGGGCTTACCGACGTAGGAAATCTTCATTTCCTTTGTGAATGCCCCGTTTATAAAAATTTCGAAATGTTTCCTATAGCTTGACAACTAAGTTATGTATCGGGTATACAATGGGCCCAATCACGGCCAAAGTTATGATGGCAACTGCCATCTCCTGCGCTAAAGTAACTTAAATCTATAAGTAGGGGTAAGTAGGGTAAAGTGGGAAGTGGGGTAGAGTGGGAAATGCCCCTTTCCGGGCAAATCAGCAAAGTACAGCTGTCATGCGCTTCTGACGTGTACTTGTAATGACCGTAAGTAAATCTTTATGGTATCGCGACGCGTGCAGATTTTTGTGCTCTCTGGAATCATGGAAAGTTTTTAAGTGATTTTGAAATTTCATTTTTAAATTTTTAAACATCGATATATGTACTGTTTTTGGAGATAAACCGATTGTTAATACACTAAAATCTTCATTGTAGTCTTAATTTTGATTACGCAAAAGAATTCCGTGTAATTCATAGAGTGAAAGAATGACGCTCACATTTTTTTGCAAAATGTGGTGTCGAGGGAAAGTGGGAAATGTTATTTTACGATTGCTCGTCCCCATTTGTCAACGTATTATTGGCCAAGCAAACAGAGCTAGTAAAGGTCGGAAAGCATGAAAAACGCCATTTTAACAACTCCGGAAAAGATAAACGAGTTACAAAAAGCAGTTGAGAAACGTTTAGGCAATAAACGGAAGAAAAAGGAAACCTAATGACAAAAAAATAGATAGAGTGCCAGGAGCCAGGAGCAAAAAAAGAACCACCAGCAAAGAAAGTGTCAAAGAAACAAAGAAGTGCTAGCTCTGATGAAGATCGTGATTTTTGCACCATTTGCATGGAACTCATGCCCGAAATCATGACCAGTCACAATACCATCAAATGCAACAAAAAGGATTGTAAACGTCCATTTCACTCGGACTTGGATGTTTCATCAGAGAACGACGAATAAGCTACAATTTCACCTTTTTTTAAACACATTTTTTCAAAGACATTTTTCATCTATTTTTTTCCAGCAAAATTATTTTTTTCCCATATTTGCTCCTATGGGTGTGTTCTCTGAACCTTTTTTGACTTACAATAAAGATATTAAAACTTTGTTTCAATATTTGTGTTAGTTTTAATGACTTTTTGAAAGTTTCCCACTTTTCCCCACGATTTTTAATTTTTGCCATTTTGGGCATCCACGGTCAAAGCGTCGTACTCAACAGAAAATCCATATTTTCGGTTCGTTTCTTCGGCAAAAAAATATAGCTTATTTAATTTTCTTTACTATAGGAAGTTGAAACATGAAAAAATAGTTTTGTTAATTTTATGGAGCTTCGAAAAAAAATTTCCCACTTTACTCCACATACCCCTACTAATTTTATGAACTTTTAGTCATTATTCGCAAGAATGCATAGAATTTTGGATTTTCATATAATCAACATAAACCCTTTTAACTAACTTAAATCTCTAAAGACGGACATATAGTCAAAGATACAGAAAAATAGACGGACGGACAGACGTAGCGGTAACGACTCATAAGTTGACTCCAATCATGAATATAAGTATTTACATACTTTCTATACTACCAACAAATCATGTGTCAAGTGGTATTGTGGTGTAACAGTAAGCTCACACCACAATACCACTTGACAAATGATTTGTTGGTAGCTAGTTATGTAAACCTTTATCGGTTCAAAACAACAAAAAAATTATGAAGTTATTTTTCTTTTTGATATTTTTTAGCACTTCGATCATTCACAAAATCGTACTTAGATAAAAAAAAATTTTAAAACTCTTGAATGATTAAGTATTTTATGACCATAACTAATAACAAAACAGAAAATCGAATTTTTAGGATGAGAAACAAAGAACTGAAAGGGCTTATGATTTTTCATTTTGTAAATCAATTGACAACTATAGTTTAACCAACGATTTGTTAACTCAACCTTGTTAACTGGATTTTGCCAAAGGACAATACACGGCAAATGCAGGCCAAAAGCAGAAAAGGAAGAGAGAGAAAATCAAGTATTGGCATTTAAAATGCATGTTGCAGTACAAAGCCGAATAGCAATTAAAGACAGCAGCACATCAATTAATCAGGCCATAATCAATACCGATTGTATTGAGCAGCACCCCCCAACTTTTTTCACACCCACTTCATAGTTTTAATCAAAGCAGTTAACAACAGATTTTTTTCACATTAAAACAGAAAACAAAAGAAAATTGAAGAAGAAGAGAGAAATGTAGTAAAAATTTCAAAAAATAAAAATGCAGTAGAAAAAGAGATGTCAAATTGAACTTTTTCCTTTCAATTAACTACATTGACTTGGTCTTACTTTGTCATATTGTACATCTTCCTTTTTTCTTGCAGACGATCCTTTTGATTTTGCAATGCCATGTTTCTTTCGCTCTCATTTAAGGCCTTCACGTAATCATACAGTGGCATTATGACTAAAGGTACTGCTTTTAAAGAAATTTTTGAAATTCGAAATTACTTTAACGCTTTTATATGGGAAGCTTTAGTGGATGAAGAAAGATTGGTGAACTTTCTAAGTCAGAAATTTTTTAAATCTATAAACATTTATAGAAAAAGTTTAAATTTTAATAGTTCTTAAGCTTTTGAAAGCTTTTTTTTTTGTAGTTGTAAAGAAAATTTAACCACCATATACTTAGTTACATGATTCTTCAAATTACTAAATGCTCTAAAAATGTTTCTTCTTTTACATTCTTCCCCATCACAATCTTAAGTGAACGCTGCCAACAATTACAATTACAATACGAAGCGTACATCCATATGCTTTGGAGTACTTGTCTGGCTTTTTTTTTTAAAAGAAAAGAAAAATCCTCAGAATAGTACTAATGAATTGCAATTAACTGCATCGATTTTCTATGTGATTTCTTTTGACCCTACTTTTTTTTACATATTTTTATTCTGTAGGAAATTTTGCTGTAAAAATTGACCAGCAATTGTTTGAAGTAATTTCTCTGCCACTAGAATACAGACACACATTACGAACACATTGAATTATATTCTTGTGTCTGTGTTACATGTATCCGTACTTGTGCACCCGCTGCTCAGCACATCTATGTATTTGTGTTGGTAAATGAGTCTATTATCGAATGTCCTTGATGTCATCAAATGCACAAATGCAACGATTATTCACTCAATGTTGCCCCCCATTAGTGTACGCTGTACAGGATTTTGCAGTGTAAAATCGTTACTCTCATGCATCCCTTTTGGTCATGCAGCTGCTGTACGATATTTACAGAGTATTGGTTCGATTCAAAGTCGTTTTTGGTTTTCCCTTATGTTCTTTAGGATTTTCTTTAAGCCGTAATGATATTTCTTTTCGTTTATCTTAATGTTTTACTTAAATGTGAATGTGCTTTTAGTTTTTCTTCTAAATGTATGATCTAATGCCAATTTGATACTGTGGTTTTTATGGTGTAAAACAGGACATTGCGAGAAATTTTTAAATTAATGATGTCAGAGTGAACGGCTGGTTAGAAGTTAATTTAATAAAAGTAAGTATATATAATTTAAAAATTTTTTTTTTTTTTTTAATCAACCTTTTCGTTAACATTAACCCCTCTGGAAGAAAAATGAAATGGGAATCGTCATTTTTTAAATTTTTTAAACTTGGCAATTGTTCGTCTATCACTATGACCACCACATTTGGCAAACTTTAAGCCTATCTAACAAGGCAAGTGTTAGGCATTCCTAATTAGGGCTAACTCCGTTGCTTTCCAATAAGGGCCTTATGTATTTTGAGGCATGCCTAATAAAATTTACAGTCGGAATGTGCAGTGTAAAATTTTGAAAACTTTTAAAAATAAAAAGAAAACAATTACAATCCGTCGTGATAGCTTTTTGACACACTATCTTCTGTTTTATGCATTTACCAATTTTTTACATCACTTTTCATGTCATTCTGTCGTTTGTTTCTTACTGCAAGTTGTTGTTATTTAGAAAATCGCTTTGGAAATATTTATTGAACATGGCGATTTGTCTGAGAGTCTTAGTCCTGAATTAAGATAAATGAGAATGACAATACAAGAGACATTGCAACAAAAACAAAACCGGGGAGCAACATTGAGTAAGTGTAAAGCAATTGAGTGAAGAATGCATTAAATATTTACACATTTTTCTCTTTCACTTGCAATGCAAAACATTTTTTAAACTTTTTAATTTTATTTAAGAAATCTTTTTATAAAATTTATGCAAAAATAAATTCATTTGGATAAGTATCACATCGAACGGAAAGCGTAAATTGTCTCGTTAGAATATTATAATTTCAGAATAGTTTTCTTGGGCAGTACAGCCTTTCTAAAAAGATAAAGACAGCAACAGAGTTCTAATGATTTTTAGCGAAAGTACAGTTATCACACATAGATCCAAAACAAAGATATAACTCAAAATGTTTGGAGCACATTGTGTGGGGAGGGTTTTTCGGTTTCTTCGAAAAGGCCTCAGGCGATGATTTCAAAATTTTGCATGAGTATTAAGTAAATCCTAAAGAACTAAAATCCGCAAAGATAAAAGATATATAAGAACCTTGAGGTCCAAACACTTTCAAGCCTACCATGATCTTTAATTACTTGTATGCCATAAACTTAAATCTCAACTACTCCCTCCAATTTCTTAGCTCTGGATAACACGGTGCTCTTAAACAGTCGATAGGTTTTTTGGCTATGTGGAGAAAATCTGTGAATGGGGTTTCATTTGTATTAGTTTAGTGGTCTGAAAAATGCAAACCCCGAAATCGTAGCAGATCATCCCCGCGAAATATCGCAAAAATACATATCCCATATATAAAAAAAACAATCGAAAAAAAAAACGCAACAAACAAATATAAAAATAGTTATTTTTAATGTATTTTGCAATGCTGAATCCAAATCCGGCCTTAGAATTGCTGTATCTCATACGGATATCTTACCCAAAACAAGGAAAAAAAGCCGATGGTATGTTTTATTGCTGTATTTTGAAGCTATATAACAGGATGTATATCCGTAAATTCTGATGCAGAAATGGAAAGCTCTAAGCAGTCTTCTAAACCTATTTCAAATAATGTCGATATCTTTATTTTTCTCGGAGATATCCTAACCTAAAAAGTTAAAAAAGTGCAAAAAACGTGTTTTGTCATTATTTCAGTCTACGATATTTCGAAGAAACATTAAGCTATTGATATAATTTAAATGTGGTTTTAAAGAAAAAGATTGGAGCTTTCAGATGATGTATCGAATTTTGCGTATGAATGTTCTATATTCTAGTTATATAGCTTAAAAATATATCAAAAACGGTATTTTTTCCTTGTTTAGGCTAAGATATCTCAAAAACCGTATGAGATATAGCAATTTTAAGGCCGGATTCAGATTCAGCATTGCAAAATACATTAAATATAACTATTTTGATATTTGTTTGTTGCGTTTTTTTTCGATTTTTTTTTTTTTTTTATATGGGATATGTATTTTTGCGATATTTCGCGGGGATGATCAGCTACGATTTCGGGGTTTGCATTTTTCAGACCACTAAACTAATACAAATGAAACCCCATTCACAGATTTTCTCCACATAGCCAAAAAACCTATCGACTGTTTAAGAGCACCGTGTTATCCAGGTTTGCATTTTTCAGACCACTTCACTAATACAAATGAAACCCCATTCACAGATTTTCTCCACATAGCCAAAAAACCTATCGACTGTTTAAGAGCACCGTGATAAGGTCGAGAGAAGATTTGAAAAAACTTCAAAAGCAATTTTTTAAAACAAAGACCAATACCAAAACCAAGACCAAATATTAGTCGTTGAAGAAAGAAAATTTAGGAAAAAGTCGTGATCAGCACAAAAAATTGCGTTCTGTTGATTACACAGGAACCCTTAAAAAAATGTAATGAACTTTCAATACCCTACATTCAGGGTATATTCAATTTGTCACTTCGTTTGCAACGCTAGCGGCGGGACAGGTATAGAAATGTATATAAGGGTGAGCCTCCAAATAATGTACCATTCATTGTCCCGGGGCTCAAAACCATGTTTAAATTTAAAATTTGATATTTTAACTATTTGAAACAGATACTTAACTAGAGCTTGTATAGGAATTGCTGTAAAAAAATAATTTTTAGCATAAAATTATAACATAAAGTGTTAAAAACTCATTATCCGTCCTGTCCTTAACCGCTTCTTAGTGCACTTAATTTTTCTTATTCTAACTATAAGTTTTATAAATATTCAGTAAATAGAGAATTAAAGTGAGGAGAACCCGGAGATTCAGTGTATTTTCAGCTCAGTAAGTTTTGGTTTTTCGACAGTGAGTGTTTGGAAAAAACGCAAGTGTGCATCATTTTCCGCGTACGTTTTTTTTTTTTTATGTTACTTAACATATTATTTTATCTTTATATAAGTAAAACAATAAACAATTATAGGGACTATCCAACAGTTTCAACTTTTTAATAAAAATTGCTATTTTCATTGCGATATTACTGTTTTTGCAACATTTCGTCATTCTCCGTTTCGTCATTCTCCGTTTCGTCATTCTCCTTCGCTTTTTTTGCAACATTTCATCATTCTCCGTTAAGTAACCCTCCACCTGGTTTTTTTTTTTGTTGTTAGTTTTGCTTAAACTGTTTATTTAAAAAATACAAATTCAAATTTAGTCTTAAAATACTTAAATAAACTTTTTAAAAATCCAACATAAATTTTTAGGGTTATTATCGAAAATCTTATATAATTCTTACTTTTTTTGACTAAATTGATATTTTTGGTTTGAAAAACGCTCAAATAAACTTTTTTTTTAAAACTTTCGGTTTGCCACCCGGTGTTTTTGTTACTTTTGCTTAAACCACTTTTTAAGAAATAAATTTTTAAGAAATAAAAATTAAAATAAACTTAAATTAACTTAAATAAACTTTTCTAAAATCAACATGCATTTTTAGGGTTGCCACATGGTTATTTTCGAAAATCTTTTATAACTCTTACTTTTTTTGACTAAATTTAAATTTTTGGTTTCAGAACCGCTCAGATAAACTTTTCTGAAATTGTACAAAAATTTTCAGGGTTGCCACCCATTTTTTTTTGGTAGGGTAAGCGAGGGAAATATGGACTACGCGGGTAATATGGACCACACGGTTATTTTCCATTGCGTAGATAGGACTTACCGTTATTCATGTCCAAACTTTACGCTAATAACAAAAGCTTATAAAAGAGCAATTTTAGCATTCGTAAAGTCGCATGTTGCTGTGAAGTTGTTTTTTCTAAAAAAAATTTAATCATTTATTTTTTCCAGTGAGTAAATTTCTTTATTTCACTTTGAAGACATCATGTTTTTAAATAAATCATTAATTATATGAAATCAGTGAATACTATTTATAATTAATTAGAACAAATTAATTCAGTAACCACAAAAGTTTTTGATAAAAAATCAGTTATGTCAACAACACCTGCTGCGGGTAATGGTCCAAAGAAAAAAGCCTCAAAAACAAATGTTCCCCATCTTCAGATGGGGAATCTTGCTGCAGTTTTCATGACGAGTCTGATGGTCATTATTTGCAATTCATACACTAGAAAGGAAAAGAAGATGAAAAATACATATACTATAATACCCTTTACTCGGAAGATGGCCGTGGCGCACTTTGGGTTGAATGTGGAATCTGACGTTCTTGGAGTCATGAAGAATTTGTCGGATGTGGAAGTGACATTATTATATGCAACTTCTGTACCAAATAAACAATATGGAATATATAGTCCATATAACACTACACTTTTTTTTATCTTCATTTTGAGTATTTTCAGTTTTTTAATTTTTTTTTCTTTATCCTGATGAGATATTTATCTAAAAGTGAATCGGAATAAATTGAATTGTTTCCTTTAATGAATGGCATGGAATTAGTAATTTTGTTTTATTTTTTTGGGTTTTATTTCAAAAAGAAAGATTGCTGGTCCATATAACCCTCCCTTACCTTACTTTTGTTTAAACCAAATTTCGGTTCGATTTTAAACTTTTATTTTTTAGCGTGTAATTATAATGGCGAACGTAAAAAAAGGAAGGTTTAAAATAAATTTTCGAAAGTAACCATCTGGCAACCTTAAAAATTTATGTTGTTGTCCATAGTTTTTCAAATATATTGCTTATGCGAAACTTAAAAAAAAACATATGGCAACCCTGAAAGTTTATGTTCATTTTTCAAAAATGTTCGAGAGGTTGAGGTCATCATATTCTATATCTATAAGTTATAAAAAAATAAAAAAAATACGAAGGGACAAAAAAGGCATGTTTGGGTACATTTTTCGGAAATTTACCCATAAGAATAATCTTGTCTGTCCGTCTGGCTGGCTGGTTGTCCGTCTGTGGAAATATTTTCCACAGGAAAACTAAGCAAGATAAATCAATGGAATTCAGTACACTGCCTGCCGTGGTCAACGGACACGCCTGCCGTTCATACAAAGAACAAGCAATTTTTGGAGCTATATTAACGATATCGCAATCAAAATAAGCATAAATACTAAAGATGGTGATGGTTACTCGAGACGAAAACTAGTAAGGGTGTAAAATTTGGCCTGGCTAAACATTAAATACCCTACACTGCAGTATTCTTCAAATTTTGCTCATATGGGAGTTGCTACGCCCTCTTGTCCGAGGTCACCCAGTTTTTGTTCAGCGCTTGCATTTATAGTTTTTTGTGTCTGAGTGAAAAACTTTTTCAGTAAAGCGTTTTGAAGCTTTTGCTTACATAGGAGGTGCCACGCCCTCTTGAACGAATTCGTCTAGTTTTAGCTTAGAGCGTGCATTTATAGTATTTAGTATTTGAGTGAAGCTTGGTTCGATTATCTCAAGAAACTTTGCTAATGTGGGAGGTACCACGCCCCCTTGTCCGATTTCACCCAATTTTTGTTGAGAGCTTTCATTTATGATTCTTAGTGTCTGAGTCAAATTTGATTCGAATATTTCAAAAAACGCTATCAGTATAGCGTTTTTAAGCATTTGCTTATATGGGAGGTGCCACGCCCTCTTGTCCGAATTTGCTTAGTTTATCCTCAGAGCTTGCGCTTACAATTTTTAATATTAATGCGTATTTTGGTTGCATTGTCGTGAAAAAAACTCCTAAAATTGCATTTTGAATATATTTTTTGTATGGGCGGTAGGCGTGTCCGTTGACCGATTTCGCTCATTTTCAATCCCCCGAGCTAACTTTGGTGACGAAGGCAGTGTACCAAGTTTCATTGAATTATCTTGCTCAGTTTTCCCAAAAAGTGTATTTCAACACACAGCCAGCCAGCCAGCCAGCCAGCCAGCCAGCCAGCCAGCCACCCAGCCAGCCAGCCAGACAGACGGACATGGCTATATCGACTCAGGAGGTGACGCTGATCAAGAATATATATACTTTTCTATATCTGCCACGCCTCCTTCTCTGCGTTACAAACGGAAGGACAAAGTGAATATACCCTGGGTGTAGGGTATAAATAGGTGAAATCAAAAAAGAGGGCGGGTGCCACCCATTTGCACCTAGAATAGAATTGTTCCACTTTCAAAAAAACCCACTCAAGCCCAAACCTTTATTTCTACAATGTAAATTTTTATCCGATCTTGGTTTGCAAGGACTCAATATTTTTGCAATGATGCAGTTATAAAACTTGAGCTTTTTCAAATGGTTAGTTCAGAAAAAACTTAGTGGGAGTGATGCAATATCATCAAATTTTATTTTAACGTTCGGTCACTATAACTCAACTACTTTTTAATCGATTCCATTAAGCAAAAGACCGTTGGAAACATAATTTAATTGTCTTTTAAACGAAATGCCTTTAATTTTAATCGAACCAGGCGTTCTCTCTACAGATCAGTCAAAGTAAGTAATACCTAAAAAACATCACTGCACGAGCGATAAAAATTTTGCTAACATTTTTTATCTCAGCACACTTCAATGAATCGAAAAAAATTTGAACCGTTCGGATCACAATATCTGCAGTAAAACAGTGATTACGTGAAGTTGACGTCTAAATAATTATGGCACGAAAAAAGTCGTTGTTTGCTTGCATTGCACGAACTCACACGAAGGGCACGGGCACGTCAAATTCCTAGGCAAGCGGAGGGAAGTGGTACTTTCATTTCCCTCCGTTGGCCTGTCAAATTTGTAGGCAAACGGAGGGAAATGAAAGCACAACTTCCCTGCGCTTGCCTAGAAATTTGACGTGCCCTACATGCCCGTGCCCGTCGTGTGAGTTCGCACGATCAGAAGAAAAATAATGCAAACGGAAAACGACAAAATAGTTGCTATGCATAAGGATTTTATTATGATTTTTCTTTTGAACATCATTTTCGCACCGTTATTTGACAGTTCTAAGCGAAGCAACGTTCGTCACGAATCGATTTTGTCAAAATATATATGCCGACCAGTGTACTTTTCATTGAGATTACACGAAAGAGAAGAAAAGAAATTACTACGTAACTACTCTTTTGTTAATGCCTTTAATTTGCTTCTTTCAAAATTCTCACTAAATATCTTATTCAGTACATTAATTTAACTAAAGTGCTTTAAAAAACATATCATATTCCAGGAAATTTAAAAACCCTGAGTGTGTATTATTTAGTGTCCTACACAGACACACATACACTATAGCTAAGAAATGCAAGAAAAAAGGTGCCATAGATATACTACCCATTGTTAGCCATGTGCACAGAAAAGGTCAAATTTCGCATACATCCTGGGGACATAATTTGTTGTAATTTATTTAAATCTATACTACCCGCAGTCAGGTGGCGCTGGTTAACACGGTATAAAATGTAACAGTAAAAGGTGCTAAAGTCAGCTAGGGAGAGAGTGAGTTGGGACTCAAAAAAAAAATCAAGAAGCAGCATTGAGAACAGTAGAAGCAAATGAAGAAGAAGTAGATGAAAAAACACAAAAAATAGTTATTTGCTAGCATGCAAAATAGACCAAAACACTCTTAAATACATATACTTAGGTAGCTTTTAGGCTTCCCAGTAGACAAAGGTATTGTGGTCCTTCAGTACAGTGTAGTTCAAATCTCTTTTAACTCCTGGCATCGATGCTTCAATTCCAAATGGTATGGAATTCCGTATTTTTTGCCTATAAAAGTTGTTGTATGAACTGCTACATGTTGTTGTTGTTATTATTATTGTTCTTGTCATGCATGCTATTCTCTTGTATGTGTGTATAAGTGTGGAAATTCCCAGGATATGACACCTGTGGTGTAGCTTTGCGACCTAAATTTCCATAAATCATGTTTGTTGTTGTTGTAGTTGTGCTATACTATTTCTTATGCAAGAAAAAATTTAGAAGAAAAAAAAATCATTTTACGGACAGTGTTGCCAACGTAACATTTCACTTTTATAAGGTTGAGTGAACTAAATAGTAAAAACTCTTGGATATTTTAAGGGCAAACGTTTGTTATTCCACTACGTATCACAGCGGTATAAAATGAATTTAAATCAAAATTATGTAGGATTCTGATGGAGACTATAATACAACAAAAATTACATATGGTATGTTAATCCTTTGAGTTATTGATCTTCCTGTTAGGCCAATAATTCCAATAATCGAAATAAGACTTTTAAAAGTTCCCTCCACACTTATAAGCACAGGCATTTACCCTTTCAGGACCATAAAGAAATGGGAGCCTTTGTACCTAAACTGAAAACCGATTAAATTAACCCTGCCTCATATTTATAGCTGCTCGTGAAGATAAGTCCCTTTTTCTTTGGAGTGTCACATATATCTATGGTCAAAAACTGCCAATCAAAACAAAGGCAGCAATGTCCATTGGGGATTGGTACTTCATTCCTCCAGAAAAATTACGCAGTGCTCCTGCTAAAAAAATAGTATTGTTGGCTATAAATAGTCTACTTGGAAAAGATCGCTGTATAAAAAAATCCAAGAAACGGGAAAAAGGCGTGGCAAGAGTTAAATGTCATCGCAAAGAATCGTGACAAACGGAGATATTTTATTTTGACCCTATGCTCCTCTTAGGACTTATAGGAGAATACATCTATACTAATATTATAAATTCGAAAGTAACTCTGTCTGTCTGTATGTTACCTCTTCACGCCCAAACCGCTTAGCCAATTGTAGTGAGAGACCCTAGGAAGGATATAGGATAGTTTCTACGCTTAAAATCGTCCTTAAAAAGGGTGAACATGCTAATGGAAGTTTTTATGTTTACATTTTGAAAGATAAATATAATTTGACAAATAAATAGAATTTGAAAAATAAATAAAAACTGAATCGTATTTCTGTGTTGAATGTGAATGTGCCCAGTAGGAGAAAAAACGATCCAATAGGTACGATATTAGGCCTTATTTGAAAGCCAGTAACCCTGGTGTCTGCACTTCTTTTTTCCTTTCTTTGGCACACATGATGTCATTGGGCACCAAGGCCTAGCTCTCACGCTTATGCAAAGAAGGCAGCATAGCAGGCATTCTACGATCGCTTCTAATGAGAAAGGACAGAAACAGGCATGCCGCCTTCCCTTCTTTCTTTCTTTTTTAACAATTGAGGAGTGGCCGTACCAAAGGGCCTAAGTACCATTTCGAGGCAAAAGTAATGTAATAGTTTTTATGTGATTTAAAGTCGGTTGTTTGGCTGTTATAATTTTTTCAAAATAATGACATAAATTTGAAACTATCAAGTCAATTTTTGGTGAAAACAAAAAACAATTTTATTAATTTCTAACAAAATGTCACCTGTTTTATATAATGACACTACTTTTGCCTCGAAATGGTACTTAGGCCCTTTAGTACGGCCACTCCTCAATTGTTGTCATTAAGCACCAAGCTCTGACACTCACTTTTCTACAAAGAAGGCCTTCTTCGAACAAGAAAGGACAGAAACAGGCATCCTCTCTTCCCTCTTTTTTTCACATGTTGTCGTGGAATGCTTCCACAAAGAAAGCAGCGATGCACGTCATCTATGACCGCTTCTCATGTGAAAGGAAAACAGCACAAGATAAGATATTCGTGAATATCTATCCTATATTAGATGTCGTTGATATATACTTTACCACAGAAATCCAACAATATGTACCAGGCAAGAGTTAAATTAAATATATTGAGAATTATAAAGTCCGAAAAAAATCTACAAAAAATTAAGCAATGTAACCTTCTATGATCGCTTCCCATATGAAAGAACAAAAGCAGGCATGCTGCTTTCTCTTCTTTCTTTCTTATTTTGATACATGATGTCATTTGGGCATGAAGACCTGACACGAATTCTTCCGCAAAGAAGGCAGCAATGAAGATCTTCTGCTATTGCTTCTAATATAAAAGGACAATAGCATGTAGTTAAGCAAGTGGCAAGCTTTCTAATAGATCTGTTCATGGAAGGCATCGGAACATGTTTAAAAGATCTTAAAGAAGTCAAGAAAGAACAAAACCGGTGTCATCGGGATCTAAAATATAGTTTAAGAAGTAATTGCTTTGCAGGTAGGTAGGTAATTACTCAAATAGTATGAAGATTGATTAAAGATGATGAAAGTGAAAAAATAGGCTATTCGAAGTACTAATACTACCCAGAAGAAGTCTCGGGTAAAAGCTAGTACATATATAAAGCTCGTTTACATACAGTACAAATAGTATAATAAATATTTGCATCTTCAGAGATTCAGGTTTTTGCTAGTTTTTACAAAAAACGAAAAAAGTGGAGATCGCTGACTTTGTTTCTTGACCCCTTATTCTGTGTAGTAGGGATTCTTAGGGTCACTGCTTTATTGGAGTAATTTTTGTCAAACTGCACAGTGACATCTACAAAAGTAGAAAGGTACAGGGTAAAAAGAATAACGTCCTCAATGAATTTGGGCCAAGGTTCTTGAAGATCTGGTTAGTAGAGTTAACCTACCCATTATTGGTATAGCACAGTTTATATGAAAATCAAGGTGATTTTTTACTATTCGTTTTTTGTGAGTATTCAATGCACTTATCACAATAACCCTAATCTAAACTGTAAAAAATTACATAACTTGTTTTCCGGAATTTCGATAGCATTAGTGTGTCGTATAGATTCAAAGATGATATATTCCACTGAAAATATTGAAGATTGAAAATTGTGTTGACTGTGGAAGAACAAATGGAATACATCATTTTTGAAAGTAACTCGAAATTGATGGATATTTGAAAACTTTGAAATTATACAACACAAGCCTTTACCATGAGTCTTTCTCCACTATTTTAGTGCTTTCTATGTAAATCGAATTTTCAACGCCGTGCTTCGTATATATGCACTCGTATTTTAAAGAGTAAGAGTAAGAATAAGAATTTCATTATGAATCACAGTTGCTGGCAAATCGGGTTTAGTGCAATTTTTCTTCCTCTGAGACAACGCGTGAATACACCGGAAGGACGGACCAACTTTGAGGGTTTTTTCGGTGTTTTTTTTTCTTTTTTTTGTTTTTTAAACTGACAGCCTAAGGTAATGATTTTACTATTTGCAAAAGGGATTTTAAGGTTCTAATACTGTGTACTTTGCATAGAGCGGACAAATGTTAAAAAAAAAAAAGATTTGCATACAACAGAATAGGTGTGTGTACTTAAGTATTAAAGAAAAGTGAAATGTATTTAGGTATGTATTTATTTGGAAAAGAAATGAAAGATATTTTAAGAGCATTTTGAAATTTGTATACAACGCAAACAGTGTTGCCGTTGCCACCCACTACACTATGCAGCAAATACATAAAATGATAATTTTGCCGAAGACTCCAATTTTGTTCGTTCAGGTATTCTATTGAATAAAAGGTACTTTGGAGCGCAATACATTTTCAAAAGACTTGCTTTTGAATGGACTGTATGTACGTAGAAAATTAAAATTTGTATGACTTATG
Source organism: Calliopum simillimum (assembly GCA_951812925.1). Taxonomy (NCBI): domain Eukaryota; kingdom Metazoa; phylum Arthropoda; class Insecta; order Diptera; family Lauxaniidae; genus Calliopum; species Calliopum simillimum. The sequence goes on from OX638370.1 coordinate 43,694,878, forward strand.
CATTTGTTTTACCTTGGAATATTGGGATAAAGGCAGTAATGGAACGAAACCTGTACACGAAAGACCCATTTGGTGCAGTTTTCGAACCCCCGCAAGAAACATCACCATCTTCCAAGCATACGCGCCCACCGAGTTGGCAGGGAGAGAAACCAAAGAGGAATTCTACAGTCAGCCCCCTGCAGATATAAACAGTGCTCACAAGAACGACATCATAATGGTTATGGGTGACTTGAATGCCAAAGTAGGCCCAGAAAACCTTAACCTCGAGAACATGATTGGAAGACAATAGGGAGCTTCTCATTAACGCCTGCAATACAGCCGGTCTTGTCGTTGATGGTACGCTTTTCCCACACAAAACATGCCATAAAGCTACTTGGGTGTCTCCAGACAACATCACTGAAAACCAAATCGACTACTTTTGTTTTACCAGAAAATTGAGAGGGAAGAGTCTTCTGCACGTACGAGTAAAGAGGACCGCTGACATAGGCTCCAATCACCATCTCTGGAAGCATTGATACATCATAGAGTGCCTCTAATGTTGCTTTCTAAAGTTCAAGTAAAAAAATACTTGGGTTTCGACTCTCAAACACGAAGCGAAAAAATTGAGAGATGGCGATAAAACTAGGGGGCAAAAGAACGACGCCGAAAAGTCTTTAACGCTCTCAATAAAGAAAGCAGAAAGAAGAATGTATTACACCTTCGCGAGCGAAACTGAAAGACAAAGCGGAAACCTCTTAACACCCGCGGATGAACAACTATAGAGATGGAAAGAATATTTTTGTGATATACTAAGTCCCACGTCTACCACACCTCCGCCAGCAGTGACTCGCAGTAGCAATCGAATACAAACACAACTGCCTACAACCGATGAAATAGTGAAAGCTATCCAAGGCATGAAAAACAACAAGGCAACCAGTATGGATCAAATAACAGCTAAGAGCATGCCCCATGACATCAGCTAAGATTCTTCATCCTCTGCGCACCAAAATCTTAAACGGAGAGGGTTTGCCTGAAGATTGTCTAAAAAAAAACTGCTAGTCAAATTGCCAAAAAAAAGTGACCTTAGCAAGTGCCGCAATTATAGAGGAATAACTTTCTTTCAGTACCAGCAAAAGTACTGAGAAAATTGTTTCTAAACAGAGTAAGCGAAATACTTGATTCGGCCATCCGAAAGCAACAAACAGAATTCTGGCAAAACCGATCGTGAGTGGATCAAATCAACACACTCAGAATAAATGTCGAACAATTTTGTGAGTGGCGTGCTGTGCTTCAACTTGTCTTCATAGACTACAGCGCTGCCTTCGACAGTGTCTCCTGTTGATGCTATATTTCCCTTGCGATGGGAAATACAGCTAAGCTGTTTACCTGAAACTATAAAGAGTACGACAAAGGGATAGATGGTCCCCGAATTATACTTACCGAATGCTGTATCGCCCAAACGTTGAAATTCCCACTTGCTGGTGTTGCTGAACCCGCGTGACGTTCGCTTGAATAGATAACAAATAAAGCACAAACACTCGGTTATAGTTCCGATCACTAACTGATTTCTTTATTTTAAAATCACTTACCAGCTAGAGGTTTACAGATGCCTCTAGCTACATACATGTATGGTTACAACTTAGATTATCTGTTTTCATACTATTTCGCAGTATTGCGAAATATATCTTACTTGACTTTATTGACGTGTCCAATAAAGTCACATATCTATGATATAGGGGTCAGATTGCTTCCGCGTTGATTTACTAGCAGCCCCTAAAGGCATGCTAGCTGTTATAACTCTGGCAGTACTAAAACTATCGAGAGTATAGCCTTAGTACTGAGTTGAGTATGAATAACATAAAATCCGTAACGGTAGGCAATGATTATTTGAACGCAGCGTGTGGTCAACACACAACACTCCCGACAAAACATTTGGGTTTCACTGCAGCGAAGAGGCATTCCGCAATGGCCATAAATTTATTACCCGCACAATATGAAGGCTTTAAATGCAGTGTGTTGCACAACGGGTTGTTGTCACCGACATTTACTCCTACTTAATTCAGGCGTATGGCAGGTCTGTTTACTATCACCATCCCTCTTTCTCATCGTTCTTGACGATATCCTAGATAAAGCTATTAATAAAGCCAAAATAGGTATCTGATGGAACTTTACCGAACATCTAGAAGATCTCGACTACGCTGACGATATTTGCCTTTTATCGCCCAAGCACTCAGCTTTGCAAAGCGAAATTCAAGACCTTGTCTTGGAATCGCAAAAGGCCGACATGAAAATCAACGCATCCTAGACTAAAAGCATGAAACTGAACGCAAACAAAAATGACAACACGTTTAGAGCTGGCAGTGATGATATTATCTCCATGGATGGTAGAACTAAAGAGGATATCAACTCAACTGAACAAAATATGATCGTTTTCCGTTGATTTCACCAAAACGAAAGTGCACATTTTTTAAATGTAAAATCAGTTCTGTTATATGAGTGTGAAATGTAATTCATTACCGAACAATTATTATGGCTTATATTAAAGATATGGTAGCCTCGCACCATCTCAAATGGCAAATTTCATCTAAATTAAAACCAGGTGCTCATAGAAAACAAGATTATGCTAAAGAATACACATAGAGAGGACATGCATAGGAAAGTATACCCTCAATCCCTTGAATGGAATCCAAAGTCGAGGGACTGGTAGACCAAAAGTCTCTTGGAAAAAGTTATTTGAGAAAGAAATCCATGAATCAAAAAATTCGGAGAAAAAAAAAGCTGGACCGCGTCGGAATGAGATGTTTGATTTTGTCCCTATGCTCCCCTAGGGCTTACAGGAAACTCCAGGATTAAAAGCAAAAAACTAAATCAATCCACCAAACATGGCGTCACTATCAAGACTGGTAACGAATAATGATGACACTAAAAATGTCGATAGCATAAAGAAGCAAAAACTGAAAAAAAAGAGTTACGATCCGGTCGAGCTCAGAAACTTTGGCGAAAAAAGTATATATTTTCAGTGCAGTTTACCCCCCTATATTTACAAAGTAGATTTGTCCTTATAAATTGTATATAGATGCATGCTAAGGCAAAGCAGTTCAACCCCTTTTTAACGGCATTAAACACGATATATTCGCTCGATTTATGCATTGGGGAACGTATTCGACCTATTACTGAATGCAATTTTTTTTAAGTCTATATCGGCCGAATAGTGAAGGTCTTGTAGGCACCATACGATAGAATCCAAAATGTTTCTTATGCTAATAAGTTGCAGCTTTCAAAAAAACTAAAAGTAAATGCTAAAATATTTTGCTACCCAGTGTTATTAGCAGGTGTAGCTTTCAGTCTTGACATAACTCCACAAGAATGCTGGAAATTTGTTGCTTCTGCTGGTGTTAAAGTGACCTTGCTATGTTAATAGCTTTTGGTAAAAAGGATATTTCGCATATACACATATAAGTTTGTATAGCGATATCATCACATTTGTGTACATATCATTTTGTTGTTGCATTTTTTTTTTTTTTGCTGCTATACTTTATAGACTACTTTTGTTACAAAATTGCAAAAAAAACCCTCCTTTATCGACTGTATCCTTTGCTACGGTCTAATGCAAAACCACGCATACTTAGATACAACAACACTTTTTGTTATGGTTGGTCAAAATTTTCTGCTTTCACGTGGTATTTCAAATAAATGATCTAAAATTTGTTAACTTCTCTACTTTTATCTACAAAATACATTGGTTTTGGTATATGCAAAAAAGTGCTAGGTTTTTTTTTTTTTCTTAAACCACACAATGCCATTGGAGTTTTTTTTTTTTTTTATTATGGCTGCGAAGGTCATTTGTTGATGTTTCTGTGCTTCAAGGATTAGATGTTATTTATGGGTATACACGTCATTCTTTTGTTATATAGCAAAACTTAAGTCTTTAAAAGTGCAGATGTATCTAACTGAAGATTCTCAAATTTTAGTGACATTAAAGACAGCGGATTTAGCTAAAGTTTAACGTTTTGCATCCAATGGAAAATCACGTTTGTTATGCGTTCAGCATTTTAATTACCATCACCATTGTTACGTTACAAAGGATAATGTCTGTGCTATCGTAGTTTAGATGAAACTATTGTTTACATATCTAACTACAAATCAGACAAGAACAAATCAGTTTGACCAGACGAAAATCATTTTCGAAAATTTTCCTATTTAAATGCATGACTGGTAACAAAGTACATAATGTTCGTGTCACAATTGGTCTGTGCGAAGAAATTAAAGTGAAAAATCTTAAAAGTCACATTGAAACAAAAGTGGCCTTGCGTATGTTAACCTTGGCATGAATAGAAAAGTCAAAGCTGTTATTACACGGACTTTTACTTTGTGATTTTGTTGTCAATATTGCTGTTGTTATTGTGAATGTTGTTAATGATTTTGTCTATATTGTTACTTATGTTGTTGTTATTTTTGTTGAAAAAGTGCTGCTGTCAATTTTTGGTTAAATGAAGAAGTGTTTTGTTTAATCTCAGACTTACCGCTTCTAAGGAAAATATAATTGACTTCTGATAGGTTTCTTGCATGACGGACTTTGCTCTGTGGTCTGCACTAACGTGGTCTTTCATGTTCCCATATATTTGCTCTGAAGGTATATTGAATTCCACAATGCAGTCCGAGTGACCAATATAAAGGAATCAAAAATCTGAGGCAGCTCAATTACAAGCTCCTCAATTTTCAAAGGAACTGGATACGATTGCATTTTTCGTTGATACAGTTGTAGGGGAAGACTGCCGCTTGCGGGCATGGTTCGGGTGTGGGCACCCCGCCGTAACTTTTGACAGAAAACAAACACGGCTGTTCTGACAAATGTTAAGCGCGTGTTATGACAGCACGAAGTTTTTGTGCATTTACCGGAGCAAACAGGCGCTTTTGCTTGATGCTGAGAAGAAAATAATTTTTGAATAAGTGAAAGTCAACACAAAAGTTTTTTTCAATCATTTTCCAAGTGCGATAAATCGTAATGAATCAATCAAAAAGTTGAATGCAATCTATATTTACGCAGTAAATTTATTATATTTTGTGATTCAAAACCGAATGCAACCAAAATGTTCACACAACACAATGTTGTTATTGCTTTTCAAAGTGCCTGTCAATGTCGAGTGTAGGCCTCGAATTGGTTCGGGTGTGGGCACCCCTCTTTTTTTTATTTAAAGCGTGTGTTTTACTGAAATATAATCGTGGATGCCTACATTACTAATTTAAATGGTGTTCTTATGCCTTTTAACGCTTTTTTAGTTGAATGGAAAGAACCAATAGGCCCTTTAAAGATATTGCAGAAAAAAGTTGTTTTCATCAAGTGTGGGTGGTAAGGTGGCATGCCGCTCGGTATTGAGTTTCCAGACAAGTGGACCGAGGAGCAGATGGCGGCCAAAGAGCCTAAGTACCAAAAGTAATGTCATACTTTTTATGTGTCTTATAGTCAGTTATTTGACTTTTATAATTTTTTCAATTTAATGACATCAATTTCTCACTATCAAGTAAATTTTTAGTGAAAACAGAAAATAATTTTACTAATTTTTAACAAAATGTCATCCGTTTCATATTATGACACTACTTTGGCCTCGAAATGGTACTTAGGGCCTTTGGTACGGCCCACAATGGGAGGGTTTGTATGGAACGGCGGTCATATATAGTAATAATAGAGGTAGGCTATTGAGATTTGGTACAGATGTTTTTTACATTAAAATAATAAAAATCTGTGAATATAAACAAAATCCGCCGACGGACACGCCTACCTTCCATACAAAGTTGGGGCGTGGTCCGATTTTTTTTTCAAAATGGGTATCAATTTTCAATAACTTAGCCCCGCTAATTTCAAAAATGTTAAAAATTATGCGCTATCTTTTATAGTTTTCAAGTTATGAGGAATAAACGAAAATCTACTTTGGTTTGTTTGTGTATTTGTCCCTTATTAACTCGGAAACTAAGTAACCGATTTTAAAGAGGTTTTTATATTATGCTAGTACAAAAAAAGGCTAAGCTATATACTAAAAAAATGGGCGGTGCCACGCCCCTCAAAAAATTGACTAATCATATCAGCGAAACTCTTTGACGCAGATAAATGAGATTTGGTAAATGTGTAAAAGTCATCAGAACAAATAATGTTCACTGGACAAGTGGGCGGTACCACGCCTTCAAAAAAAAAATTCATTATATTTCTGAAAATATTTGTCGCAGATAGATATTATTTGGTACATATGAAAAGATCATCAGAACAAATAATCCGCACTAGAAAAATGGGCAGTGCCACGCCTACCAAAAAATTAACTTATCAATATCTCCGAAAATCTTTCATGCAGATTGAAGATGTTTAGCAAATATGTTAATGATATTATGACAAATAATGTCCGCTAAAAAAGTAGGCGTTTTCACGCCCTTTAAACATTTTTTTTATTATTTTCATAAAAACTATCAGAAAAAATATTCCGCACTAGAAACTTTTTCATTGCAATTCTTTTGGCTCAAATTGGCGATCAAATCAAAAAAAGAGGACACAATCAAGTCGAAACTAATGTATACAATAATAGAAAATGGAAAATATTAAGTTATTTCATTGTTTTAAATTTATTTTAATCAGTTTTTTCATTTAATTGCAACAGCTCTTGAGCTTCTGGTGATAACTCTTTATATTTTTTATCACGTTTTACTCGGATTTGGCTAATAATCGGATCAGAAGAGATCAGCATGTAATGCAAAACGTCTTCGTTGTTTGCTACTCTAGAGCACAATCTGCTGTTGTGTAACCTAGAGCTTTTAAAAATTTTGTTTGATGCTTCCTGAGCTTCTTCGGAAAGACTAATAATTGGTATTTGAAGAGCTTGTATGATTTCGCTTCCGTGAATTAAAACTTTATGCACAGAAGGGGGCATATTATACCAATTATAATGTTTTTTGTATACCTTTCAATATGCTCTTGGCTTATTTTAAGAAAGGGTGAGTCCCAAGGGGGATTAAAAGGAGGAAACATACCCCTTACCTGTCACCCTTCTCTTAAATTTTTTTTTTTTTGGAATTTAAAAAGACTGTAAGCTTAAAATTGATAAATATATTGTAAAACGTTGCAGAATGTAAAGAAATAAAAATACTTTTTTTTCTCAAAAACTGCTACAGGAAAAAATTCATAGAAAAAAAAGTTCTCAAAAAAAGCAGTAGGGACTTTGCATATCGATTAAGCATACTTGGCCACATATTATATTGAAAAATAATGAAAATCAGAAAATGTATCTTTTTTTTTAATGTCAAAGTTTGTAAAATTTATCGATTTTGGCTTTTTGAGCTTAAATTTTCGAAAAATCACCATAATTCACCTATCATACATAAAAACTCAAACAAATGTTTTTTTAAAAGCTTAATGCTTGTACTTTATGACAAAATGCTATCTTGATATATTTCGATGCAAACGAATTAAAAATAGCGTTCCAAAAAAGTCAACTTATTTTGTCCAGTCAAAAACCACAATATGAAAATGTTTATAAAAAAAAAAGTTCTCAAAAAAAGCAGTAGGGACTTTGCATTTCGATTAAGCATACTTGGCCACATATTATATTAAAAAATAATGAAAATCAGAAAATGTATTTTTTTTTTTTTTTAATGTCAAAGTTTGCAATTTTTCCATTTTTACCATTTTTTTTTAAAAATTTGAAAAATCACTATAATTCACATAAAATCGGCAAAAGAAAAAAAATATATTTTTAACAAAGTAAAAACAATATACTTTCTAACGATATGCTACATTAGTGGATCGGGCTTAAAACAAATTAACTAGAGCGCTTATCCAGCAGTTCCTAATTTTAAAAGTTCTGTAGAGCATTTTTTCTGTTTAAAGTCCAACTTTGGGCTCACTGTGTTGCTAAACCAAAACAAAATTTTAAACTTTTATAGTTTTTTTTTCCGTCCCTAAGTATTATCTGTCGATTGGCGTAAAAATTTTTTAAATCCATAGCACTTTCAAATTTTACCTATTTATGGCCACAATCTCCCATTGTGCGGCCTCTCCTCAATTGATCTAGCACTAACGCCGAAGACAATCAAGTCTGGTTTCAGGGCAACAGGCATGATGCCATTCGATCCAGACGTTTTCAGTGACGCGCTGATCTTGTTGAAGCCGTTGACCAGAGTTTGTTGAATTTGTGTGAGTCAATGTTTCCAAAATAAATTAATTTTGCTTTTCTTCTCCATTTGATTGCGTTCAATTTCATATTTTCCCATTTTTAGCTGATTTTCAAACCAAAATTTTTTTTTGTAAAAAATTATCACTTCACTATTTTTTTGATATAATTTTTTCCAACTGACGAAATCAATTTACTTTCTTCACCATTTGATAGCTAAGGTCTTTAGATTTCCATTGATACTTTTATGTCTGCATAACATACATTTGGTCAAAAGTTATGAGTCGAAAACAAAATGGTGCCCACAACCGGTACTCTTCCCCTACTATAAAAGGGAAACATTTGTTTATCGTCAATAATGATGAGCAAATGTAGTCTTGGTCTTGAGTCTCGTTCTTGTTAATTTTTTGAGTCAAGACGCTGGATTATTTCAAGACCAAGACCATATTAGTCACGATGATAAAGACCAAGACTGCTTTTCAGTCTTACTAATTTATAGTTAAACGTGTGCCACTCCCGTTTCAAGCATAAAATCATCCCTCAATTGGAAATTTGTCATCTTGAAAACCCAAATGATTTGGAAAAATAATTTTGGAAATTTTCAATATTCAACAATCTTTAGAAATTACCAAGAATTAATGCCCAAGCCCAAGACTCAATATTAAAACCAAGACTCAATATCCAAATTAATTATCCTTTCTTCTCCATTTGATTGCGTTTAATTTCAAATTTTTTTCCATTTTTAGCCGATTTTCAAACCAAAATTTTTTTTTGTACCATAGCGGCCTTGGTCTTGGTCTCAGACTTAATCATAGTTTGCTCATCTCTAATTGCCAAAACGACCACTTTTTTGGGGGTTGTTTCTCGTGCCCGAGTTCATCTAGGATTTTTTTTTTTTTTTTTTCAAATTAAGGGGTCAGCGACTAGAGTCAGGAGCCAGGAGAATGGTTACTTTTTTCTAAGATCCTCGATTTTCGATAATGTGACATATTAAAGGCAACCTGCCATTTATACATAGGTCCAAATCAAGTAGGTATTTTAAAAAAAAAAATATTGTTAAAAACTTCAGCAATAACCTGATCCACTCCAAGTTACATCATATGTATATATGTTTTTCCAAATCAAATCAACCTTTTCCAATTCAAATTAACCATTTTTACAGAAAAATTTATTTCCCGTAAACTTGTTATTGAAACGATATATAATAATAAGCACTGCACGCAATGTGCGCGGCGCCAAACAATATTTAATATCATTTACCACAAGGGCAGTGGCGGATCCAAGGGGGGCCGATGGGGGCGATCGGCCCCCTCTCTCAAACCAAGTGATTAAATTTTTTTACAAATTATATGTAAAGATTTTAAAACATTCTGTTATTATCTAGAAATGATCCGCCACTGCATAAGGGCTGGCACAAAAATGTTTTAATCATTAAAATTTAATGGATTCTTTACCTTTGGAGTTCAAGGCAACTGTTTCTGGAATAAATTTTTAATTATCGTGTGAAGAACTGAGTCAAGTTTATAAAAAACCAATGAAAAAATAGCAACAACTAACACAAACGCGTGCTTATTATTATTTATCGTTGATCGTATTTGTTTTCTACCATCCCGCTCAATTTTCAAAAAAATTTCAATAAAATGTTTACGAGAAATTAATTTTTCTGTAAAATAATACCTCAATATTTAGCCGTGCATTGTAAATAAACGAATTAATTTTTTTCAAAACTTTTTATGCCATTACTTTCTTCCACATAGTAGATTGTATTGCGATAATCGTTTTCAATTTTTGTCACTGCTTAAGTTTGTAGTCTCTTTGATCAAAAAATAAAATATGGAATGACAAAAGCTTTCAAGTGATAAGCATCCAATTGAAACATTTCTTCAATTCAAATTGCTTATCAGCAAACAAACAGTTGCTAAATTCCATATTCTCAAGTAATAATCTCAATTTATTATTTGGAATTTTAGTTCTATTCAACCTTTCAACCGTATTGCTCGTAAGTATATCAGGGAAAATGAGAGCACTCACTTGTATTGTGTACCTAATGACAACGCTTTTATATATAAAACTTGCAACGTGCGGTAAGTTCAGAGGCTTAAATCCATGACTTATTCATTATTAATAATTATTTTCTATTAAATCAAAAAAAGCTGATTGTGAAGTTTATGGCTTGAAACTAAAAGTTGGTGATACACAAACAGTTCCAGGAAAATGCAGCCTTGTCGAGTGCAATGGCCAAGGCTATGATGCTTACACGATTAAAGCGTAAGACACATATGTATAACATAATATATAAACTACAAACCATTTATTTTGTTAATATCTTCAAGGTGTCCAAATGCTTATTCGCCGCCACATTGTAAATTTGTACCAGTAAATATTGGAAAAACTTTTCCTGATTGTTGCCCGCATTGGGATTGCTAAGAAAATAACTAACAAAAAAATTTATTTTCATACAAAAGTCTTTATTATGTAAATTACAATTAACTCGCGTATATATAAAGAAAATTAGAAATACATTGAGCATGTTTATATATAATCACATTTTCGCCATGTTCTGTCGCACCCATTCTTCGAAGGCCGCAACTTTTGTGTAAACACCAGGATAATCGGGGTGTGCACAACCAATACCCCAAGAAACCAAACCATACAACTTCAATACACCATCAACAGTTGTAACCAAAGGTCCACCAGAATCACCCTGACAACTATCACGACCACCTTGTCCAGATCCAGCACATAACATTGTCTGCGTCACCATGCCAGCACCTTGATATGCCAAAGTACAATTATGATGATCTTGCAGGGAAACATTTGTATAGCGGAGACGCTTCGCAACGTGTGCAGCTTCACTAGAGATGAAACCCCAACCGCTAACATAAAGTCGCGCATCAGCAGTGATATTATCTTTTGTCGTCACTAATGTGATAGGTTGCACATTACGTGCGTAGCTCAAGCGTTTTTCTAATTCCAACAAAGCGATATCATTATTCAAAGAAGTTGGCTCATTGAAGTGCGCGTGCTGTTTAATGCGTCGCACGTGGTGCAAAACACCACCGCGTGCATGTTCCGTGGAACCAATACGTATGGTATAAATCTCAGGTCGATTATATTCGGTAACACAATGTGCCGCTGTTATAAGATAACGTTGATTCAAAATTGATGCACCACATGTATGTTCTCCTTCCAATTGTAGCGAAGCCTGATAGGGGAAATATGCTATGGACGTTTCAACGCCGCCAACAATGCGTCCATCATCATCAACATCATCGTATTTGTTGGGTGAGCTGTATGCACCTTTGGAAATTGTTGCAAGTAGCAGCACTATGACAAGATTTTGCTGGAATAAATTTTGGCAAAACATTTCACTTGGATAATGCTTGATATTGAAGGAAGTAGTTTTTATAATGAATATTTTCTGCATATTTTGTATGCTTTTATATCTTAAGTGTATCATGCCAACCCTACTCTTATGACAGAGTTCTTATCTTTTATTGTAAGATGACGTTGTACTTTATCGCAACTGCTATCTAGCGCATATTAAGGTAGGCCTTGCAATATTTAGAGGTTTCCATGCAGCTTCTTGCAGATTAAATGTTTTTTGAACTCAACCACAAGTTATAGGTTACACGTAGCGGCAGACTGTGACCTCAATTTTTTAATCGGGCAACAACTGTCAAAGCAAGAAATCAAATTTTAAATAAAGTTTTATAACTTTTATTGTGAAAATTTAACAAAAATTTAAAAATTTTATAATCTACATTAATTTTGCGGTCAGTGCAACCATACCGTAAGTGAAGCGAGTTCTTTTTGGCCCCATATGCCACTTTTTGACATTTTTACTCAAGACTTGTGCTGTAGATTTTGAAACATGATATTTCCAATGTTCCTCAATCAAAAATAAGTTTCTTGAAAATACCTTCTGAATATGTTTTTTGAGGTCGAAAAACGGTACATTTAGAAAATACGTAACACACTAAAACCAAAATAGTAATTTTCGATGTATTTGTTGCTATTGAATCCGAATTCAGTTCTGGAAAAAGTTTAAAAACACGATTCTTGGTGTTATATTGAGGACGCACGAAATTGTTATTTTTAAATGGTCATAATGTTTCAAGGTGAAATCGTACAAAACAAACTCATAACTTATTTCCAAGACGAAAAATAGTACTAAGCGATGCATTTAGTAGAAAAAAGCTTACTGTATATAACCTCAAAAATTGTTTTTTTTTACCTTTTAGATTAGAATATTTCAAAAACCATATGAGATAAAGCGATTCCAAGATTCAGATTCAGCACCGCCAAATACATCGAAAACGGCTATTTTGGTGTGTTGGGTTATTTTAAATGTACCGTTTTTCTACCTAATTTTAAAGAACGATCATCCAGAATTTTATTCGGAACAGATTTTAAAACTACGAAATAACTGGAATAAGATGCTGTGAACCGTTTTATTAGGCATTTTCATGAAACTTCTTTTTAATTTAGAATAGGTGTGTCAGTATGCTTTAGTTTCTGAAGTTCATGGAATTTTCTTTTTTAAGGGGCGTGGTATCACCTATTTTTCACATGTGAGCCTTCTCTTCGATACTAACTGCAATAATTGAATCAAAATTATGTCGGATAAACACACTTCCAAATTAGTTTTATATATGAATATAGTCTCCTCCATACGTTTGAAATAGTATTGAATAGATATCGTCAAGAACTATAAGGAAGAGAGATGGTGATAGAAAACACCTCTGCCGTACGCCTGAATTAGTGGTGAATGTCTGTGACAACAACCCTTTGTGTAACACACTGCATTTAAAGCCTTCATATTGTGCACGTACTAAGTTTATGGCCTTTGCGGCCATACCGCTTCGTTGCAGTGAAACCCAGATGTTTTCTCGGGAGACACTGTCGAAGGCAGTGCTACAGTCTACGAAGACAAGTTGAAGCGCAGCACGCCACTCACATGATTGCTCGACAATTATCCTAAGGGTGTTGATTTGATCCACGCAAGATCGGTTTGGGCGGAATCCTGCTTGTTGCCTTCGGATGGCAGAATCAAGTTTTTCGCGTACCCTGTTTAGAAGCACTTTTGTCAGTACTTTTGATGGTACTGAGAGCAAAGTTATTCCTCTATAATTTCGGCACTCGCTTAGGTCACCTTTTTTCGGCAATTTGACTAGCATGCCATGTAGCCAATCTTCTGTCAAACGCTCTTTGCTTTAGATGCTGGAAATCAGAGGATGAAGAATCTTAGCTGATGTAATGGGGCATGATTTTAGCAGTTCAGCTGTTATTTTATCTATACCGGTGGCCTTGTTGTTTTTCATGCTTCGGATAGCTTTCACTACTTCATCGATTGTAGGCGGTTGTGTTTGTATTCGACTACTACTGCGAGTCACTGCGAAAGCTGTAGTTGGAGATTCTGGTTGCGGGAATGTGGTAGATGTGGGATTCAGTATGTCACAAAAATACTCTTTCCATCTCCTTAGTTGGTCGTCCGCGGATGATAAGAGATTTCCGTTTTTGTCTTTGACAGGGCAATTCTGTTGGTTTTTTCTGCCAGATAGTCTGTTGGTGATATCGTGGAGCTGCCTGAGATTTTGAGCATTGCGGCTTTGCTCGCGAGGTCGTTATACATTATTTTTTTGTCTTGTCTGCACGAACGCTTGAATTCTTTATTGAGAGAATTAAAGACCTTTTCGGCGTCGTTTTTTTGCGCTTTAGTTTTAGCATCATCTCTCAGTTTTTTCTTGCTTCTTCTTTTCCAACCAGACACCACGTTTCCTCGCTCATCCAGTGTTTCGTATTCGAGGGTCGGAACCCAAGTATTTTTTCGCTGGAGTTTAAGAAAGCAACATTAGCGACACCCTAATATGTTTCAATGCTTCCATCACAACCGATCGGGGCTGTTTTAAGTTCTTCAACGAAAGATCTGCGGATTTCGTCGTTCTTAAGCTTAAGCACGTAGAATTTTTTTGGCACAGATTGTTCACTGGGACGTTTAATAGCGGCAAGTTTTAGTCGAATGATCACGATGTGAAGATGGTGATCGGAGCCCACGGTGTGCCTTAACCCGTTCTAAATCGGACGTCGTAGCACATCAAATTTTTTTCCAGATTCTGTTTACTTATCGTTCAAATGATGTATAAAAAAATTTTCACTCGTGACTCCTCGACTAAATTTTGAGATAATCGCTTTTCCAATTGGGGCATTTTCCCATACAAAAAGAAAAAAAAATTTTTTTTAACTGCATTAAACAAAAATTAAAATAATCACAATCGATGTGTTTTGCGATACTTAACGCGAATGCAACCTCAGAATTGCTCTATCGTGTATAGTTTATGAGATATTGTAACCTAAAGACCAAAAAAAGTAGTTTTTTGCCATATTTTGAAGCTATATAACTATGTAACATATCATCTATTCGTCAAATGTGGCTTAAATACTTAAAAGCTTCAATCTTTTCCTTTAAAACCTAATTTAAATTATATTTATATCTTCATGCTTCAAAGAGATATCGTAGACCGAAAAATTGTCAAAACGGGTTTTTTGCACTTTTGTGTCTTTTTAGGTTAGGATATCTTTGAGGAAAAAAAAGATATCAACATAATTTAAATTAAGTTTTAAAGGCAAAGGTTAGGACTTTAAAGTTGTTTACCAGATTTAACGAAATTAAAATTTCTTACACATTTTAAACATGTTCAACGAACCGACTACTTCTAAATTCAGCCGTTTGACACCCCGAGTGTTGTTACGTGTATAGCATACGGCTGAATTTTTAAATGGTCGGTTCGTTGGACATGTTTAAAATGTGAAAGAAATTTTAATTTCGTTAAATCTGGTAAGCAACTTTAATGCTCAAGGTTAAGGTTTTCTGAGCCTACTTTGGCATTCAAATCACCCATAACCATTATGATGTCGTTCTCGTGAGTACTGTTTATCGCTGCAGCGAGCTGACTGTAGAATTTATCTTTGGTTTCTTTCTTTCGCTTTCTATTTCTAGCGGGGGTTCGAAATCTGCACCAAATGAGTCTTTAGTTTACAGGTTTCTATTCCATCACTGCCTTTACTGCATTTTTACTTAACAAAAATCCAACTTCATCCCTTTGGGTGTCATTTTGTGGTCTACCGGTGTATAGAAACTTTTCACCATCAGGTATTACATATTCGCCGGCAACGTTCCATTTAAATTCGCTTAATCCCAATATTTCAAGGTTAAATTTGTGAAATTCTCTCACGGCTTAATGTATTTAGCCTGTATCATTTAAAGGATTTTAAAATTTTGACGAATCATATTTGTTCCGATTATAGGAGAATCATTCCTAATTATGCATGATTCTTTCACCTCCAAATCCGATGTGCATGCTGAAAAAATAGGTGGATTAACCACATTCTGGTGGGTACTACTTAGAGAGATATTTTCCATCGTTTCTCGATCAATGCTTCATTAGTACAATCTTCTCGGCTACGCCCAACGCAGTAAGCTATAAGCTTAAGGCTGGATCCGGCAAGCGCTGCAAATATAGTGGCCAAATTCACATTCAATCACAATCTGAAACAGATGCTGACCTGGAAGCCGCCCACTCTGGGTCAGACGCTTCAGGATTTCGAAAATATGCTTATTTTAATGTTTACTATACAGTTGTATGTGTGTAATCGCCTAGCGTGCTAGTCATTTCGGTTGCCCTTATCAATTTCTCATTTTTCATTACGTGTATTTCGAGTAACCATTGACCTTTTACACAATTAATTAATTTAATTTAATTTATTTTAATTATGAAAGTCACATTTTTTTATTGCATTAATATTGCACTTTTTTATGTTTAAAAACCGAAAAAAGTGTTGCCTGCATTATGCGTACATAGTAAGTATTACTACGGATATATGCACCATCATTGATACTCCATTTTTTATGCATTAAACATAGATAATAAAATTATAAAAGCATTTATTGTTATTTATTAGTCATTTAACTTTTGTAATAATTGTGTAAATAAATAAACAAATAAATAAATTGAACTTAAATTGAATAAACAGTTACAACTAAAAGCAACAATAAATGACAAAATGTAATAATAAATGTAACATATAATAAACTAATGCAAATATTTGCAAAGCACAAGTGTGGTGGCTGTAATGCAGCAAATGCAACACTGGTTGTTTGCACTAAATATTGAAATAAGTGGGGTGACCATATGAACGAAACGAAAAGAAAAAAACGGCAATAAATCATTTAAGCTGTTTGTCACGTACACTCTCCAATGCAAACATTTAAAAAACATACACAAGTTATGTAGACAGAATGCTGCATAAAATCGATATATTTACAACAAAAACCAAAAAAAGAAAAATTCATACATTTCCTCACATAATCCAACATACAGAATAAATGTAGATGGGTTAAACCATAAGAGACATTCGCAACTTTTTTGAAATTGAAATATTTTGGATCCATCTGAGGTTACAATTTAGCTAATGTACACTCATTCTGTAATGTTTACCAACGCTTCCTACTTTTCAAACACTCGTACTACTTACTTGATTACTCCGTGATAAGGTTTAGATAAATTTTAACTAGCACGACTTGAATTGATATGCATTACATTTTTGGGAGATATATATAACTAAATTGTTTCTAAGCATTTCGTATACTCATTTCCCAAACATTTCCATTCCCCATCCAAAGTGCAGTCACGAAAGTACTTCTCACCAGAGTCTGCAAGAAAATTGAGCTTCTTATTTTAACACAACATATTGGCTTCCGCCTAAAAATAATATAGAACAGACTCACAAGTGGCAGGCTTCGCTGCACTAAACCTTCATAGACTAGAGTACGGTATGTATTCTCCTTTAACTCCTAGGAGGAGCTTAGGGCCAAAAACTAGAGTACTGCTTCTGATACAATCGACTGAAATAGTAGGATTAAAGGCATTTTTGAGTCACCGTGCACCATATAGAAATTTTATTGAGGCTACATATGCTCTAGAAGGGTTAAAGGATACAAGAAGAAGAATATCACAAGCACTCAAAAAAAAAAAAAACTAGTAAGGGTGTAACCTTTGGCCTGGCCAAACATTAAATACCCTACACAGCAGTATTTTGAACCTTTTGCTTATATGGGAGGTGCCACGCCCTCTTGTCCAAATTCACCCAGTTTTTTTTTCAGAGTTTAAACTTATAGCTCTTAGCATTTGAGTGAAGTTTGGTTGGATCATCTCAAAAAATGTTTTCAGTATAGCGTTTTAAACTTTTTGCTTACATGGGAGGTGCCATGCCCTCTTGTCCGAATTCTCCTGGTTTTTGTTCAGAGCTTGCGCTTACAATTCGTAGTATTTCTATGTATTTTGGTTGCATTGTCGTAAAAAAAACTCAAAAAGTTGCATTTTGAATATATTTTTTGTATGGGCGGTAGGCGTGTCCGTTGACCGATTTCGCTCATTTTCAATCCCCCGAGCTAACTTTGACAACGAAGACTGTGCACAAAATTTCATTGAATTATCTTGCTTAGTTTTCCCAAAAAGTGTATTTCCACACACAACACCCAGCCAGCCAGCCAGCCAGCCAGCCAGCCAGCCAGACAGACGGACATGGCTATATCGACTCAGGAGGTGACGCTGATCAAGAATATATATACTTTTCTATATCTGCCACGCCTCCTTCTCTGCGTTACAAACGGAAGGACAAAGTGAATATACCCTGGGTGTAGGGTATAAAAATGGAATGAACTTTTTATTTCTTATATAAATGCAGTCTTATGCACTTTTCGCCGTTGAGTCTGACTGCACCCTCAGAATTGTGCAGGATTTTAAGGTATCCTTGCTTAAAGATGGAGATAATGCTGCTTTCAGGCTTATGGCGTAGCTACAGAAAAGTGACTGTCACTTTCCGAGTTATGATCCTTTGAAGAGAAAGTATTTCAACCCCATAAAAAAAGACGAAAAGTTTTGGGGCATGGTATCGCCCAGTTTTGTATCTCAGGGACTTTCTTATGAATACTAACAGATTTCAACTATGCAGATGATTTCACCACATTTTGAGTGTTTTTTAACCACAAATCGGTTTTTCGATACTTATATAATTTCATCCTTCGTATGGGAGCTAAAATATCTTCTCTTTAAAGGAACATAACTTGGAAAGAATGAGTCCTATTGGAAAAGTTTGTAGGTATCTTTGATTAGGAAGAGTGTGGCTATTAGATGCCATTAAAAAAAAAAAAAGAATTTCATCTTTTCTTGTAGCTACGCCATAAACTTGAAAAGCGTTTTCTTCAACTTCAAGCAAAGATACTGACAATTCTAAGGATGCTGTCTAATTCAGCGTTAAAAATTACATAAAACTGCAAGTTTGAGAGTATTTAATAATCAGTGTGAAACAGGTCAGGACTGTAAGGTGGGTGAGCCAAAAATTTCGAAGCCCATCTTTCGGAGGGCGGCCATCGCATGCCGACTCTTGTGAAAAGCGCGTTTTCGTTGAGAAGGAGAACACCTTTGGCTTATTTTTCCCTTATTTTTTTGTTTTGGCAGAGTAGTTTTTGGTTATGGAGACACTTTTATCTTTGTAATCGATCAACAGGATCCCTTCTACGTCCCAAAAGACTGCCGCCATGATTTTCTCAGCCGACCTTAAACATCATGGGTAGTAGTGTGCCTTTTTATGACACTGCATAGAGTCCTGTTTGGACTTAGGTTCATAATGATGAACCTAAGTTCCGTCTCCAGAAACACTTCGAGCCGATACTTCATCTCTGTCTTCACATCAGAGGTCTAAAAACTCGAGAGAATATTTCACGCGTGGTTTTTTTTTTCGAGGCTTTGTGAGCGTTCTCGGCATACATCTTGCGCTGACTTTAGTCATGTCAGCTTTATTGTTAAGAATTTTAAAAATTATTGTATCTGATACCTACTCCAACCATTTCTTCTTACTTTTCATCATGCATTAAACGTCAACTAAATCTGAAAATAGCCGTAAATCACATTTTTAATTTTCGGTAGAAACAGGCAAAGACGATACAGTGAAGGAGTTGAGGTTGAAACTTGTGGGTGACAACATTGTGTGAAAGTAAAAGTGGAATAGAATATTGTACTTTTTATGGATGTGTAAGACTAAGTCGCGTAGTAAGCACCTCACTTTAAACGAGCTAAGTTTTTTTATAGAATTGCCCCCACGAGGACATAGTAATATCCATAAGAAAATTTGCACTTTTTCTATGCATTTAAAATTGCAGCAGATCCGTAAAAATGGAACAAAAAGTGCACTTGTATTTGTGAATATTTGTGAAAGTCCATATTTTTTTATTATTTTTTGCTTTTCACATTTTGAAGCATAGGGATAAAATATGATAGATGGCATCACTTCGCTCAGAACGGTATTGAGCGAAATTTGTATGCGTGCGCATAAATCGTTTCTTGATCGTTTTGTTGCTTTGAATGTATGTATGTATGCAGGATTCCTTTAAGTGAGTTTTCTCAATTTATTTGTATGAGTAGTATGCATTTGAGTGTCATTGTCATTCCTTATAAGCTTCTGGAATTTATTACTACTTATTTGAATTTCACTCTTTTTAAAGTCCTTTGCTGCATTGGAAATTGATGCATGTGTTGTGCATACATATGAACATATATCAAGTTATTAAGGATGATGGAATGCAATTCTGCTTAGTTGTCATTGAGGGTAAAAAAAAACATGTTATGTAAGCAGCCTAAAATTATTCCAAACAAATACCTATGCTAGAAAATTGGTTCTTCACATACATCACGGTGTTCAAAGACGATATCTTAATGGCACGAAGTAGGGTACCCCTTTTTTGCTGAAATCAATAGTGCTAAATCTCCTGAGTAAAATGATATGCTTTTTAAAATCGAAACCTTGGCACTTCTTTTTTTGGGCAAAATGGGTTAATAGATAGTTTTCATGGATCTTCTAAGGAAAGTAAAAAAATAAGTAAATCAAACAAAAACTAAAATAGCCATTTTCGATGTATTTGTCCATGCTTATTCCGAATCCGGTCTCTGTGGCATTTTGTTTTCGAGATATACTACTTTATCCTAATTTTCAGCATACGATATTTCGGAGGATTTCGGAGATATCGATATAATTAAAAGAGAGTCTTGAATAGAAAAACTGAAACTTTTAACCATCATATCACGCTTCATAGCTAAACATATCTTTGTCTTGCTATATCGCTTCAAAAATAGCGAAAAACTGTGTTTTCAGCAGTTTTAAGTTTGGATATCTCAAAAACCAATAGAGACACAGCAATTTTAAACGTTAGATCAAGACTGATCAGCAGCAGAAATGGACGATTCTAAGCATTTTATGCCATGTACACTTTTTTCGTAAGATGCCTCTTGAACAAAAAAAGCGTTTTGACTTCCACGGGGCTGCAGACCAGCCTTGTTCTAACGTTTAACTGACAGCGGGGGCGTGGAGAGAAAATCCGGGCCCAGGGGTAATGATATAACCTGCCCCCTCCACTACTAGATTTTTTCTTTATTCGAGACTATCATATCGTCGAGCGACTATTGTATTTCCGTAAACGCAAGGATGCCCACGAGATATATGAAAGTTGAGATTTTGTTTGCTTCCCACTCATATTCATAAAAAAGGTCAAAAAATAAGGTCAAAGCTTATCGAAAATAGTTTTTAAGGAAAAAAACATTTTTTTTTTTACCTCTAAAGTTTATTCTATAGCTCCGCTACTTGGCGTCCAATCACCAAGTATGGTATATTGTTGTAAATTTTGTCTAAATCATTTAACTGAAATGTTTTTTTTTTTTTTTTGACTAGTTGTATACATTATCTCAGTTTCTATCACTCTAAGGTACCAAGGACATATCGTGAAATTATTATTTCGAAAATTTTGCTTATATGGAAGATGCCACGCCCTCTTGTCCGAGTTCACATAGATTTTTCTCTGAGCTTACATTTTTAGCCCTTAGTGTTTGGGTGGAATTCAGTTGGATTATCTCAAAAAACAATTTCAGTATAGCATTTTGAAACTTTTACTTGTATCGGAGGTGCCACGCCCTCTTCTCCAAGTTTGCCTAGTTTTTGCCAAGAGCTTGCGCTAACTATTACTAGTACTCATGTGTATTTTGGTTGCATTGTCGTTAAAAATACTCCTAAAGTTGCATTTTCAGTATATTTTTTGTATGGGCGGTAGGCGTAGCCGATGACCGATTTCGCTCAATTTCAATCCTACGAGCTAACTTTAACGATGAAGGCAGTGTACCAAATTTTATTGAATTATCTTGCTCAGTTTTCCCAGAAAATGTATTTCCACGCACAGACAGCCAGCCAACCAGACAGACGGACATGGCTATATCGACTCAGGAGGTGACGCTGATCAAGAATATATATACTTTTCCATGCCTGCCACGCCTCCTTCTCTGCGTTACAAACGGAAGGACAAAGTGAATATACCCTGGGTGTAGGATATAAAAAGAAAAAAATAAAGAGGGATGCGGCGTATGAGGCTTTTTTGGTGGAAAGGATAAGAAAACGCGACATTTTATAAAATTTGTTTTTGTAATAAATAGGAGTGGCTAGCCGTCTAACTAATCAGCTACTGCATAGTCTCTGTGAAGGTAACCATTATAATTTTCATTTTTTAGGGGAAGCATTGCCTACCCATTCCCCTAATCGCTATGCCCATGACCGTATGTACATTTTTAACTTGCTGAGTTTAACAAGGTCTCTTGTGTCGTTACTCTCATCATCGCCTTCGACAAGTGAGTGATATTACGGTAATT
Source organism: Calliopum simillimum (assembly GCA_951812925.1). NCBI lineage: Eukaryota > Metazoa > Arthropoda > Insecta > Diptera > Lauxaniidae > Calliopum > Calliopum simillimum. The sequence goes on from OX638370.1 coordinate 43,716,758, forward strand.
ATGAAAATATGGTCGAAAAGAAAACATCGTTTATCGCTACCAAAAACCTTTGCCATAATCCATGTCAATTAATAAAATAAACATTTTTTTAAATGCAAAAATAATTTAACTTCAAATAGTTGATTAATTTCACTATGATCTCGTTACCTTAGGGAATTATACAGTTGCAAATTAAATAAATTTTAAAATAATGCATCATATATTTATATTGCTAATTAAAAAGTCATAAAGAGTGCGTTTTTTCATCCTTTTTTATATTTTGTTTAATGTATCTCATTATGAAAAATGTTTAATTTATTCAAACGAAATTTAAGTATTGACATTAATTGAAATATAAATTGGCTGTAAGTAAAAATGATATACATACTTACATTTTGTATATGAGGGGTGTCACATCGATCAAATCAAATCAAACAGAATGCTCATTAATAACTTGAATTAAAGCGATTTAAGTACAAAATGTATGAATGAACAGAATATAACAATAAAATATGTAACTTAATAAGAAATGCCAGCAAATTATTTTGTTTCCTACCACATCTGCTTCAAAGAGAAGAGAACATTGTTTTCAAGCATATGACAAAGGAATGATGTAATTAATTTTTCCAATACCTAATCTTCCTCATTAAACCTTGATTCTTTTCCAATTTGATTCCTGCTTTCCGAACTATCATCTATTGATGTAAAGGTATATTAACTCCATATAAAGGATGAACTTATATTTGTATGTGGATTGAATTTTAATAAAATTTTTATTTTTTTATTTGATTAAGTATACTCTAGTAAATCATCATAAATAGACTCACGTGACATTCGTGGCATGCGGCTAACAGTGCTCGAAAACGTGTCCCAAAAGTGGACGTCCACAATGCGCTTCGTCAGAGATCATTTTCAAATGACCCTTTACATTTGAGTTTAATTACCAGATAAATAAAAATTTTGGGAGAAACTTATTGTCAAAATTTCAGTTGAAGTTCCTGTTAAGGCTTAACTGAACATTGTGAAATCAGCCTTAACTATGGTATAACTTCGGATATGCCCCTGTGAATCTGAGAACACACGAAGGCAGTGTTACTTAATCAAAAAATGAAGGTGCTATGGATTTTAAAATTTTTTTCGCCAATCGTCAGATAATACCTAGTGACAAAAAAACCACAGAAGTTTAAAATTTTCTTTGAATTTAGTAACGCAGTGGGTTCTAACATGAACTTTAAACAGCGAAAATGCTCTAAAGAACCCCTGGGTGATATGGCACCCCCATCAATTTCAATACTTGCGGCATTCAAATATGGACACAGTTTAATTCAACTGCGCGATAGACTTCGTGGTATGTTGTTCGTTAGCTGTATTTGCTATACACGGTGCTCTTGAACAGTCGATAGATTTAACCCTTTCGACCCGGCTGGGACAATATATATAAGTGAATTGGGATATATTGTCCCAGCCGGGTCGAAAGGGTTAATGAAAATGTGGAGAAAATCTGTGAATGGGGTTTCATTTGTACTAGTTTAGTGGTCTGAAAAATGCAAACCCCGAAATCGTAGCTGATCATCTCCACGAAATATCGCAAAAATACATATCCCATATAAAATAAAAAAAATTAAGAAGAAAAAACAGAGCAATAGCACAGTAAAGTTGTCAAAAAATGTATGAAGACCTAGAAATAATTGCGCACTGCAATTTTTTTTTTCTTAATGTTTTTAGGACCACTAAAAAAGCTTAACGTCAAAAAGGTGACCTCCCCACCCTTGCGCATTAGCCGCCATCTTGAAATATGTTTGATTTCCTGTTGGTCGGACAGAAAAAATTTTGAACAAAAATTATGGGCAATAAAATTCTACGTTTTTTTGATCTGGGACGCGATATCCATAAGTTGATATTTTGAGCGCTAGAGGCCGCCAAAACAGGCAAAATAATTTTTAAATGAAGTGTTTACCTCAATTGGTTCTCAAGTTATATTACAGTAACAATGTCCTAAAATGTACGTAAAAATGTAAAAAGACCTAGAAAAAATTGCGCACTGCAATTTTTTTCCCTAATGCTTTTAGGACCACTGTAGAGGCCTAAAACCAAAAAGGTGACCTCGCCCCCCCTGCACTTCAGCCGCCATCTTGATATATTTTTCATTCGATTTATCTCGTTTTCTACTGGTCGCACAGAAAAAAATTTTGAACAAAAATTACGGGCAATAAAATTTTACGTATTTTTAATTTGGGACGCGGTATCCATAAGTTGATATTCCGAGCGGTAGAGCGCCAAAGTTAAAATGAATCGGTTTTTTTCCATTTTGACCCACTGGGTGCTAATTTTTCAAAATGCTTGGACCACAAAATTATAGCGCTTTTAAAAACAAGCAAAATGGTTTTCAAATAAAATTAGTATCTCAATTGGTTCTATAGTTATTAAAAGTTCAAAATAAAATGCGTGAAAAAAATTTATTGTTTATGTTTATCTGAACATTGATCACATAATACTTAATTACTCGAGAACCAATTGAGATAATCACTTCATTTAAAAATTATTTTGCTTGCAAGCGCTACAAATTATGTTATCACAACTTTTTAAAAAATCAACACCATGTGGGTGCAAATGGAAAAAATTGATTTTTTGTAACTTTGGCGGCCTTTACCGCTCAAAATATCAACTTATGGACATCGCGTCCGAGATCAAAAAAAAGTAGAATTTTACTACCCGTAATTTTTGTTCAAAATTTTTTCTGTCCGACCAACAGGAAACGAGATAAATGGAATCAAACATATTTCAAGATATCGGCTAATGCGCAAGGGTGGGGAGGTCACCTTTTTGATGTTAAGCTTTTTTAGTGGTCCTAAAAACATTAAGAAAAAAAAAATTGCAGTGCGCATTTTTTCTAGGTCATCGTACAATTTGACTGTACTACAAACGAATATGAAAATAGTTATATTCAATGTATTTTGCAATGCTGAATCCGAATCCGGCCTTAGAATTGCTGTATCTCTTACGGTTTTTTCACTATTTGTAACATTTTTTAAATCAGCGTTGTCAAATAAACTGAAAAGCTTCGACCACGCCTTTACTTCGTATGGCAGGTAGGCGTATCCGTCGGCGGATTTATTTTCATGTTGTTTTAATCTAAAACAACATCTGTACCAAATATCAAGAGCCTAGCTCTAAAATACTATTATTGACCGACGTTCCATACAAACTCATCCATTGTTGCCTGTTTTGACTTGACTTTTTTCAAAAATAAAAAACATTTTACATTTTTAATTTATTTAATTAAGTAAGTGTAATTTCTTACGTATACATACATGTTATTTATAATATAAAAATTTAAACTACCTTTTACATTAAAAGTGTAAGATATTAAATAAAATATTTACAAGCAAGATATAAATTTTATACCTACATGAATTATTTGTTGAAACCCAACATGCTACGTTACATTAATATGAAAGATGTGGGGTTATAATAATATTATGCCCGAGCCTGGTCGGTTTTTGGAAATGTAGTCCCCATGCAATTTTATAAAAAGAAAAAGTAGCAGAAATCTTCAAAATCTCATACAAAAAACGAATTTCAAAAAACTTAAAATGGGAACTTATCTCTATTGGAAAAATTTTACAGGCGAGCTAAAAGTAAGAGATAGGGTCCGAACATTTTACAATTGATTTGTTGCCGATTATCAAACTACCCAAAACAATAAAAGCGGTGTTACTAAACCTCTTCCCTTTAAAAATTGATAATTGATAACACAGGTTTACAAAAAAAAAAATGTCATGGCGTTTTGACCAGACTATGTATTTCCTATGGACTGAATCCAAATCCGGGGTCCGTTTTTTTCCAGAACGTCTGAGAAAAAAGATTTCAAGGTCATATGGAGGTCAAAATAGTCATGTGTCGTTTAGTGATAAATTCGGTAAAATTTTAATTTAATTTTATATCATTGAATTCTTAGGTCTTAAAAAGAATATGTGATCAAAAAGGGTCTCTCGGACCTAGTTTCAGAGATATAGCCATCGGAAGATCCAGATATATCTTCTATAAAAACCGCTATAGGTTGGGAACCCCTGGATGGATTTGAAAAATATTGATGTCATATGAAAGGTATTTTGTTGTTGTTGTTGATGTAATTGTTGTTGTAATTGAAATATTTAAAAAAATTTCAAAAAAGGTCATACCTCCAAAACTATGAATCCAATTGAAAATATGTGCGCAACATTTCCATAGATTGTCAAAATACCTTTCATACGACACCAATATTTTCAAACCCATCCAGGGGTTCCCAACTTATAGCAGTTTTCATAGAAAATATATCTGGATCTTCCGATGGCTCTATCTCCGGAACTATGTCCGAGATACCCTTTTTGCTCACATATTCTTTTCAAGGACTAAGAATTCAATGATAAAAAATTAGTTTCAGAATTTTAGCGAATTTATCACTAAACGACACATGAACCCCATTCTGACCTCCATATGACCTTGAAATCTTTTTTCTCAGACATTCTGGAAAAAAACGGACCCCGGATTCAGATTCAGGACATTAAAGTCCCTAGGAAATACATAGTCTGGTCAAAACGCCATGACATTTGTGTTTTTTGTAAACCTGTGTAATTGATAAACTTTGACCTTCGAAATCTACAAATTCGAGTTTTTTATTTTACGATTTCAAAATGCCATAGCTCAGTCAATTTTTCAGCGATCAAGGTGTCATTTTATTTAAAATAATATGAAATTTCGGAAAATGCAAAAAAAGCCGGTAGTTGATTTTGTGAAGATAAGGTCTTTTTTCTGTAGAGGGCCGCTTATATAAACGCAATATAGAATATGGGTTTTTAACAATTATCGGTAGGTAGTACCTTCTAGAAATAATCGTCCAAAAACTACATACAACAAAAATCTATATTGAATTTTCTATATGGAGGTAAAAAGAGCTCTAGAGACGGATTTTAAATTTTAATTAGTTTTTCTTAAAGAACAATTCTGAAATATTTTTGAATTATTTTTCTTTTTTTAAGAGCTTAATTTCGATTATATAAATATATCTATACGTTCAGCGTAAAAGTTGGTAACTCGAAAATCGTAGTTTTTAATTATGAGCACTTTTGTATTTTAACTTTTTTTTTTTTTTTGGTTTGAAAACCTTCATACATATATAAAATTAATTTAAGTTGTGACTCAAGCTCAAGGTCGCAAAAGTTAACACAAGATGGAACCAAATGTGCAGATTTCGAAAAATGCTGTCCCGTAAAAAGTTGGTGACTTGAGTTACCAGCTTTTACGTTTTTTGACGATTTTAAATTTTCATAAATCTGAATTTTTGAAGGCAATCTTAAAAAATTTAAGTGATTTGCTTTTCGCAAAGCAATTTTCAAATCTTTAAAGTACCACACAATTAAAATAAATAAGAATTATTTACGTACAAGCAAATGTTGAAAATAAGTTCTAGGATAAATTTTCGTAATATTGAAAGTGCCCAAGCAGATGAAAATTAATTTAAATTTATTAAATGAAGTTTATTCTATTTTGGCTATCGTTATACTACGGTTCCACCGGAGATTTAGCTGTGACGAGATTTATAAATCTAGTCGTTGAATTCTACACGTTTCCACCGGCAGAAAGATTTATTTTTGAAATGTTATAAGTGGGAAAAATGTATCTTTCATTTGCTTTTTTTTTGACATTTACCAATTTTGGCAGAAAATACCCAAAATCAGTGGCCCTGTTGAGATTCATACAGAGATTTAAAATAAATCTCGTCAGAAGTAGATTTATTTTTGTATGGTAAATCATTTGATTTAAACCGAGATTTAGATCAAAATCTTGAAACAGTCGTAAATCACCACATAAATCTCCCGTGGAAACGTAGTATTAGATAGTTTTAATATTCACAGACTTCTTTAAGGTCCTCTGTATGCACACAAAACTAAATAGATGACAAATGATGACAAAATTTTCCTTTTCATTCAAAAATTCGGTGTGATGGCGTTTTCTACTTATGAAATTTTTAAAACGTCGCAATCAGAAAAGAGCTTTTGCATTTCTCCGTTGAAAAGTAGTTAGGCATATGTTTGAGCGGTCTCAGAGAGGTTTAAGTGCCACTTAATGGGCCAACTATTTATTAAGTAGTATGGATGCGTAAATTTTCAGCGATTTTTTTAGACACACAATTAGGCGAAATTGAAAAGCAAAAACAAAATTATGAATTTTGTTCGCTTTTCAACGACAATCATCTTTCCATTGCTGTCACCTGTTCACGCAGATAATCTAGGTGATTAACACTATCAGCCATAGCGTCATACTGGTAACCGACATGTTGACGTATTAATTCCATTTTATGCAAATTTTGACTGCTATAATCGGAAACAATATCGACTTGCGTAAAATTGCGTATAGTTTGCGCCAGAATCTTGAAAAAAAAAAGATAAAAATTAAACCATGTTTGAGTAAATCATTCATAGACCTAAATTGAAATCATTTTCTTTGATTTTACTTTAGATACACATTATCTATAGACATACATCTATATATTAATAAGCAAGGCAAAAATTTGTCTTACCTTATTTACTAAGTTAGAAATAGAGCACGACTTTGAATTATACACCATTTGAAAGGTATTTGTGTATAAAAGAGCACAAAGCTAAATTTATTTCAATATTTTGCCATTAAGCCAGGTAAAATTGAATGCAAATTTTTCAATATTAACAGCGACAAAATAGGCGGTCACACAGAGCTTTGAGCTTTTCTGTTTTGTACCAAATAGCAAAAAAAGTACAAAAACTGTCCAAAACGTACCAAAATTATTTAATATATTTCTGGTCAAATTTTGACCGTTGGTCGATTCTAGTATATATAAATAGGCAAACGACATCGGTTCAGTCTCTGTTTTTATGCCTAAATCTTATCATAATCGCGTGATTTTTTATTTTTTTGATAGAAAGGTTGTGAGGAGGAGCAGTGCATAGAATTTTCTTTTTGTTTAAGTGGGGGCCGCCACGCCTTAAAATGTATAAAACGTTCTCACAGCTAAACCACTACATACATTTCTATGAAATTTGGTATGGAGATAGGGTTAGCACTAAGGAACGATAGGTAACATGAACATTCTGTTTTTAAGTGGGCGGTGCCACGCCCCTAAATGACAAAAACGCTCTCACAGCTAAACCATTGCATCGATTTATGACCTTTATTTTTTTAATTCGGCTTTGCCACGCCCCTAAAGAGAAAATGCACAGACATTGTTACTGCTGAGAATTTGTTCGCTTCAAATAACAGTTGAGTGGGCTTTTCAAAATGAAATCGAAATGGTCGAATTTCGGCCACAGCCAAACTCTAGTTTAAGAAAAATCGTCATAGCCCGAAAACCATACATCAGATGAAAAATTTGTATGCTCTTATTAAGTAGCTTGTCAAAATACCATTTATTTGACACCAATTTCTATAATCCATTATGGGGTTTTAAGCTTACAAGTACCAGGATTTCAAGTTGCAGTGTCAACTCGAAATATTGAAGACACACAATAAATATACTTCAAAAATTATAAAAAATAAATTTTTGTTTTATATTTTGTTTTATGACTTGGAGCCAGCTAAACAACTCTTATTAATTTCAAGAAATGTTAGATTATATGACGTTTTTACATAAAACGAAAAAGTAGGATAAAATTTTTCGATATCTCGTTTGGTTTTCGAAATATCGAGACTTAAAGTTTTAAGAGAGCAAGTCAGGTTGTTAACTTTTTTCTTGTTAATGTTCTTGTTTTTAAATTTCTTCAGTATTCTTGTATTACATAAGTCTCGTTATTTCGAAAACAAAGCGGTTTACCGAAAAAATTTATTTAATTAAATAATTATCGAAAAAACTTTTTCAATGTTTTGGGTTGTTTTATGTGAAAACATCATCGTAACAAATCTAACATATCGAAAACGAAGCGAGGCATGGAAAATTTTATATTTTCGACTTATTTATAAAAAACATCGTCAAATAGAGGGGCCACGGAAATCCAAGTATCCGATGGCTAAATTTCCGAAGCTAAATAAGATCAAAATTTTTTGTTGTTGAAATTTACCCATCTAACCCTACCACCCCTAAAATAAACTTATTCCATCGTAATCGATCCACTCACCTCATTTGATTTTGAGCCCCGTACAATTTGTCGTGCCACCGAACCCAAATTATTGACATTTACACCAACACGATCTATGAAAACCAAAAAAATTTATTGATGTCTCATTCTGACTTAAATTTTTTGAAACGGACACACTAAAAACTAACTTGCTAAACTGAAACTTTTTTTGGTGCACAACATTTCTATGAACAATTGGAGGAACTTAACACTAATAAAAAAGTTACGCTTACTTAAATATCATTACATAGGCGCCTTGCCTATGCGATTCACATATTTACGCTCGCTGCGCGTTCTAACATGCTTTTTCAATTTTTGCATAAATTATTATTTGTTGTTTTGAAACGGCATGCAGCAGTGAAATGCGAAAATCACATAAGCAAGGCGCTTATGTGGCGCCACTAAAGCGTGTGTAACTTTTTTATTAATGATAAGTTCCTCCAATTTTTTTTCATAGAAATGTGGTGCAGATCTTAGAGCACATTTCTGTGTAAACATTTTTGTATTTATCTATAGGAATTGCTTAAATTTCCCATTTCTTCATTAAAAAATGCATTATTTATAAGAAATTCTAGAAGATTTTATGAAAAGTTTATTTCATCTAAATTTTGAATTATTTCTAGTCCCACCATAAAAGTTTCATAAATTTTCGCTCAATATTTACGGAGAAATCGCAATTTGAAAAAAGACATACATATAAATTCACATGCTTATAACTTTTAAAGAAATTAAAATTTTTTAAAAAAAGTATAAGGCAATAATTTTGATCAAAAACTCTTCAAAAAACCATCAAAAAAGTTTCAGTTTAACAAGTTAGTTTTTAGTGTGTCCGTTTAAAAAAATTTAAGTCTCTTAATTTGTTGCTGTAATTAAATTAAAAATTAAAAAATTAACGAGAGTTGAAAGAGACGATAGATTGTTGCATCCTCCAATGTTGAAGCCGGCGTCTTCTCCTTTTTTCGTTAACTCTTCTCGTTTTCTCGTTAACTCTTTTTTTTTCGTTAACTCTCCTCGTTTTCAACTCACCACACAAACGTTTTTTGCTATCGTTGAAAAGGTGGCGGGCACTGCTACTCGATGCGGATGCCATCTAGATGTAAAAAAAGCAAAGTAAAAGTGAGGTGGATTCTACACAATGATAGTCACTTTAAAGCCCCTAGCGGGAAAGTTTCTCGTTAATTTTTGCCAAAAAAGGTTCAGGGATTTGATTTCTCCTGTTTTGTTATGACCTCATTGACAATTGATGTACTTTTTTGACACTTTGAATTGTCAAAAAAGTACATCAATTGTCAATGAGATTTTAAAACAAAATTGAGATTATGTTTACGTTTAACACCATCGCAAATATTGCAATATTGCAATTTCTACAAAAAGTTACTCCAGTGAAATGACGCGCTTTAGGAAAATCAGACGAAGGCTACACCTACAATTGGAATTGACGCTGAATCCTTCTTCATCAGCAGAATTGTCATTATACCTGCAGGATTTTGAAATATCCTTGCTTGAATTTGAAGAAAACGCTGTGTTGAGTCTTACAGCGTAGCTACAAGAAAAGGTGAAATTCTTTTTTATTTATGGCATCGAATATAATAACACCATAACTTGCAATAGTAAGTACAAGCTCTGAGCAAAAACCAGGCGAATTTGGACTAGAGGACGTGGCACCTCCCATGAACACAAAAGTTTCAAAATGTTATACTGAAAGTGTTTTTTGAGATAATCCAACCAAATCAGATCAATAAACGCAAGCTCTGAGAAAAATTTAAGCGAACTCGGAAAAGAAGGCGTGGCATCTTCCATGTGAGCAAAAGTTTCAAAATGATATTTCAGTATAGTACTTTTTTGAGATAATCCAACCAAATTTCACTCAAGTACTTAAAAGCATTAATTGCAAACTTTGAGCAAAAAATAGGTGAATTAGAACTAGGGGGCGTGGCACCTCCCATATAAGCGAAGTTTGAAAATGCTATGCTGAAAGATTTTTTTAAGAAACCCTAACCGAATTTTACTCAAACACTCAGAACAATAAATGCAAGTATACTCTCCAAGGAGTTATGGAAGAATAAAGCAATTTATTTTAATAAAAACTTGTATGTAGAACAAGAATATTGCATAGTATTTATCAACTAAGTGTTTAATAATAAACTTGAAATGCAGCATACCACTCTTACTATTTTTTTTTTTATATTGAGATAATGCCGCTTCATAAAAGATTTACAAGAACGCTGGGAGAATGTTGTGCGATTTAGTCAATGCTATATTCTGATTAAACATAGTCTAAAGAGTCGAAGTATGATACATACCTAGTATTTGAGGTGTTACGCCCTCTTGTCCGAATTCGACCAGTTTTTTTCTTAGAGCTTGCGCTTACAATTCGTAATATTTATGTGTATTTTGGTTGCATTGTCATGAAAAATACTCCTTAAGTTGTATTTTGAATATATTTTTTGGATGGGCGGGTCCGTTGACCGATTTCGGTGTACCAAATTCCATTGAATAATCTTGCTCAGTTTTCCACAAAAAAAAATTTATTTCCAACCAGCCAGACAGAAGGACATGGCTATATAGACTCAGGAGGTGACACTGATCAAGAATATATCGATACCTTAGAGCGCTGTAGTCCTATCTCCATTTTTGCTTTCGGGATAAAATTTTGATTTTTGAGTGTTTAGAAACTAGTAGTGAAATTGTACAGCAAATATTTCTGTAGTATTTACATACTGACTCAATATTCCCCTGTTTTAGGTGTTATTTTTGTACCTTTTTAAGAAAATTGCAAAAATGACCCACATGTGGGGTTAAACAGGGTTGAAATTTTTTACAAAAATATTCCCCGCAATATCCTGCATAACTTTGTTGAACACATGATACACCTCAAATGTAAGGATCATATAGTTAAATTCATCGATTTAACACAAGAATGCGGTATAAAAAAAATTTCAAAAATCGATTAAAAAAAATGTGACGTGCTGCATACATATTTTTATATTAGCCGTAAGGCATGAAATATTCTTACAATATATTCGGATTTTCTTAGCCACTGCACGTACTTACAGTTTTTCTTTCTTCCAATGTTATTGTGCCTAAGTTCTTTTTATTTAATTCAGTTTTTATTTTTATAGAAATGCAAGAACGAACCACAATCTGAATATAAATAACCAACAACACCGCCCTTTCACTCAAACAGAAAATGTTTTGTTGAATGAGCTGAATGTCAATAAAACGTCAAACATACAAACACCCAATCAGCTGGTGAACCAGGGATGATATTTGTAGTGGAATCGTACTTTTTTTGGTACTATTGACTTTACAAAAGTACTGAAGTACTTTCGCCTCGAAAAAGTCCTTTCGCAATTTTTTGTGCAATTAGAAAGTAAACTGGCTGTAGCATTTCACAAAATACTTCACTGAGACATATAGGATTATTGTAGGATGTATTAAAAAATGAACTAGGAGAAAAGATGTTTGGAAATATTTATATACAGAATTGCACATGGAATTTTATCAATTGAGATTTCTTCTGCAAATGTGAAGAGAATATTTTCTGAATAAAACTTGATAAAAACTAGATGCCGAAATCGTTTGGCGGTATCTACGTGCTCAGCTCTTATATAAGCTAAAGACTTAATTAAATTAAGAAATTGTTGTTGATAACAAAAGTTATAAAACTTTGATATTAGTACTGAGATTTTACAAACAAATTTATACAAATTTACCAAATACTCAACCATTGGAAGAAGAATTATTAGAGTAATATCTAAGTACTTTTAACAAAACAATCAATGTCAAAATTAGACAGTTTTGCATGATTATAGTCGTAAATATAGAATTCGAATATGCTTTTTTGGCTATTCGTCGGTTCGCTATCTCTATAAATGTAAGAAAAGGGTAATTATTTTTATACGTCAGTTTCGAGTTATGTTGTTTTGTCAAAAGCCCACAGATAGTAAACATAACTTTTTACATTTATTGATTTGGGTGTAGGATATTGAAGTGTTTAAAATAAGGATTTTTTCTATTCCTCATGAATAATATTATTACTATTTGTAGGTATATATTTCTGTCGACTTTTGACAAAACAACCTAACTCGAATTAAGACAATTTTCCAGGATTTTAATCATAAATACAAAATTTAAATATGCTTCTTTTGGTGTAATCGTCATATCTCTATGACTTTTAGAAAATAAACCTATCTCGATGTTTTATTCACAATTGCATTTGACAACAAACAACTTATCTCAAATAGGTTAAAAATTTCAAGCATTTGCAATAACAAAAACTTGAACAAATACTTTTCACAAAAAAACTTGTGTCGACATAAGAAAAGGGTGTTTTTTTCACAAAACATCTTAATTGGAGATAAGATACTTGTTAAATGGAAAAAAAAGTTTGACAAATAAGTTACTTTTCGAATAGAAAGAACTGAATTTCTTAAATAAAAAATATCTGACAAAAACATCTTATTTCAATTTTATTAGAAACTATTGACCTTAGAACAAAAAAGTGACTGGAAAATATTCGTGTAGTATTTATGAATATATCCTGGGTGTAAGGTTATAATAAATTTATGATATTTTTAAACTCCACTAATAAAATTTTTCAAATGATTTTATTTGAAAGACAAATAGTATGGAAACAAAAAATACAGCTCTTGACAGCTATTTCATATTTAAATTTTGCCACAAGTTTTCTGGACACCCTGTGTGGATTAAAAATTATGTATATTAAAAACGTACAAATGAATGACATAGGTGATCAGAGTCTATTATGCTTAAATGACAACAATGAAATTCTATGAAAATGGAGCACAGTTCTTATCATATTTCGAAATTTTTTTTTAATAAAAAATCGCACTTCTTTTTACAACAAGCGTTGCATTTATCCGATTAATACATTAATTTTGAAGTTGTTCTGTATACTCGTAAATAATGACAAATTTCAGACCTTTATAATTCGTAAAGACACATACCTATGAAACAGCCCTCGTACTAGTATAGGGAAATCACTATCACATTATGGAAAAAAAAAATTGTTTACATGATTTGGGATTTTTTGTTCAAACTACTGGGGGAAAAACGCTTATCAATTATAACTCATAAGAGTGAAATTTCGATTTTGTCATACGTACGTATATAAAAGAGCAACAGATTGTGAATCTGCACAGTATTTATTTGAATATGAACTTCTTCAGTATTCTAGGCGCTATTTGGATGTTGTGCCTGTGTCAAGTCATAGACGCTGGGGTATATGGGAAACAAAGTTGCCATGGACGCTTATATCATCGTGATCCCTGCTCCATTCGAGATATTAATGGAAGACCAACACATCCATGTTGTAGCGAACTTAAGGGAACTGGACTAAATTCGTATTTTTAATGTTTAATGCTTTTAAGATGTAAAACTCAATAAATATTGCTGATTTTTATAAATATCTTTAGTAAATGTACAAAATTTACACTTTTCTACATGTTATGAACATTAGGATTTTCGGAACTTGTTTTTTTTTTTTAATTTGCTTATGCTCAGCAAATAAATTATTACAAATTTTACAACAAGGTTTGAAATTTAGGTAAATTGCAGTTTAGCGGCTTTTCGTATTTTTAAGGGTAGAAAAAAAATTTTGCCAAAAATGGCTTATTTTGGACTCCCACATTACAAAAATGGAGGGGGAGCTCAAGAAATTTAGAAATTTATAGACTGATCCGCGGCCGAAGGCCGCCGCGAAGCCAGTGTTGGATTTTTGGGAGTTTTTAATCCTGAGTTGCAGCCGCAGGCCGCCTACTTACCCCTACTCTTATGTAAAACTACTGTGGCTAGCGAAGCTCGTGTTTGATATACTACAACAACAACAAAGTTTTTCGCAAAAAACGCAAAAAACCGCGGATTTTGACTCACCTTATTTTAGACGTTGTAAGAAGACAACAAGAACAACTTTACTACTACTACAACAACAGTAATTTTATACAAAAGTAGGGGTAAGTGGGCGGCCTGCGGCCGCAACTCAGAATTTAAAAGTCGCGGATCAGTAAGGGTAGGGGTAAATAGCCTGAATTTTTGAAAAACTGCCATATCTCGAAAAATATTACTCAGAATCAAAATCTTTGTGGGACAATATATAGCACGGTAAAATACCTTTCATATGACACCAATATTATTAAAATCCATCCAGGGATTCCTAACTTATAGCGGTTTACATAGAAGATACATCCGGATCTTCCGATGGCTATATCTCCGAAATCACGCAAAATTCTTGAGCTCCCCCGCCATTTTTGTAATGTGGGAGTCCAAAATAAGCCATTTTTGGCAAAATTTTTTTTCTGCCCTTAAAAATACGAAAAGCCGCTAAACTGCAATTTTACCGAAATTTATTCCAAAAAAGTCTGAAATTTACTCCAAAAAGTTTTAAATTTATACCTTTTTTGTGATTGCTCAATATAAATACTTTTTTGGTATTAAAATTAAATTATAATTTTTACTGTGTAGTCGTTAAAACTAGCCTGAAGGCGCTAGTACATACAGGGCAGCGCGTGCAGCGCGCGCATTATAGGCTTTGACAGTTGATTTAAAAACATAGCTCCTTATGGAGAGTAATACATACTGAAAAGCGAACAACGCACGCGCTGCGTTCAATGCGTAGAGTTGACCAACTTTCAACTTTTCGAACGCATCATTTGCGTTTGACATTTCGTTTCTTTTGTTTATTTATTTATAAATAATTTTCGCAGTTGAAAATATAAATTAAAAAAGAAAAAAAAAAAAAAATGAAGGAAAAACGTATAAGCGAAGTGCAGGAGCGAGTCTGCCTGTATAATAAAGGCCATTCTGAGTGTATTTGAAAACGCATTTACGCGTTCTATGTAACGGCACAAGCATCACTCGCGTGCGTTGTGATGCGTATGATGCGCGCGCTGCACGCGCTGCCCTGTATGTGCTAGCGCCTTAACGCACGCCGTGGAATGAATAAGAAAAAGCAATTCTTAAGAAAATTGTCGCAATCCTTTAAAAATAAACACACATTCTTTTATTTATAACAAAACAAAAAAAAATCGTTCTTTATTTTACGACTCTTCAAAAACAAAACGAACCGCTCTTCATCAAATCAAAAAGAAAACTCTCCAACTAAAAAATTACATTTCATATCGATGCCAGATCTAATCAAAGTAAATTATTAATTAATGTAGCCAGATAATAAAAATAAATATTTCCATACAAAACAAAAACAAGAATGTCATCCATCCATATTAACCATGCGCAAAGTAAGTAGCACATACCTCAAAATCCCATCATATTTTACATGTACTTTATTTGTTATATTATCTTATCATCTTATTTAATTATTATCGTCATCTTATTAATTATTAATTATTATTTGCACATTTTCGAAAGATTAAATCTTTAACAGCTAACACCCATTTCAATATCATTTCTGCATCAAATTTATATCTTTCAGTGCTATCCATTGCGCCGGAAAAAACAATGACGCACATTGGGTTTCGAACGTCGACAACGGTTATTCCAAGCAACCCATGCAGAGAAACCTTGTACACGTTTTATGTAACGCGCACATTTTAGTGAATATCGTATGTCATCGCTAAGCAAAAGGTGACACGACAAGTGACAAGAATTGCTTGAGGCACGTCTATCAGCAGGTTTGCACCAATAACGATCGTTGATCTGAAAAAGACCCCAATCCACAGAACCATCCGAATTAGAGCGATTGATAGCACGCGTATTAAAAGAACTTTCGCCTTCGACCAGACACATCCAATCGGCGAGTTCACGATACGGCACACCGTAGCGATAGAGCTTTCGCGCTAAGCTGCATCTGCTGTAGACTTTGGCTTCAATAGTGGGCAACTGCATGAGTAGACAACACAAAACGATGCAGATATACCGCTGATACGTACTGACGGACATTTCTTTGAGTTAAGCGTTATTGATAATTTGAAAACCACATGAAATATTCTTTAAAGAGACAATACTGATCTTGTAGCGTTGACAGTGCTTTTATATTCTAAAAGTTTGGTGGCTTGTTAATAAAAGAAGATTTATTGGCCTTAATAAGATTGAAAGTAAAGATTAAATATACCAATAATGTTTAAAGCATCCACTTGATAAAAATGTAAATTATTACTGCTTACACTCAAAGAAAACTTTTAAAGAAGAATACAATCAGTAAATAAACCATTGAACATAATACAAGAAAAGTGTTAAAAAGAAACAGGAGGCTTCCAAAGCTTTTGAAGCCCTGAAAACAATCAGAGTTAGTTTCGAATTAGTCAATAAAATATAGCTGCAGTTATCATACCATGATATGATGTGGAAACATTACGAAAGTGCTGAATTGCCAACTAACTTCCCTATACTGCAATTGGATAAAGTACGAATTCTTTCACTATCGCTTCTTAGCTAAACACTTAAGGGAATACTCGTGCTATTTCATAACAAACCGCAAGACAAAAACTTGTCCATCTTTTTTTATTTTGTTAGAAATGGAGTACGACTTTAAATTATACACCATTATAAAGGTACTTGTATGTAGATGTGCACAAAGTTAAAATAATCTTAATATTTTGACTTTAAGACAGGTAAAATTACATACAAGTTTTTCAATATTAACAACAACAAAATACACGGTCGCACAGAGCTGAATAAAGGATACAGAACAAGAGAAAGACAAAAAGCATAGCACCGACTTCATGTTTTTGTTTTGTAATATATATCGCTTGAATTATACCACGATGATAAATAAGCTTTTCTATTTCGTACCAAATAGCAAAAAAAAGTACTAGAAGTGTCTTAAAAGTACCAAAATTATTTAATACATTTGTGGTCGAATTTGAAATTTTCCTTATTTGTAAGAAAGTCTACTTGCCGAGGCATCATTAGAAATTTTATTGTTCGAATACATGAGTGTCGTGACAGCGAGGTTATATTTTTGACCAATATTATTTTTAAGGAATAAATTCGAAAATTTTATACTTTAATAAACACATTTTTGATAGATAGCTTGCTTTTTTTTGAATGGCCCACTTAATATAAACTTTCTTTTAGGACACTTTGTATAATCACTGAGAGCATTTAAAACGGAAATCGCCAGCTTTAATGCTGTATAGAAATATTTATTTTCAAATTTCGTTAAAATATGCCCTGAATAATTTGGTTTATTAACATTTAGGCACACGAAAGCTTACACGTTTCTTTTTATAGCTCAGTTGTATGTATTTATTTATTTATCTCTTAATGCTATAAGGTAAGAAAATTCTTATACAAAATATGACCACGAATTAAATTGAAATTTTTGTTTCCAACTTTTCTTGCAAAATTTAACAGATCTGAGGGATCAACTCCCATAATATGAAAATAGTATGTTTGTAACGTCGCACCTATCATATATGAAAGCATTTTATTTGAGTTTTTTATGAAAACTTCTATTTGTGGACAAGAGCGAGATAATTGATACTATAAAAGTTAAAAAACCTTTCTGGCGTATTTTTACACGTTTTACTTTTAATTTGAAGTATTAGCCCGTGCTTGTCGCAACCTTACTGTAGAAATGCCTATACGTATTGTAGATTTGGTACATTTGTAATATTTTTTACTGTCATTATTTTTTTTAAGTGTACGAAATCAAGTGGCACAAGACACGCACATATTAGACCACATATCTTCAACCAGTTTAAAACGAAAGAACAAATCATTGAACTATTTAAATCGATATTTTAACTTGTCATGATATACGAGTAAACATACATACTTATGTATGTCCATACTTCACTTACTAGTGAAGATGGTTATTTTTTATGGAGTATTTATCAAACTAATATTATATACATGCATATGTGTATACTTACTATATTTTTTGATTTTTTTATATATATTTGTTTGATAATAAAATCATAGGGGAAGATGTTCGGTTGTGGGCATCATCCGGTTATGGGCACCCCTGCATATCTTTTGACACTGGGTAAATGCGTCTGATCTGACAATTGTCGTTTGTGCGCCTTGTCAGCACGACCGAATCCCATCTTGAGTCAAACATCATTTTAAAGCTTATAAATTATGCTTTAATTTAAAGTACTTTTAAAAAAATGTAAGGGGGATTTTTTTTTTTAAAAAAATCAAAAGAATTTTTAAGTGTAAAAAATTTTGGTGAAAAAACATTTTTTTATTTTTGCACTCTACCCTGATAAAATGTTACATTTTTTTAAAAAAAGAATAGAGCAAAAAATTCTACATAAAGTGCTGAACACATTCGGTGCGAGCTGCGAGTGCGAGGGAAACCCGACCGAGATAGCACGAATTTCTCTATATGTTAGAGTAAGATGTAACATTAAGCTTTTATTAAACGTCATTTATAAAAGCTCTCGCAATGCGATAGAATTGATTCTATTTTTATTGCGATTTTTAAAAAAGAAGAACAAAACGAAACATAAAAATTTTAATAAATTGTTTTCGACTGAATTTTTTAATTTCCATTTGAAGTTTAAATAATTTTGAAAACAAATACGTTTTTTTTTTTCGCTTTTTGTTTTCTTTTGTTTTCAATTTTTAATAAACAAAATTTTCTCGCAACTAGTTGATTGTGTTTTCACGCACGAGGAAAAGTTCAAAAAATTGTTTGAGCAAAAGCTGTTTTCTCTCGCACTCGCAGCTCGCACCGAATGTGTTCAGGGCTTAAATCACAAAACAATTTCGACATTTGTTTTTATTTAATTTAATAAATTTGAAGTCATTCAAATGTTTGTAAATAAAAAACTAAATAAAAACTTTCAATATCATCTGTTTGTGAAAAATAAAAATTCAAAATTCTCACCCCGTCGCACAGTGCTGTCACTCCATACAACGGAACGGCATTTCCACAGTTTTGGTTCGATTTCAATAAGATTTACCATACTGATACATTTTTTTACGCTGTTTGCAGAAATGCAATTAATTTTCAAATGCAATGAATAGAAAAAAAGATATTCAAATAAATAAAACCAAGAAAGTTAACTGGAAAAAATTTTTGTGCATGCTTTTAGGCTGTAAAAAACCATATTAAAATTTTAATAGTTCAAAGTGCTTTTGACATATAAAAGTATGCTGTAAAAATCAAATTTAAAAAAATTCAAAAGCATTTGAAAAAAATTTTGTGGTGTAAATTTTAAAAAATCATTGATTTTTATGTAAATATGGGATATTCAGATAAATAAATATGTAAAGTAAACGGGGAAAAACGGCGTTGTGAATTTTTCCTATCTTAAATATGGAATCTGTACTATCTGTACGTTTTTTTTTCCTGCTCTAAAGAAAATTAGCATTTTCCGGTTTTTAATATTTGAAATTTTTTTTTATATCTTTTAAAATACATAACTTTAATTTGGCTAAAAAAATTTGCATACAAAAAAATATTAAAAATAAATAAATTGCTTTTGAGGTTTAGGAGAAGCACTTATTCTTAAAAAGTTCTGCGATTAGCAAATTTTCTTAAATGTTTTTTTTTTCGAAAAAAAGTTCGACTTTAACAAGCTGTAACACATAGAAATCACACTAGTTTTCAATAATTTTCAGGGGACTTCTTAATTGGACTGCTGTAGAATGGCATAAAAAAAATTTTAAATTTGGACAAAAATTTTTTACGCAAATGCCTTCTATAGCAGCACTGTGCGACGCTTCAATACCCCATACGAACGTTCGACTACATTCCGAGTGCGAATTTGGCTTTCGTTATAGAGACGTTCCATTTCGCCGCTTGCTTCGAGAAAAGGTGTTGCCAAATATGTCGTGTTTCGATAGCCGCAATCGCGTACCATTTTCCATTTTCGAAGCGATGCTTTATCCACGAACTATTAAAAATAGTTTGGTTATGTGTGGATCCTGGCCAACGACATACCAAACTAATAATTTTCAAATTTGCTGAAGACACTGCCTTTTCGATTGCGAAACACTTCAGGCTCATGACCGCCTGGCGATTGAATCCGAATATGCGTGCAATCAATAGAGCCGATGGTCCGGGGGAATTTTGCAATATCAAAGAACTCTTTGGCAGCAACAGGTAAATCATCCTGTGTGGAGGGCATTTGTATCATTTCAACAGATTTCATTGCAAGTGCCAAAGAAACTCGTTTTATTATCCGGCTAACGGATGCAACACAAACTCCCGCGAAATCAGCAATCGCCACATCCATGGAACCGAGTGCGTAAAATTGTAAAGCAATCAGCAACTGTGTAAGTGGTGTTATGTGGAGCGACCTGCTGAAACAATAAAAAACAATTAATAACTAGGAAATGGAACAGGTGCAGTGTTCCGCTTACCGCTGTTCACCACGAAATTTCAAAGAATCTTCAATGAATATTAATACGGTGGCGACTGCTCTTTTCTCCAAGCGAAAGAGGTGAACGAAGTCGACGTCATCCCATTTATCCATATTAATTCTGGGCAGAATTTTATATTGGTGGCGTTCACGGGTCAAATTCTCATCCTCTATCTCATCAAAGCGATCGAAACGATTTTGCAAATCCTGTAAATAGTCCAAATGTTCCATAATATCACAGAAAAAACGACGTGAAGAAACGAAATTCAGATTAAAATTTCCGAAATCTGTATGCTAAGGCTGGTAGCAACCCAACTTTGGCTTCCTCACTCAGAATACATTCTCACCGAGAATGAATCTTGCGAGAATTCAAAAATTGACATTCTCACCGTTAGCATGGATTGAAGAAAACGAAATTTTGCTAGCATCTATTCTCAATCGAAGCGAGAATGCAGTGAAGGATACGGCCCTTAATATTTGCGACAAACAAAGTTCACATTTGAAGCATTTCGAATCAGATTATAGCCATAAAAATAGTATCGTTATATTGTTGCACTTACGAAATTTGAGTTTTGCACAGAAAAACCGTTCATTTGACCGGTCGTGCAATGGTAAGGGAAGAAGCTTACGACATCTTCTATCAATATTTTTTTTTCAACCAAGTCATCAAGATTTCAGGTGCTTCTTGAATAATAGCAGGAATGATAAACTTAATTATATGCTAGAAATTAAAAGGGTCCAAGAGAACTAATCAAAGTCAAATAAAATGTAATGGTATATTTAATGAAAAATATTATGGCTTATATACGAGTACATGTTTTATAAATATTGTACAAAATTCTTACGCAAGATAAAAAGGTTTTCCAACTAAATATTAAATGTATAATACTAAAATCACTTTATGACTTCACATCATCAACTTTTTCCTGTTTCACAGCCTCCGCATCCATTTGTTCCATTGGTACTTGATAGCCTGTCTTCGGAAGATATTGTTGTTTTCTCGATGTGGGTCTTACCAAAATATGAGCCACGCAGGTACACAGTGCAACAATTGCAAAATACATAAAACTACGTCTGCCACCAAAACGTTTGAATGCCAAACCACCAACTAAAGAACCTATAGAATATCCCAAGCCATCATCCATACCAGCCATTAGGCCCTGTACTGTTGCTGATGTACCAGGTGGTGCCACTGCTGAAGCATATGCAACAATGCATGTATAGCAAAGCGCATAGGTGACGCCCTGGAAAAACAACTCAACACCAACCAAGTACCATGGATTGGGTATCCAAGAGATCAAAGCCAAACGTACAGCATAGAAGAAGAAGCACATGCTCATACAGTGGACGTAGCCAAGTTTTTTAATGATTTTACCGCTATAGAAGAAAAATGGCACCTCACCAAATAGACATTCCGCGGCAACAACACAACCTTCAATGAGCTTTATTTGATCCATATAGCCGGTGCTGGCGGCAACATCTTCCAAATGCCAAAACATAAAATAAATGATAAAAGAATCGATGATACCCGCAATTGTGGCGAATACCAAAAACACAGCAATGGCCGGATGTGTTATCAGACCGCAAACATCTTTGAAAATCGATTCGGATGATGTGAATTTCGGCAATTTCAATTTGGAAGCACTAAATATATCCAATCCGCTAAAGATGAACATTATGATTAAGGCGGGTGTAAAACTTTTTACAGCATCTGCAGTCCAGAGATCAACCACAATACCTGCCACTAGAGCGGTTACACCAAAACCAATGGTGCCCCAGACGCGTTGTGCGCCATATTTACTCTCTTCGGCCTCGCCAAGCATATCGAAACAAATCGCATCTGATATGGAATTGACGACATTAAAACCGATTGTGCCGATGCACATGAAGATCACAAAGAGCCAAAAGGTTGAAGTGCCATAGAGACAATCGTGTTGCAGTTCTGGCCTCAGAAAACAACTGCCATTGAAATTGGTAACGTTGAGCTTATCTACGTAGCTTGGAAGACACATATGCAGTTGCGCTGGCTGCATGACATTATTCGTTAGGCTTAAGTTTAAACTGCTATTTCCAGCAGTTTGTATATCCACAAAAAAGGCATCAAGCGTGGTGTCAGCACTACTATCGGTACATGTGGCCAAGCGGGTCATCGAGCAAAGGGACGAATGTGAAAAAAGCTAAAAATATTCAAATAAAATTGTATTCTTGAAATTTGTAGTATATGAATCATATTTAAACAAATAAACTAAAAAAAGGATGATAAATAAAAATTAAATGTAATTCTTCAGTTACCGCGAAAGCTTATTTGACTTGCAATCAAAATGTATATGGAAGATTCTACAAAAAATCCCTACTTTCGACTTAAAAAACCGTTTTTGGGCGAGTTTTTGTGCTGAAAAATTTGTAGTTCAGTTATTTTTTAACCGACTTCGGATTTTACGGCTATAGAAAGTAGAATATATAAACTTTTAAAAAATATTTACTTTCCAGAACAAATATTCCGCTCATTGAAAGTTACAAAAAACCAATTTCTAGAGGAAAAAATTTAATTTTTGGTCCAAAAATTTCTAAGAAGATAATGTTGGCCTAGTCATTCTCCACAAAAGTTGACTGAAGAACATCACAAAAAAATTAACAGTTGCGAAGTAACGGGCAGCCAAAGCGATTTGCCTTTTTTTAGTCAATTTTTCAACCGTTGATTGAAAACTGGCTGGGTTTTTTCCACTACCGATTCCTAATTATTTTTTTAAATCTTATTTATTTGACCACTTCTTTCAGGAAAAGGGCGGACAAAAACAAAACTACAATTTCGCACATATGGGCGCATTAATTTATTCGAACTTTTCAGTCAAATTTTGCAATGAACAACAACCGACGGCATAAATATTAACTTGGAACTTGGTTGTATGTTATAGCCTTATCAGACCTATTTAGTTTTTCAAATGAAGATATCATATAAAAAAAACATCTATTTTATCGTATCAGTTTGCATACCGGAGCTATATAAGTAGAATGGCATTTGCCGTATATTTGTTTAAATAACTAAATGTATTAGGTTTGCCGTAACCGCCCAAAAATTTGGATATTCGCCAAATTTTAAGATCGGAAAAGTGAAAAATATTTGTAGAAATTCGACCAAGGTACCTGAAGATAAAATAATATGACTTAAAATCTGGAAGGCGTCGAATCCTGCCTGTAATAAAATATCAAATTAAATTCTTTAATTGAGGTCTTTAAGAATTAAATATCATTTCATTAGCATTTTAATTCCTTTTCAGACTTAAAAAGGTGATTTTCACAAAAATGCTAAATTGGAGTATGTGGCGAAACAAAAAACAACTAGTAAGGGTGTTACCTTTGGCCTGGCCAAACATTAAATACCCTACACAGCAGTATTTTGAAAGTTTTGCTTATATGGGAGGTGCCACGCCCTCTTGTCCAAATTCACCCAAATTCTCAGAGTTTAAACTTATAGTTCTTAGCATTTGAGTGAAATTTGGTTGGATTATCTCAACAAATTTTTTCAGTATAGCGTTTTGAACCTTTTGCTTGTATGGGAGGTGCCACGCCCTCTTGACCTAATTCACCCAGTTTTTTCTCAGAGTTTAAACTTATAGTTCTTAGCATTTGCGTTAAGTTTGATTATCTCAAAAAACGCTTTTAGTATAGCGTTTTGAAGTTTTTGCTTATATGGGAGGAGCCACGCCCTCTTGTCCAAATTCTCCTGGTTTTTGTTCAGAGCTTGCGCTTACAATTCGTAGTATTTATATGTATTTTGGTTGCATTATCGTGAAAAAAACTCAAAAAGTTGCATTTGGAATACATTTTTTGTATGGGCGGTAGGCGTGTCCGTTGACCGATTTCGCTCATTTTCAATCCTTTGAGCTAGGTTTGACGACGAAAGCAGAGTTCTAATATTTCATTGAATTATCTCGCTCAGTTTTCCCAAAAAATTTATTTCCACGCACAGACCGCCAGACAGACGGACATGGCTATATCGACTCAGGAGGTGACGCTGATCAAGAATATATATACTTTTCTATATCTGCCACGCCTCCTTCTCTGCGTTACAAACGGAAGGACAAAGTGAATATACCCTGGGTATAAAAAATCTAGTAGTGAAGGGGGACTGATAAACATTGACCCCCGCTCCCGGATTTTCTCTCCACGCCTCTGATAACAGAAGATAGCTTAGATTCATCGTCAATAAGAGTTGATTTAACACTTAAATAACAATTACAAATGCTTATACAGCAAGAAGCAAAAATCTACATCATAAATCGCAAAAAAGAGAAAAATTTGGGAAAATATTTACATAATAATATTTGTTAACAACACAATAGATGAGTGCAGAGCTAAAAGAACCCTCTTGGCCGCGGGCTATGTTTGTTGCTCTAAAGAGGCGGTTAATAAATGACACAATCAACACAATTTGTTTTTTACGATCCTGTCTTTGCCCTTGCGCTTGTAACGCAGATAAGGAGGCGTGGTAGGTTTAAAAAAGTATATACATACATTCTTGATTAGCTTCACCACCTGAGTCGATATAGCCATGTCCGTCTGTCTGGCGGTCTGTGCGTGGAAATAAATTTTTTGGGAAAACTGAGCGAGATAATTCAATGAAATATTAGTACTCTGCTTTCGTCGTCAAACTTAGCTCAAAGGATTGAAAATGAGCGAAATCAGTCAACGGACACGCCTACCGCCCATACAAAAAATGTGTTCAAAACGCAATATTAGGAGCATCATTTGAGATAATCCAACCAAATTTCAACAAAACACTAAAAACAATAAATGCAAGCTCTGACAAATAACTAGACAAATTCGGACAAGAGGGCGTGGCACCTTCCATACAAGCAAAAGTTTCAAAATTATGTACTGAAAACTTTATTTCAGATAATCCAACCAAATTTCACTAAAACACCAAGATCAGTAAGAGCAAGCTCTGACGAAAAAACTTGGCAAATTTGGACTAGAGGGCGTGGCACCTCACATATAAGCAAAAGTTTCAAAATGTTATACTGAAAACGTTATTTGAGATAATCCAACAAAATTTCACCCAAATACTAAGGACTATAAATAAACGTTTTGAGCAAAAACTAGACGAACTCGGGCAAAAGGGCGTGGCACCTCCCATATAAGCAAAAGTTTGAAAATGCTACTCTGAAAACTTTTTTTAGATAATCAAATTAAATTTCACTCAGACACTAAGAATTGTAAATGCAAGCTCTGAACCGAACCCAATTTTATTTATTACTGACAGAATACCAGCCAAAACATATTATGACATTACTTTTGTCTCTATAAGAATTTTCAAAATTTAGTATGAAAATAAAAAAAATATTAGTAAATGCAAGGTAAAATTTTCGATCGAAAATGCGCCGAACTAAAGTTGAACGCAGAGGTATGGTTTCTTGGGCAAATATTCATAAAATTGAATGGGCTTTCACATAGGGGTGTAGCCGAGGTCGATATATGCATAAATAAACGGTATTAAGTACAAACATTTGAAAATATTCGTTTAAAAATAGAAAAACGATCCGTTTTCAAAATCGGCATGTGTTCCGATTTTGATTCTTGTCAGGATTGACTTCGGATGTCCTGAAAAGAACCCAACAAAAAACTCCGTTGTCCTCGAACCTTTCAGTTAAATTTTTTCAAGCGGGGCGTGTATAACTTTCTTTCAGTTGAAAAGGCATAATATATTTGATGTGACTAATCCGATTGGATTAAAATTGGTGCCGGATCGCAATCCCTACTTGCGTGGTTTTGTGTTGTTTGAGAAAAAATGTGACGTATGTGGTTTTTGAAATAGCGGATTCATTTAGATCTCTCGCAAAATTAGTGATTTCATAGCACTGTTCTTCAGTAGTGCAATATTGTATTCTATTAGATTATTTTTACTAATGGCTGTGATCATTTCACTTTTTTCGAAATTTGCAGTTGGGTTCTCTGATTATAAATAAAAATTCACAGAGATGTTTTAAGTGCTTAGCAGGGAGACCACTCATTATTAGTTTAGACATTAATGTCTCATCAAAGCTATATAAGTTCTGTACTCTCTAGCAAGTTATTTGTAAAATTAATGAAACTTACCTCATCCACACAAACATCAACATTTTCAGCGTTAAATGTCAAATTCCATGTATTCTCCAAGGCGATGGCATGCGTTTGTGCATTTGGTACAAAATAAAAGCCACCATAGGCCAGTGTCATGGCACCGATCAAACTAATAAAAATTATTTTGCGAAATTTCTAAAACAAAATACAAAAGAAAAAAAAGTATTGATTGAATTTGAGAAATTATTTTTTAACAAAACTTCGCTAATCAAATATATGATTGTGTTATAAAATCACTTACCGAAAAATAATCAGCAATAAAACCAAATACAGGTTTAGCAATAACATACATAACTGGCAACACTGATGTTATATAGCCCATCACTTCGGGTGATATACCAATTTGTTTCCCCAAAACAGAGAGTTGTGGTAAAATTGGACCCATAGCTAATGAATGAAAAATACTCTATAGATTTGCTAAAAAATAGATGCAGTAAAACTTACCAGCCATAAAGAATAGAAAATGTGCCTTAACAGGCAATAAGCGGCGGTTGATTTTGACCATTTTCGTTTCGGGTTTGTCGATTCACAGCAAATAATGCAAATATATCACAATCCTAGTTGGAAGTTGTTTTTAAATAACAGAAAACTGTATTCAAAAGTTATCATTAAGTTATCAATCACAGCTCCCAACTTTGTAGCATTTTGTGAGATATCTCGCCCACATGCTCTATCAGACTAATTTGCCAATAGACGTCAATTGAGTATTTTACCAGCAACAGACGACAATTTGCTTACAATCTTGCTGATAAGCGTTTACTTTAAAAGTTTTTTTTTTATCTCTCTGTTGGGTTGTTTTTGTCTCATCTAGTGCAATGCTAAGAGAAAATTTTGAAATTAATATGAGTTGTATGTGGTTAGTTATTGGCTTAAAGAAAAAACAATTTTAATTTTAGCCCTAATCAGAATCTAATTGACAACAATTATATGAGGTGCTGCTCAGTTGCGTAGCGTGGATATTTGTCACCCAGGGTAAAATTTATTCGTTACTCTTAAGGCGAGTTCCTGACATTTTAAATTTTCGAGCAATAAATTCTTAAAAAAATATTTTTATGAACCAAAAAATAATTTTCCGAATTTTCAAATTGAAATCACTAGCAAACAGTGGTATCTTTGAATTTTCTATCAATTTGTTACTTCTTAATACTGTGTTACAAGTAAAAAAACTAAAAATTGTATCAATAAAAACCCCAATAAACGCATGAAACTGAGCTTGTCGCCCAGGGTTCGGCTCTTTCAACCCCTACCCCTTAGCTACGCCACTGGCACTAGTCTTGTAAAGTAAAGTAAGATAACTAAAATATTATTTTACAATATACATACTAAGACATTGTTTGTGGTTATAATTGTGGCATGGATACAAACCAAAGCTGTAGATACCTATCTAATCTTGTTCTTACTCGTGTTTTATAAATGTTTTCGATAACCGTCTCTCGTGCTTCTTTTCAGCAACAGATTCTTGATATTCAAATAAAAGTGTGGATAATGTAATCTTTGTAAGAATAATTTGCTGTATAATCTCTTATCACATACATCATGTATTTGCATGAAAAGTATTTATTTTAAATGGGTGACATTATAATAAGATATGAATTTCTCGTTGTAGAGAATGTCCCATAATTCACGCAAGATTTGAATTTGCAGCCATTTGTGTGGCAAAGTATTTCCAACCAAAAGAAAAGAGAAAACAATTTGACAGGTGACAGTATAGGGCTATGAAGCACTATATGAAACAACAACGCTTTCTCATTGGTGAACAATATTTGAAAAATAAAGGAATTCAAAATATGGTCGGAATAACATGCTGTTTAAATGATAATATCGAATCAGTAAAAGAGGGTGTTGATAAAAGTACAGGAACATCGATTCAGCAACGTGTACAAGAAGCTCTCTACAGCGTATACTTACTAAAGATCTGCGTCTCCATGCTTACAAAGTTCAATTGACACAAGAACTGAACCCTATTGACCATGCACAGCGGAGAGCATTCGTTGAATGGATTAATGAACAACTAGAAGTGAATGCTGATTTTTCGAGCAATATCATCTTAAGCGAAGAATCTCATTTTAATCTTGATGGTTGATCGTCAAAATTGCCGCATTTGAGGTACAGACCACATGTGTTTGTCGAATAACAAATGCATCAATAAAGTTTCACTGATAGGTGTGGATTTTGAGCTGAAGGCCCAATAGATCATGTGATTTAACACCTTTGGATTTCTACCTATAAGGTTATTTGAAGTCAAAGGTATAAGTCCTATTACATTTTTACCTGGAGATTATCCCTAATTTTGGAATTTCATTACACTTTCTAAGAAATTCAACGTGAAATAAAAATGTTTCCAACGTTACAAGCAAAAGTTTCACAATGCTGTACTGAAAACGTTTTTTGAGATAATCCAACCAAGTTTCACTGAAACACTAAGGTCAATAAGAGCAAGCTCTGACGAAAAGCTTGCCACTAGACTTGACTAGAGGGCGTGGCACCTCCCATATAAGCAAAAGCTTTTAAACGCTTTTTGAGATAATCGAACTAAATTTGATTCAGACAATAAGAATTGTAAATGCAAGTTTTGAGCAAAAGCTGGGTGAACTCGGACAAGAAAGCATGGCACCTCCCGTAAAAGCAAAATTTTCGAAATACTGCAGTGTATTTAATGTTTGGCCGGGCCAAAGGTAGCACCCTTACTATTTTTTTTTTTTTTTTTTTAATCTTCTGAGGTTACATAATAGAAAAAGGAAGTTCTTTGCCATACAAAATTAAAAGCAGCTTGAAGCCCTATTATTTTACTTCAAAACCCAGTTTAAATTATATCGATATATTTTTTTTTCTTCGAATTATTCTAACCTGAAAAGTTGAAAAAGAAAAATCAAGTTTTTTTTTTTCGATAATTCAGCTTACGATATTTCGAAGACAAAAAAAGATATCGATATAATTTAATTGATTTTTAAAGTAAAAAACTATGGCCTCAAGCATCATTTTCAATCCTTCGAGCTAACTTCTACAACGAAACCTCTGTACAATATTTGATTTGATTTGGTTTATTTATGCGATTAGCTAGTACAACAAGATTCTTAAAGTAATCTTAATATTACAGCACTAGCTTCATGTTATGTGTATAATGGCATTCTGAGTAAAACTTAACATTTAATATTTTTAATATTGGGTGTACAACTTAAAAACCGGAATTATTTAGCAAAATTTGATGCTTTTTTGTGGAAAAATGTTACAATATATTTTATTCAAAGTATTGTCCATTGGAAGCTACAACATTTCCCCATCTTTCAGGCAATTTATGAATTCCATCCCAAAAAAATTGCGCCGGCTTGGCGGCCAAAAATCAATCTATCCAATTTCGGATGCCTTGCTCTGATGTGAAGCGTATTCCGGTGAGGGCATTCTGCATCGATCGGAACAAATGGTAGTCTGATGGTGCAAGGTCTGGGCTATAAAGCGGGTGAGGCGAAATTTCCCATCCATTGTTTTCCAGGTAATTTTTCACGGGTCTTGCAACATGCGGCCGAGCGTTGTCATGATGAAAAATTATTGCTTCGTGTCTGGTCGCATTTTCGATGATGGCACGCTTCAAACGTATTAATTGTGTTCGGTACAGGTCACCTGTGATTGTCTGGCCCGATTTCAACAACTCATAATATAACGGCCCCTTCTGATCCCACCAAATACACAGCATAACCTTGGCGCCATGGATATTTGGCTTCGAGGTTGATTTGGCTGGTTGGCCGGGTTTCACGTATGACTTTTTTGCGCTTGGGATTGTCATAATGGATCCATTTTTCATCCTCAGTCATAATCCGATGCAAAAATGATTTGTTTTTATGGCGCTCAAGCAGCATTTCAGACATACAGAAGCGCCGTTCAACATCTCTCGGCTTCAACTCATAGGGGACATATGGTTTAAGGTTTTTCGAACAAGGTGCTTCATTTGGTTTTCTCCATATGTATGGTCTGCCGTCTGATCCAAAAGTATTAATCTTACTTTTATTCAAGAAGAGGACATCTCTATTAAAGAAAAACGTTAGACCAAATGTAAAACATGAAGGTGGTTCACTAATGGTTTAGGGCTCTTTTCAGCAGCTAGGCCTAGAATACTCCATTTTGTTGATGGAAGAAAGGATCATAAAATTTATTTGAACATTTTAAGGCTAAATTTACTGCAATTTAAGGATAAACTTGGTCAATGTAGTGATATGTATTTTTACCAAGAAAACTATCTCAAACATATTCCTTATAATATGAGATCATGGATTCAATAGAACTGTCCCAATATATTCGTAACACTGGCGCGGGGTCCAAATATAAAAGTTAACAAGTGTGCGGCGGTACACTTGAAAAAAATTAAAGTTGGGAGCCGGCCACTGGCTCCATGTCCTTCTGAAATTAATTAAGTAACACGAATTTAGTTTTTGACAGGTTTATTCCCTATTCGTACCGATGCCGAATTAAGAATGATATCCTAAAAACTAAATAAAAATAAGCTAGGCTAATTCCTTATACTAACGTAATATAAATCTGCTGAATCCGCGATTCCCACGTTGTGGTGCGTTGACGTGGCCATAACGACGTCGCAGTCGCGCGTGTGGATCACGTTGCATACAGCAGACGCTTGGTCAGCAAGAATGAAAGGGAGTTGGCTTTGCTAACGTGTTAACTGTCCCCCCTTCAAATATCTGCGTCCCGCAGATTAGCATAAAAAGTGGCGGGATCCTTCGGGGCTATCTTTATTTCAGGGTTGACCTGATCCTTGGTGATATTTTGATGCAAGCCGGGGATCTTGACGTCTGCAGTCACTTTTCTCCAGATAATATAACAGGCTGTGGCTATAGCTAACAAAATTAATGCCTGTATGGCGGTGGAAAGGTGAAAATTCGCTCCGAGGGTACTGAGGCGCTTGATGTTATCCAGGCTCACTTCATCAACGTACTCTAAGTTTAACTTTAGGCCGTGATTCGTCAGATTAGTCAAGACGGACGGCAATGCTTGCAATTTCTTGGCTATCGTGCTTGAAAAATTTCGGCTACCAATGCTCACTGTTTCGTTGTTTAGTTGAATAACAAATGTGCCATTTAGGACTCTTTCCTGATTTTCTCCTTTTATCATTCCTCTGAAATTAGTTAGAAATATGGTGTTGTCGTTAATGAGTTCAATTGTTTCTCCATTGTCGGCTTCGAAGTGACATCTTGCATTTCCTCCTTTGATAAGTTTTGGTAGGCAATCGTCTTCAGGTAACTTCTTTACTGAATTTCCTTCACAGATTGTTGCGTTGTTAATTGAGGTGCAGCTACCCGCAATTCCAAATGTCTCGTCCTCGCTTACCAAGAATTCCTTATATTCGAGATCCACTCGCCTGCCCTTTAATGATGCGGCTCTTGCTAGCAATAGCCGATAGGCTGTAGGTTTCACCTTTGGTACGGAAAGCAGGTAAATGAGAGTTGTTCCATTCGAATAAATTGACGGCTTAGCGTACTCCATTGCTTCAACCAGGTTCTGATATGGAAGTGTTTGTTCCTCAAATATCACCCGTTCGATTTCAGACTGGTCCAACAGATTGGTGTTGACTATTCCTGTTTTCGCCATTTGAGAGGCTCGTACAATTTCGGATATTTGCTCCTTCAGGACCAGGACCTTGCTAGACAAAAAAATCTCAAGGCTTGCAGCATTAATACCCTTGTCGATGTGATTCGCGTAGCTTGCTATATCGTTGGCTTTTTGGACAGCTTCCCGTGTAGCATTAAAGAGTCTTCTGTTTATTAAAAATTGGTTGTTGTTGTTATTTACCAGGTCGTCCTGGCTACGTAGAATGCAATCCCAGTCCGTTGCGTCTGGCGATCCAGCAATCCATTTCCACGCTGACCCAATCCAGTTTATGGAGCGACTTTTCCGTATCCTACCCTTTTGTAGCTCGTCAAGGCGAAGTTTTGTTTGGTTGAGGTGGAATTCGATGATAGTCTTCATTGGATTTTGGTCCAAGTCATGCTCAACGGCATCTGATATTTCGGTGATGATATTGTTAAAGTGTTCCAGATCTATGGCGTGCACCAACTTGAAGTGTCCATTAATTATCCATCCGCTTCCATGTTGGATAGTGACCAGCGGAGAGTTATAATCCTATACGTCGAATGCGGAGACCCCAGCAATTATGAGCAGCCTAACTTACCATTATGGAAATAGGAAAAATGTTAATACAATAAGGTTTTAAATTTACAGATAGCTTTAAGGTGTGTCCCTTCAAGAGAGATCTATATTTTTACTGAGTCGTCACAGCGACTTTTTAAGTTAAAATTTTTCTTATTTAATTACATATAAGCAATTTTCTTAGGGAAAAGTGGTTTTAACTTCATTATTTTGTCGCTTCCCGTTCTAACGCAACCACTTCTAATAGACTTCAATTTTACAGTTACATTTGCCACTTGTAATTACCAGCAAAATTTAAAATTTTTCCTTTAATGAAATTAATCACCATTTTTCCCATTTCATTACAGTATGGTTAGCACTAATTCCTTTTTTATCTTAAACTTCTAGTTTTATACCTTAAACCTTCTATTCTTTTATACTGTTACTTTTACCTTACACAAGTAGGTAAGTAATTTTTCGCAAATTTTGTGGCTCTAACTTATTAAAAAATTGAATATTATTACATGTCATATTATTATAGTTTTATTACGGTGGAGTCCCCTCCTTTTTATCGTTCTTTTTTCTTTTTACCTATTGGTATTTTTAATATGGGCTTTATGGATCCTTCTTCCCCCATCCGTTGCCACTGTCACCCTATTATCTCTACTGACAATTTCTCTCTTATAGAGTGGCTTCTGCTTAGCCCTGATTTGCTTATTCCTTACATACACAACATCCCCTTGGTTGTATTCTTTTGGGTCTTGCCTTCTCCTATTCATTCGTAAGTTGCGTACCTCCTGATTTTCTCTGATTTGAGCTCTAACATTATTGAAAACTCTGTCACGAAAATTAGTTAAATTTTGATAATTTATTCGCTGTGTTCTATTAAAAAAGATATCGCTCGGTTTCTGTTTGGTTAAGGAATGAACTGAATTGTTATAACGATCTACTGCAATATACAGTAGTTCTTTTGGACTTGTATTCCTTATTTCCCTCTGGAGGCAGCGATATATCTCAATAATGGTCGAGTGAAGTCTTTCTATTTGTCCGTTGACTTCACTCCTTTGAACCGGGGTTTGATAAAGTTCCACACCTAGATTTCTTATGTATTTAGAGACAGTTGGACTCATAAAACCTTTCTCGTTGTCTGTAACTATCATTTTTGGGACCGTGAAGTAGTGTAAAACCTTTGCAAACTTGCTTCGCAGGTGCACCGCAGATTTATTCCTTAGGTGAAAAAATTTCGCAAATTTAGAAAATTTATCCACACAGCTTAGAAATTTACTACCCTATAATTCAAAAATATCTACGTGTAGAATATCGCAGGGGTTATTGGGAATGGGTGTGTTTTTCAGTTTTGGAACGAACGGATGCCTATCGTACTTATTTAATTTGCAGACCTCACAGGCTCTTGTGTAATGCCTTATACGACTTGACATTTTTGGGAAATAATAATTTTCTAGTATTTGTACCCTATTCTCTAGAGGATTTCTATGTGCCCTTTTGTGCTCTGCCTCAATTATCCTGCGTTTTCTTCATTGGCGATATCTTCCACCAACCTTTGAGTTATTCTTACCTTATAGTAGAGGAAATGTTCGCAATAGATATCTTGAAGCAACTGAATGTGATTTTCAGGTATTTTTATCCCATTTATTACTGACGGATTTAGCCTGGATTTCAAGACTTGAATCAGTATATCCTTTTCGATTCTGTCCAACGTTACAAAGTGGCGAGTGTAACCATGGTGAGGATTAATGTAGCTAAACAGTTGATTTCCCTCTCGAATGACGATTTGATTCTTAAATACGTTCAATGGTGCCTCAACGTGTGGTATTAGGTCACTTGCATCCTGATCGGCGCTATGTATTGTACCTTCACTTGCAGATATGGTTTCTGAAGTACCCTCATTAGCCGCAACCACACTATGATTTCCCTCTGATGCTGTGTCTGTACCAGAATTTGAAAGGATATTTACCTGAGTCTTAAGCCTCGATAGAGCATCTGCCACCAAGTTTGATTTACCAGGTTTGTAAATCAACTCGTGGTTGTACTCTTCGATCCTGGCTTTCCAGCGCTTTAGTTTTGCATTGTAGTTTCGGTTTCCCAGCGCGAACGTCAATGGTTGGTGGTCGGTATAAATACGGATTTTCTTTGCCCCATAAAGATAAGAGCGCAGATTATCTAGTGCCCACACAATAGCTAGCATTTCCCTTTCGTTTGTAGCGTAACCTTCCTCAGTTCTACTCAGTGATCGCGATATGTACGAGATAGGTCTGTCTTTACCATGTTCGCCCTGAGACAAAACCGCCCCTATTGCATAGTTCGATGCGTCGGTAGTGAGGTTAAAAGGTTTCTCAAAATCAGGGAATGCTAGCACGTCAGCAGAAATTAATAATGTTTTCAAATCGTCAAAAGCCTTGAGTCCATTTGTATCAAGAACAATTTTAACTTTTTTGGAAGCGTTAGCTTTGACTTGGGCATACTCGCCCCTAGTTAAATTTGTCAAGGGTTTTGCCACTTTCGCGTAATCACGTATAAACTTCCTATAATACGAAGTTAGTCCGAGGAAACTTTTAAGTTCCTTTAAACTTTTTGGGGGAGCAATATTTTGGATGGCAATCACCTTCTTTTCATTTGGCCTTATTCCATTAGCAGTAACTATATATCCCAAAAACTCGACTTCATTTTTCATGAAATGAGTTTTATCAAGATTCACCCTTAGGTTGGCTTCGCGTAGCCTTGAAAATATAGTCTCGACATTCCCAAGATGTTCGTCTTCCTCCGTACCGTATACAATGATGTCGTCAATGTACACGTAGCAAATTCTACCGATAAACTCCTTAAGCACGTCGTCTATCATCCGCTGAAAAATAGCGGGCGAGTTTTTCAAACCAAAGGGTAACCGGAGAAATTCGTATTTACCGTTCATTGTGGAAAACGCCGTCTTGGGGACATCGGACATTTTCATTGGAATTTGATGGAAGCCCGAGGTCAAATCCAATGTCGTAAAATATCTTGCCCTGCTAAGGCTGGCCAATGTGGAGTTAATGTCTGGTATAGGGTAGGTATCGGGGACGGTGACGGCGTTCAATCGTTTAAAGTCGATCACCATTCGGTACTGTTTCTCCCCATTTGGCTTAGGTTTCTTCGGCACTACCCAAACTGGGGAGTTATATGGACTTCTTGAGCGTCTGATAATTCCTTCGTCAAGTAATTCCTGCACCTGCCTTTCTACTTCGGCCCTCATGCTGGTAGGATATGGATAGCTTTTGGTGTAAATCGGCTCATCAGTCGTGGTCTTAATTTCAGCCGTGACTGTTGTGCCTGCAATCTCTTTACCGTTTATTGGTCCGAAGAGGGGTTGGTGCATGTTTATAATGTGGTGTAGTTTTTTTTGCGTGTCCTTGGAAAGACTATTATCCAATACTGGGTAAACTTGTTTAGATATTTTTTCAAGAAGGGGTATTTTTATATTGGGGCTTAGCATTAAAAGATTTTGTTTTCTATCAATTACTGCTTCTAATTCTTTAAGGGTTTCGTCACCGATTAATCCATCGAAAGCAACAAGTCCTGGCAAGACATAAAATGTAATAAGGGTATCATTTCCAGCTTTTTGGAAGAACCTGCCCTCGACTTTTTCAGATATTAAGACTTGGCCCCCAGCGGATTCAGCGGAGAAAGATTTGGGCAACTTAACGCTATTTTTTGCAAGACGTGGATTAATAAAATTTTTGTTAGCACCAGTGTCCACAAGGAATTTCCACACTGTGCCTTCACTGCCTACGTATTCTATGTAAGGTACGCTGGATAGGCCCCGTCCATAAAATTTAACTGATCCATCTCCACGTTTGCTGCGACACTTTCCGCATAGCGGGTTTCCTCCCGATCCTGCTCAAGGTATTTGTTGTCTGTCGTTTGGATGTTAAACATCCTTTGATGCTTTGGACGATAATTGTCTGACCCATACCTCCTTTTGAAGGAATTAGCTCGTGGCCTGTTCATATAATTTACCTGTCGAGATTGTCCGGAATGGTCAACCTCCATCTTTATCGCCGGCCTAGGAGCGTCTGGTCTTAAAGGAATGGACTGGTGATTATTTCCTGACCAGCCACCTCGTCTGATCTGATCGGTACCGGCAAATTTCCTTGGGAACAGTGTAGGAGGGATATCCCTATTCGTCATCTGGTTTATGGGTATTGTAACTGAGTTACGCGCAGCTGCATTGTGTAATGGATAACTCCTGTAGTTCAGGTTCTGAATATCCAAGCACAAGGTATAAGCCTCCGGTAGGCTCGTTGGTTTCTGGACAATTATCATTCTTGAAAGATCCCCATTCAACCCCCTTATGAATACATCAAGCGCTCGGTTGCGATAAGTCTCCACCAATGCTTGCATTGTTTCCAATGAATGGTTGTCCGATTTGAGTTTATTTACTATAAGGGAAAACTGGTGGTTCACTCTAGCGTAAAATTCATCTAAGCGCGATGCTCCTTGCACCAGCTGACCCAGCTGGTGTTCCAGGGTGCGGATGTCCCTCTTATCCGCGTAGTGCAAGGACAGGCACGATTTCATTGCCGGCCAATCATCGTCTAATACATGGTTAGAAATCAAAGCTTTATTAGCGTCCCCCCTAATTTTTCCTCTGATACTTTTGATGATTGCCCTATAGATTGGCTTCGCACGTACGATTTTATAATCATCTAGTATGCCCTCGACCATATTGACCCAGGACATGTACTGAGCCTCATCCCCCTCGAAGGCCTGCAACTCTTTTACTGCATCAGGGAGCCTACGAATTTCCTTAAGCTCCTCCTCTGAGGACGGCCCTCGCAATGGTGTGGGAGGTAGATCCCTATGGGCAGCTGAACGCGCCTGGTTTGATTCTTCTAGCTCGCGAATTCTAGTTTCCGCCCTCCTTAATTCTTGCATGAGCGACCCGACAGCGTCGGTTAGCTCAGTTACAGAATGGGTCAAAGCATCCATAGTTTTTTTTATTTAAATTTTTTTCTTAGGTATTCAAAAAAGAAGTAAAAGGAGATGACTCACCGAATATACTTATAACGTTTCTATCCTTGAAATAAATGTCTCTATGTTTTCTTACAATTGTAGCATTTCTTTCCTTTAGTTTTTTTGAAATTCCTCAAGTTTTTCTGAAATTAAGAAAAAAAAAAATTTTATTATTTGCTATTACAATACCGTGTTCTTATGGTAACGGCGACATTTAGTCTCGGTTATTGCCGTGTTATCCCGTTTAGTTGTCAACAAATCAATTGTATTCAACCGACTAGGGCACAAATCGCAATTCATATTTATCTTTAGCGATCTCCAACATGTTCTCATGTGAATGTTGGAAAGTAGCGGAGGCGGAATGTTACCCGTGTTCCCATGTGTACGAGTAACTTCGCCCAATGGACGCACCAAAACCTCCGTGGGCGCTACTATCGCACAGAAAAAATACCCGAATCAGAGCAAAAAATGCGAATTAAAATTATTTAAATTTCCAGGCGTTGTTTTAAACACCTCACAAAAACTGGTAAACTGTAAATAAAGTTGCCAAGCTTTCCGCCGGGGACTTGAAACCACCACGATTACCATTTTAGCGGAAAGCCAAACAAATCTTGTGTGCACCGACCCTGCCGCCATGCTTGTGTATTAGAAAAAAAAGAAAAAAAAAAAATAATAAAAAATAATAAATAAATAAAAACAAAAAAAAAAGTTTTGAATAAACCGCAGGAATAATTTTAAATTTGATTTAATTAATCTTATTGGTTCCCGGTGGCAATAGTGGACAATGGTTAGTCACTGTGGCTCAATTGTTTACTTATTTTGTCACATTCACCTTATTATTTTCCCCAACCAGAGGTCCTTACCGTGGGTCGGGGGATTCTCTGGTACCCCCCAAAATATCAAGCAAAGGTACCATCACTTTTTATTTGCCACCGCGCACTAGTACACTGATTGCCACAACCCTGCCATCGGGATTTCCAATTCTCAATAACACAAAAACACAACTGGATCAGGCACACACAAACCGTTTTTTGCCACACTTTTTTTTTTTTTTTTTAAAAAAATTTATTTATTATTTGCACGAAACCTCTTTGAAATACTTTTCTCGCAAGTATTTCATCACTTTTATTTTCTCAAACAAAAAATAAAAAAAATTTCATTTATTTTATTTTTAATTGTTATTAGGATATTCCTCCAAAGGATAGCCTAAGGAACCCGCCAAAGGATTTTTGGCGGGTCCCTGCTCGGGCGCCAGTTAACAAGTGTGCGGCGGTACACTTGAAAAAAATTAAAGTTGGTAGCCGGCCACTGGCTCCATGTCCTTCTGAAATTAATTAAGTAACACGAATTTAGTTTTTGACAGGTTTATTCCCTATTCGTACCGATGCCGAATTAAGAATGATATCCTAAAAACTAAATAAAAATAAGCTAGGCTAATTCCTTATACTAACGTAATATAAATCTGCTGAATCCGCGATTCCCACGTTGTGGTGCGTTGACGTGGCCATAACGACGTCGCAGTCGCGCGTGTGGATCACGTTGCATACAGCAGACGCTTGGTCAGCAAGAATGAAAGGGAGTTGGCTTTGCTAACGTGTTAACTTAAATGATATTAAAATCTTGTGGAATTATCTGGACGCAAAAGATCGCCAGCACAAGATTTGTTTAAAAACTGAACTGAAAAGGGTATTCATGGAAAATGGGAAAAAATTTATCCGAGCTATTGTGAAAAACTAATTCAAAGGATGCCAAAAGGACTAAACATGACAAAAAAAAAAACAAAATAATGTACACTAATTACTGAACTCATGAAAAAATAATAATTTTGTTAAGGTGTACGAATTTGGCTTTGGTACTGAATATGCTTGATTTCTGTAACTTTTTATTTATTTTCAAAAAAACGGAAAATTTCAAGTTTGGTTTTTTGTTAAAATTGAAGGATTAAATAGGCTATTTAAAAATGTACTTCAAATTTATTAAGTTATTTTTGCGAACTTAGTTTTGGGGCATCGAAAAAAAGTTTGTTTGGTGTACGACTTTGGCTTGGACCTACTGTAATTGTATTTTCTTTGTGAATTTTACTGACCTTAAAACGGTGTGTGGAAGAATTTTTTTCATTTGAATGGATATGAGCCGAAAAAACACATTTTAGCAAACAGAACGCTTAACAATGGTAAAATCCGATATTTCTTTAGGTGCGCAAGTTAAAATCATAAAGCTGAACACTGAATCAAAAGAAAATGTCAAACAATAAAACAGATTTTTTGAAGTAATAAAAACTGATTTTTTGCATTAGGGGAGATGTGTGTACCTTGGTCCGCTTTTTAGTTTTTTCAGTGTGCTGGATTTTCCAAAAAAGTTTCTTTAGTTTTTTGATCAAGTTATATTTCTACAATGCTTGCAGCATCAAATGACGTGACAATGATATTTCTATGTCTAACCATTGGGTAGAAATATTACTTTTTCCGTTGTAATCTCAAACGGTCCAAGGTACACCATGCAAGTGTACCTTGGACTATTAAAAATAAAAGAGAATACATTGTATTTTGGTAATAAATTATGAAAGAACCATTTATTATGTAATCAAAAGTAACATTTTTTTCAATAAAAAAAAAAATTAATCATAAACAAAAATTATAACACAAAAAAGTGCATTTAGTAAAAAACAATTAATTAAACAAAAATGGTTGCAAATAAATACATTAATCGCGTAAATAATAATAATAATATTATATTGAGAGGCGATTATGGTTTCCTGGTTGCCCGTCGAAAAAGCTCGCCGGTCAATAAGCTAGGTCCAAGGTACACACAGACAGCATGCTTTAAAAACTGTCAACACCCATAACACATGTTAATGAAAATACATCTAAAACACACTAAAAGCTTAAAACAATAACTAAACTTCCTTCCTGATGTTGTAAAACTGAAATATTTCAAGTAAGTTCCTCACAAAACGTTTCGTAGCTTACTCCAAAAACAAATTTTTACACACAAAAAACACTTTTTCCGTCGCTTTTTACACACGCGTACAGCTTGACGGTCTGAAGTCTATTTATATGAGTCACCGGCATGAGTGGAAAATTTCATAGAAGAACATTATCGTACACGTGCAACTGATGAGTGGCAACCGGCACTCGGACCGAGGTACACTCGGACCAAGGTACACACATCTCCCCTACTTACAAATTGAAACTATTGACTATACAGCTTGAACTTAAATACACTATTTTAAATTGGAAATTATTCAATTAAATTTTGTATAAATATTGAAGAAAAATAATTAATTCTATACAGAGCAAAGTTTGCTTCTCTACAAGTTTGTCTGGTAATTAACTAAATCGCAGTCATCCTCAAATTCATCCAACAACAATGGTCAAAATAGCCGTCTTCGTTTTCCTGATCATTGCATGCGCAATGATAGTCACCACCGCTGGTGTTAGAGTTCGTGTTAGACCCTGTGACGAGGTCTGCCGTCGTATTGTACCCGAGAGGCACTCGTGTTGCAAAGCTCATAGAACCAGAGGTTACAGGGATTGCCGTGGCGGTATGCACTGTAATCGTTAAGTGCTGACTTTTTTTTTTTTTTTTTGTAACCGAAAATGGAAAATGACTTTTAATAAAAAATTTAATCATCCAAAAAAAAAAAATTTTTGTTTTTATACAGAGAGATAATGACAAAGGTAAGTATGTTTGTTAGGACGGATCGAATGTTTTTACCGGTCTGGCTCAGCAAAAATCGTAAAGTTTGTTTAATTTGGAGAAACTTTGCCGACGTAAGCATATATTTTTAGTACAGTTTAGCCCCCCGATAATTACAAAATAGATATATGTACATACATACTCCCATAGATTTTTATTAAGCCTAGGAAAGTGAGGAATTTTCTGCGAAATAATAAAAGTGTATTTTTTAACCGGATTAATCTTAATTGATGCATTAAAAATAAAGTATGAAAAGTCCATTGCGAAATTGTGTCCGCATAAAAAGGTATTCAGGGTCAAAGGTTGCAAAAATTTGTTTTTTGTAAATATCTACATAACAATTACTTTTACAAAATATAGTGTTTTCGCACAACTTGTAGTTTTGGAGATATCCTAATAGATTAAGAGCTGATCATGAAAAAATGGAAAATCTAGGTGTAGTGGAAATGTTAATGGGAATCGTTAGCAAACCTTAAAAAACAGCTTGAAGCTCTTTTATTTTACTTGGAAACCCAGTTTAAATTATGTCGATATATTTTTTCTTCTTCAAATTATTCTGACCTGATAAGGTGAAAAAAGTAAAAATCCACGTTTGTTCGATATTTCAGCTTACGATATTTCGGAGACAGAAAAGATATCGATATAATTTATACTGATTTTTAAAGTAAAAGAATTGGGCCTCAAGCATCATTTTCAATCCTTCGAGCAAAATTTCACAACGAATCCTCTGTACAAAATTTCGTCGAACTACCTTAGTTTTCCGGTGAAAAATATTTCCATAGACACACAAACATCCATATATGAAGCACTCCATGCCAAGTGTACCAGCTCAAAATTTTTTTTTCTCCGATTTCGCTCAAATTTGGCAATATGGTATGGTGTGCAAAAACAACAATCCGGGAGGATTTGGTCCTAGTACCATTTGTTGTTAAAATACAGGGTGTTGAAGTTGCCTTTTTTAGTAATTTTCATGAAAAGAATGTTTTTTCAAAAATTTATAGCTTACACTAAAAATTGTAAATTGATAAATTTAAGTTACTGGTCCTATTCATTTTAAATTGTTCTTTTTATAAAAAATATTTCTTGGTGAAAAAATTTTTTTTTCAGCAAAATTTTTTACACTTAACACATTGGCTGCCATGGCTATTGATTTCAATAGCCAGTACAGTTTCATTCAGGCTTGTGGCTATGGATTTCCATAGCCAGTAGTTTTTTGTTATTTTGCCTCGTCATGAAAAATGCATAGTCCTAGAAACAAAATTCAATACCAAACGAAAAGCGTAGTACCACTCTTAGAGCTAAGTGAACTTGTAGAAACGCAACTAAACACCTAACAATGACTGTTATTTCAAATAAAACATGAAAATAGAAAAAAAAAATTTTGGCACCCTGGGAAACAGTACGAAAATTGGTCTGGCAGTCAATGTGTTAAAAATAATTTTGAATTTTTTTTAAAAAAACCCCATTTGATTTTTTTTAAAACTACTTTAAATTAAAGCATAAGCTTTAAAATGATGTATGACTCAAGATGGGATTCGGACGCTAAATGGGAAGTTTTGGCTTTTGAACGCCCGCGGAAGGCAAAAATTTTTTTTACTGAAGAGGAAAGCATCTTAAGAAAAAAGTGTACTAGGCAAAAATACTTAGAATCGTCTAAGCAATACGTGTTATTTTTTTGGATTTTTGTTTTTGGATTCTTTTTTTTTAAATAATTTTTGAAAAATTACGGAAAAAAAAATTTTTTTTTTGAACTTTCCAAAAAACTCCAAAAAATTTCACACTTATTTCCTTGATGATTCTAAGCATTTTATGCCTAGTACACTTTTTTCGTAAGATGCTTTCGCCTTGAGTAAAAAGAGATTTTCGCCTTCCGCGGGCGTTCAAAAGCCACAAACTCCCATTTAGCGTCCGAATCCCATCTTGAGTCAAATATCATATTAAAGCTTATAAATTATGCTTTAATTTAAAGTACTTTAAAAAAAATCGAGGGAAGGTTTTTTTAAAAAAAATTCAAAAGTATTTTTAAGTATAAAAAATGTTGGTGAAAAAAAATTTTTTTCACCAAGAAATATTTTTTTATAAAAACAACACTTCAAAATAAATAGGACCAGTAACTTAGATTTATCAATTTACAAACTTTAGTGCAAGCTATAAATTTTTGAAAAACACCCTTTTCATGAAAATGACTAAAAAGCCAACTTCAACACCCTGTATTTTAACAACAAATGGTACTAGGACCAAATCCTCCCGGATTGTTGTTTTTGCACACCGGACCTAACATATTGCCAAATTTGAGCGAAATCGGAGAAAAAAAATTTTGAGCTGGTACACTTGGAATGGAGTGCTTCATATATAGATAAAGTTTTCATAAAAGTTTAAAAAATTTTGTATGAGAGCTCCGCTTAAGAGAGCTCGTAGGGTGTTTAGCCAAGGAAAGAAATGTTCAGCTTTGAAAAATAATAGGGGTCCGTCATGCATTATAGATACCCACAACCCTTCCAAACTTATTTTCACACAATTTTACACATTTTTAAATGGTCCGAATAATTTAAATTTTTAGGTTACGAAATATGTACTTTCAAAAATAAGAGAAATTTTTTCGTAAATCTAAAAACCCTATTTTACATCTTGCCGCCTTGGAAACTAAAAACAGATGATACATTTTTGAGGAAAACAATTTATTTAATTTAGATATTTTCTGCTATTTTGGTAATTAAAGCTGCGAATAACTGCAAGGGGATGTTTTGGTCAATTTTCAAAAGAAACGTTTTTTTGCTCTTTAAAAATTTGTATCCGGGTAAGGGACACCTATAAAAATGCATTAAGAATTAGAAAATATGAAATAAAAACCCAATGACTGTACGTAAACAGAAACCTTCATTCATTTATCGTTACATACTTAAATGCCGATACTGGACACTTGCGCTCGATTTGGGTACGAAAAAGGATTGTCCCGTACTCGGATCATGATGTGCCCCACACCGGAAAATATCACTTTTTCAGCAATGTCATTTATACTTATTTGCATAAACACATTTCGTATCATAAAGAAGATATAAGACACTAAATGCTGACGCATAACACTTCAAAAATATAGCACTTTGAAACAGATCATAAAAAACTATTCACATTCCAATTACTATAATAAGCAATTGACAGTAGTCAGATTGGTAATATTAATTTTGTATGACAGGAAAAATGAACTGTCCCGTACTCGGAGGTGTCCCACAACTAGTGACTCTCCCCTTTAAATTTTAAACTACATACATATTTTGGAATAGTTTTCAAACTTTTCTGGAATAAATTTCAGCCAAATAAATTTGATACCAAAAAAGTTTGAAAGCAATACTGAAGGAAATCAAAAGGAACAAAAGTAAACCATAATTTTTTAGTGTAGAGTAGAACGGGGCAATGTCGTGCACTCAACTTTGACATGCTCGTAAATCCGTACATCTCAAGGGAATGCAACGAGTAAGCATCCGATCGAAAGATAATTTCATTAGTTACATCCATGTGTAACAACATTTGTGTAGCGAGGAATTGTGTTTGTGTAAGTGAATGTGCACGACATTACCCCAATGGTCGTTTTAAAGGTCAACTTCGATAACTTCAATAGAC
The DNA here is from genome assembly GCA_951812925.1 of Calliopum simillimum. Taxonomy (NCBI): domain Eukaryota; kingdom Metazoa; phylum Arthropoda; class Insecta; order Diptera; family Lauxaniidae; genus Calliopum; species Calliopum simillimum. Next base: position 43,761,735 of record OX638370.1, read on the forward strand.
GGCAACACTGTTGCTAGCAAGTTGAAAAAATTTTATCGGTGAATAAAAATTACAATTTTTTACATAAATTAAAGAACAAATAATACTGGCGTATCAAGCAGTTGATAGTTTTCGATGGACGGCACCTCAAATTCATTAAGTTCATTTGATTCGTTAGTGAATTCGGATTTTATTACAATGCAATCATTTCTGGCGAAATAGTTGTGAGTACAAAGCATAATTTAAGAAAGAAAACAAAAAAGGAAAAATTTTGAGACTCCAAACCGTAGCTGTCAAACCCTAGACACACGTTATTGTGCTGCGGTAACTGTTATAAAAATTGTGCTTTTGTTTCGAACTGTACAACCACAATCCGCTACACTAGGATCAGCCTAAAAGAAGTAAAGAAAATTTGCTCCTTTTCTTTTCCAACTAAATCTGCCATTAAGTGTAATGGTGATGTCGTCACCTGCAGCAATGCAGCTTAGGGCTACATTGAGTCGTAAGCGAAAACTGTTTGACAAAATCGCAGGATTGAGCGAAGAAGGACAAAGCACTAATGCATCTGATCCTCTAGTTGATAGTCCTTCAATTTTCGAGGGCGTAGCAAATATACAAAGTAAAACTGATTTTAGCAAAAAAACAGACAATTCAGAAAGTGACATACAAAATCTTCCGCCAAAAAAAAAAACAAATATGTCTAACAATGAAAAAGAAAAAAAATCTCCTAAAGCACAAAAAAGTCAGCAAAAATTAGCGGTTGAAATTTTGCTTAAAGAACAAAGCAAACAGATTGACGACGATAGTAATCCACACAAACAACAGAATCTTCAAACTCAGAGTCAACGTCTACTTTCTCAGCAACAAAATCCTCAAACACAGCATCAGCAACATCAAAAAGAATACCAGTTTCATCACATACAGCAACAGCAACAACAAAAATCTCAGGAGTTACAAATACCACTACATTTAGATGAACAACAATATGATCCACATAAAGAGAATCAATTTCAGCAAGAGCAGCAACAGAAAACATTAAACAATTACCAATCTCTAGATCCATATTTAGTTAGTCTTAATACTAATAGTCTTAATACTAATAACTCACAAATTCAAATGAACATAGAAACGAAATTAGAACTAGTGTATACTGAGATCATGTCATTAAAATCTTTGTTAACGAATGCGGTCTACCAAATTGATACTCTAAAAAAAGAAAAAAAAGTTTTAACAGATTATGTTATCGAGCTTCAAACAGAAGTTAATTATCTTCAGCAGAAAAACATAGACAATTGCGTTGAGATAATTGGTATACCTAATATTAAAAATGACAATGCACTTGATTCTGCTTTAAAACTTTTTTCAGATGGTTTGAACTCTAACATAAGAGAAGATCAAATAGATAATTGCTACGTACGCAAAACTATAAATTTAAATGAAGGTGCCCCTGTAGGCTCGTCTGATGTATTATGTGTAAAATTTGTGTCTTACAATACAAAAAAACTATTAATGAAAAAAAAATATGCAAATAGAACAAAGTTAACTACAAATCTATTTGGTGGTACCCAGAATAAGAGCATTTTTATTAATGAAAGTTTAACTTACAAGACACGTAAAATTTTTAACGCTGCAAAGAAAGCAAATAAGGATTTAAAATATAAGTATGTTTGGGTTGGAAGAGGTAAAGTTCTGATGCGTAAAAAAGATGGTGATAAATTTTATATAATTAACTCTCTTGAGGATTTAGCCAAATTAAATAAATGAGTTTGACTAATAATCATCCCCAATCAAGTTTATTTCACCATCCTTTTAATATTTGTCAAAACGTTGACTTTCTTTCGATCTCAAATGATATACATTTGAACGGGTTTTATATCCTTCAACAAAACATAAGGAGTATGAGGAAAAACTTTGATAACTTTCTTGTACATTTAGATTCTTTTGTAAAAAAGCCAGACTTTGTTTTCTTAACGGAGACGTGGATATATGATGTGGAAACATCTCTGTTTGATATTCCTGGGTATTCTTTTTTTGCTAACTGTAATAATAATTACGCGGCGGGTGGTGTGGCTGCTTTTGTTAAAAGTGATATAAACTGTGATGTAGTAAAATATAATTTTGTGACTTCTGATATTTTGAAACTGAGTTGTGAAGTTTATGGCCAAAAGTTTAGCTTTGTTTGTATCTACAGATTTAATGAGTATTGTCCCAATGATTTATTTCTTAATGATCTGGGCAGTGTCATGCAAGGTGGTAAGTCTGACAA